>JAWMAG010000008.1:10975000-11005000 GCA_037013455.1 Ceratitis rosa | reverse complement strand
TATATAAAAGAAAGTAATTTATTAATCAATATGTTTATTTTTCTTTGTCATTTGTTTATTATGAAGTGACCCACCCTTATGTACAAATGAATAATTTACTATGCAAATACTAAACGTAATCATGCGACGGCAACAACAACGCTATTAAAATAGCAAAGCTACTTAAAAGCAAGAAAAGCTGAAAGACAAATTGGGAGAATAACCACTACAATACAAGAAGAAGAAGAACAAGAAAACTATAACAACACAAATAAAACAAACAACAGCAAAAACACAATAGTCTACAACATGTCAACAAAGGTATAGAAGATACAAAACGACATTTAGTTTATAAACAAGCGAGCTTCGTAGGGAATGCAGCAACTGACTGGCACTGTTCCTTATGATACAAACCATGCACTAGGGTTTTCGCTATTTGCTATGTGGGATGTATACACATATGTAGCTATATAATATATATATGTATAATTGTAGGTATGCATATTTAACTACTCAATCAACTTATTGTCTACCGCTTTATTTGTCTTTACATACATATATAAAATAGTTATTTGGTAGGGTATGAAGGCTAGTGTGTTAGTGTAGGTGTACATATACTTGTGTACACTGAAGATTTTTATTTTTATTTACAACATCATTGTGTTTTTTTTTTTCTCTTTTTAAAATCAAAACTAACAGCCATAGATGCAGAAAATTTATGGTGGCGGATATGAATGTGTGGACCAAATGACTCATATATTCCTTTCAGAAAACGATAATTTGTACTAGAAAGGATAGTGGGAGAAGTGTTGATCACTTAACTCGGTAGTGTTTGAGCGCAGGTCAAAGATGGACACCAGCAAAGAAAAAATACGCTATTTTCTACAAATTCGTGAACTGAGAGCAGTAAGCCGGCACAAGCGATCTAAAAGCCAAGATTGACGGCGTGGTGTGGTTGATGGGAATGGCAAGGAATCATCCGCTATGAGCTATTCCATTACGACTAAGCTCTTAATTCGGACCTGCACTGTCAACGCCCAGTAGCGCCAGCCCAGTAGCTGTGGCCAACAGGAGGGGGGAAACACGAGACAACACACACTGCTAGTGACTCGCCAGAAGCGCTGAAAGCTTGGTTGGGTTGTATCCACCTTGTAGTTCGGGCCTCGCACTCAGTGATTGCCCTCTGTTTCTGTCTATGGCGAATGAAAAAAGAAGTAGAAAAGAAACAGATCAGTTCAGAAAATGTACACTCGTTTGAACTAAAAAAAAAAATTTCCCACAAAAAATGTTATTAAGTTTAAGAAAAAATATTATTAAAATTTTATGATTTTTTTTGTAATTTTCTATTTTTTTTTGTACAATTTGATATACCATATGTATGTATCTTCCTCTTAATATATAAAAATTAATGTTTGTTTTTTAGTAACGTTATTTTTTTACATTTTTTTTTAATTTGTTTTTTTTTTTTTTAATTCTATCAGAAAGAAAGAAGAAAAACAAATTTTTTGAAAAAATATAAATGTTGCTTGGTAAAAGTTTTTCAATGCGACAATCAATAGGTCACAAGGACAGTCGCTGGAAGTGTGTGGCATAAATCTGGAAATGCCATATTTTTCACACGGCCAGCTAGCTATACGTGGCGTGTTCACAAGTTGGAAAACATCTTCTGTGGACATTTACTTACCTGAACAGAAAACAAATAATGTTGCTTATCAATCTGAGTTACATTAAAAAAAAATGAGGACAAATCGTAAATAAATGATTTCCAACGAAATATGTATAAGTTCAACTTTCTTTTCTTTTCAGAAAAACATAATTTCACGAGGTCAGCTGGTGTACATATATATGTATATATTTAGTAAAGACAAAATAATATATATATATTTTGATTACAAAAAAAATATTACGAATATTTCATATCATATTTTATTCATAATTTAAAACATTTTGTATAAGTCAAATCATTTATAAAAAATTTTAAGAAATAAAAATTAATTTTCATTTAAAAAAACATTGCCATGTACATACATAACTACGCTAATACGTTAACCAGCATATGTTTATACGTTTGTCAATTAAGGTGTGCGTGCAATTGTAACTATGCAAATGTTGTTGCTGTATTTGTGTAGAGTCAATCATGAATGAATTTTACCCGCCAACTATTTACCATGGCGAATGCGAATGCGAATGTCGCGTGATTACATACATATGTACACATACATATATCGATATTACAGAACCAACATGTCGCATGCAAACATACATATGTATGTATGTAAATTCAGACGCAGAGATAATGCAATTGTGCATATCTATATATTTATATGTACATATGCATAACTATGCCTCCAAGTAGCAGATGTCAAGACAAATAAAAGTGAACGCACATACAAACAAATTATACATATGTATGTACGTATACACAAATTTCTACATTTAATAGTATGTATGTTTATATGTATATATGTATTCATATATTGTTATGTTTGAATTTAACTATGCATCGAAAGCACGTGACAAGCCAACTACTGCGCATGTCAGCCAAAAATCGCCGACTAAGCAAATAAAGCAACAAAAATTATGAAGAACAAGACGAAGAAGAAGATGCAGCAAAAGCAAATATCAACAACTAAAACCATAAGTAAAAACAAGCAACGGAACTTTACTTATAAGAAGTGATTTAAGAAAAATGCAAGAGAATGAGAAAAAATTGAGTAGCATAAAATTGTAGCCTACATCTAGGCGCCACAATGCGTTCATAGCTCAAACAAGCAAGTAAGCAAACAATCATCTTCCCAAGCAAGCAACCCAGCTCACCCACAGCATTTCCGCTCGCCACTTACCAACGCATTCGCATTTACTTCGTCGCCGTCGAAGCAAATCACTTCGGCATTGCGCGCAATTTCTTTTCTATGCCGTTAAGTGTGGCCACAGCGCCAACCGAGCCAGCAGCCGACAGCCAGCTAAGCTATGTGGCCAAAGCACAGCCAACTGGTGGCTCGTTTAGTCAGTTTAGTCAGTTGCATTGCAACCATTTGCGTGGAAATAAGCTCGGCGTAGACGTGGAAGCGGCGCGCAAGGCAATTTTTGAAATTCTCCATTAGGCGCGTAAATTTAACGTTGGTGTAGTGTATTTTTGGCGCGCGAAATTTCCGGCACGCAGCCAAGTGTACTCATAGACACAACAGTGGGAGCAGTGACTGATGTGCCATGGCTGGGCTTGGCTTTTGAGGCATTAAATGCGCTTAAGTTGTGACGGTCAGTGTAAAGGCGCACGGAGGACATCAGCGGCCAGTAGGCTTGTTAGTGATTTGAGTGCATAACGGGATTTTATATTTGCCAATACGATTATTGCTCCTCTTCGTTGTTGTTTTTTTTCGTTTGAGTATTTTTTTTTTGTATATTTCAATCTTCAAAACTCAGTCAATATAACAGAAATTCAATTTAAGTGATTTAGCTTAAGCAGCTTGCTGACGGGGACGAGTGAGAAAAAGCAAAAAAAATGTTTATACTAAGACGTCCATTGCTTTTGATTTGGTGGTGAGTGTGAAAAGAATTGATAATCGTAATCATTATTTCAGTTTATGATTATGGAGAGCTTATTGGTGCCGAAAATCGTTGTCATGATATAATTATTGTCACTTTCAAATTAAAATTTTTTTCTTACGCAACTGATACGCTAAATCGCGTAGCTTTTAGTAATTGCCTTAGTAATGTCTTCCGGAGAGTGTTATTAAACGCATTAATACTCAATTTAATTTTACTCTTCTTTTGCACGTTTGAGTGTTTCGTCATTAAAACTGCCGCTAAAGTGGTCCCATTATAAAGCTATTAAAGTTGATTTAAAATAAAACCTTATTAAGGTTTCTGTTTATAAAAATTAAACGAAAATATATTAAAAATATAAATTAAAAACTTGATGATATCTATGTATATATGTAACCACTAAAACACATCCAAAACCATTTATGATGTCTCGAGTCCCATTGGGTGCAAACTGTCCAAAAATATAATAAATAAGAAAAATAGGATAAAAAATTAATTAATAATATAATTCAAAATAAAATAAATTCAACTAAAACAAAATGAATTAAAATAAAATCAAATAACACATAATAATATAAAATTAAATTAAATTAAAATAAATTAGATTAAATTAAATTAATATAAATTAAATTAAATTATATAAATTACAATAATATAAAATAAAATAAAATAAACTAAAATAAAATAAAATAAAATAAAATAAAATAAAATAAAATAAAATAAAATAAAATAAAATAAAATAAAATAAAATAAAATAAAATAATATAAAATAAAATAAAATAAAATAAAATAAAATAAAATAAAATAAAATAAAATAAAATAAAATAAAATAAAATAAAATAAAATAATATAAAATAAAATAAAATAAAATAAAATAAAATAAAATAAAATAAAATAAAATAAAATAAAATAAAATAAAATAAAATAAAATAAAATAAAATAAAATAAAATAAAATAAAATAAAATAAAATAAAATAAAATAAAATAAATTAAAATAAAATAAAATAAAATAAAATAAAATAAAATAAAATAAAATAAAATAAAATAAAATAAAATAAAATAAAATAAAATAAAATAAAATAAAATAAAATAAAATAAAATAAAATAAAATAAAATAAAATAAAATAAAATAAAATAAATAAAATAAAATAAAATAAAATAAAATAAAATAAAATAAAATAAAATAAAATAAAATAAAATAAAATAAAATAAAATAAAATAAAATAAAATAAAATAAAATAATATAAAATAAAATAAACTAAAATGAAATGAAATAAAATCTAATAAACTAAAATAAAATAAAATAAAATAAAATAAAATAAAATAAAATAAAATAAAATAAAATAAAATAAAATAAAATAAAGTAAAATATAATAAAATAAAATATAATAAAATAAAATAAAATAAAATAAAAAAAAAAAACGAAATAAAATAAAATAAAATAAAATAAAATAGAATAAAATAAAATAAAATGGAATAAAATTAATTAAATGAAATAAAATAAATTAAGCAAAATTTAAATAAAAGAAAATAAAATAAAAAAAATAAAATATAATAAATTAAAATACCATAAAATAATATAAAATAAAATGAAATAAAATAAAATAAAATAAAATAAAAAAATAAAATAAAATAAATTGAAATAAAATAAAATAAAATGAAATAAAATAAAATAAAACAAAAAAAATAAAATAAAATAAAATAAATTTAACATAAATAATAAAATATGAAATGAAATTCAATTCAGTTAAATTAAAATAAAATAAAAAAATATAATATAAAATGGGATAAGTTAAATAAAATTTATTAAACTATTACATAATAAAGTAAAAAAGTACAATATAAAAAAGGAGAAAATCCATCAATTTGATTAAATTTCATAAAAATGTGTTTAGTGAAGCAAAAGAAGACAAATTACAATAAGCTAATAAGAAATGATTAAATAAAATTAAACAAACTTAAATTAAATTAAATTAATTAGCTGAATTAAATAAAGTGAAATAAAAGGAGATTAAAGAGTCTACAAAAAATTAAATTTAAAAGAATTTAAGTATAATAAAGAAAAAATTAAATAAGATAAAATAAAAATTAATTATAATTGAACTAATTAAATCTAAAAACATTATATATATACGAGTATAATTGGCGCTTTGTAGCCGCTGAAGCGATTTTCGGCCGAGCTCTTCCTAGAATTTTCGATTTTGGAATTTGATGTTTTTCCAACAAGTGGAGGGGTCTACAGTTTATACTAAGCCGCCTCCAAACGGCTGATGGTTTTTTTACGAGGAGCCTTTTATTTCAAGTCCGAAATACACTCCCTGCCGAGGGGCGACCACAATTACAAAATTTAACTTAATTTTTTATTTAAGTTAATTTTCTATAACTTATTGGGTTTTAGTATGTTACGCCCTAAAAAAATAAAACAGAATAAAAAATACATCGTATGTCATGTATGGTATGTAGCATATCATATAGTTAAAAAAAATAACATATGAAAAAGAAAAAGCGTTATATAAACGAATATTAAAAATAAATAAGAATAAATTTAAGTTAAAATGCAAATAAACCACCGCCATACGAAATCCTTGACAATTGTATATTAAACTTTAAATTAGGTTTTTAAATTTCATATTTTTTGTACAAATGGAAAATATTTAAAATCGAAGTATGCGTTTTGCTCCTCACCCAATGCCCATACAAACAGACAAGCAACCATTTTTACTATCACATTTCCCTTTGCAAATCACTTATTAAAAAATAATAGGACAAGCGGTCAAGTGGCAGTTATCCTTATTGAGTTTGACATAATCTCTTTCTCGTCGCTTTATGACTTAGAGTCGAATAATATGCCAAACGCCGTTCGCTGGCTAATTGTTACATCCAAGTTTGATATGAAATTTTCACAAATTATGCTGGTTTTAATGTTGGTTTACTTACCCGCAGCTTTCACATTTCATTTATGAGTAATAGTAATTTTATGTGACAAGTTGAATTATACCAAAAAGATTTTCTCAAATCTAACTTTAAATAAAACAAAGAAACTTGAAGTAGTTAACTGATGCATATATTTTGTTGGTTAGTTTCTCGAAAATTTTTTTACGCGTGATTTAATTTGATTAAAAAGTTTAAATTCCAAATGTGGTATGACAATTTTTCTTGACTAGGCAGTTTGTTTGGATATTATTTCCACTTAATTTTTGTAATTTGTCCAACTACACAAGTAATTGATACAATTTCAAAGAAAATCGGAAGAGACTGAATCGGTTTCATATTTTGTAAGACGTCATTCATTTTGCTCGTTCCACATCAAATATAACTACTGTAAGTGAAAGTGTAGCCGAATAGACGAAAGTGTCTATTTTTCGACATTTTCAAGAGCTGGCAGATTCTTACGTCACATTAAGCCAAGTTTTGCACTTGGACTTACACCTAGATTTACATAAAGTCCAGCCCACACAACAATCGAAGTCAGCTGATCATACACGAGACCGTACATATGTCGATTAGGGGCTTGGGCAACCAGCAGTGGAGGATGATTTTTCGAACTAAATTTTCTTCAACGACGATGCACATTTCTCACTCGGCGGATACGGAGAGAGGTCATTATACCGAAAAAAAGAATAACTCTCAGCTGCGCACTGTGCTCCAATTGGACCTTACTCCCTTAAAAAAGTCAACGGCAAGACTGTGACTGCCCATTCGGAACATTATGGTCATATGTTAACCGACATCTTTTTGGCTAGTAATTGACGAACATGACTTGGCCAATATGTGGCTTCAACAAGATGGTCGTGCCACATGCCACACAGCACGAGCGAATATGGTTTTATTGCGAAAGAAATTTCTCGACCACGCAATCTCTCGTCTTGGACTTTTTTTGTGGGGATATGTGAAAGCTGGTGCTTACTCTTAAGCACTTGAAAACCAAAATTTGTCAAGTTATGGTTGAGTACCAGCCAATATGTGCCCCAAATTGATGGAAAAATACCTCATACAGATCGAAGTGAGACGGCCATTTGAATGAGGGAGTATTTCATATCATCTGCAGACAAAAATAGATACGTGAGTATGAAGAGCTTGAGAAACTGGTCGACAAGGGTAACGCTCGAAAATTCTACGAAAAGATACGGCAACTTACAGAAGGTTTCAAGACCGGAGCAAACTCTTATAGGACCTAGGGAGGTGTGCTAGTGACAGATGCCCAGAGTATACTCGATTTATGGAGGGAGCACTTCTCCAGCCTGCTGAATGGCAGTGAACAGGAAACACGCGGAGATGGTGAACCCGAAACTCCAATTGATGATGATGGAAAAGTTGTTCCGATACCCGGCTATGAAAAAGTGCGAATAGCAATCGTCCGCTTAAAAAACAACAAAGCGGCAGGGGCCGATGGATTACCGGCCGAGCTATTCAAATACGGCGGCGAAGAACTGATCAGATGCATGCATCAGCTTCTTTGCAAAATATGGTCAGATGAAAACATGCCCGACGATTGGAACCTAAGTGTGCCCAATCCACAAAAAAGGCCATCCCACAGTCTGCGACAATTACCACGGAATAAGCCTTCTTAACATCGCATATATTGTCCTATAAAGCGTATTGTGTGAAAGACTAAAGCCCACCATCAACAAACTGATTGGACCTTATCAGTGTGGCTTTAGACCTGGTAAGTCAACCATTGACCAGTTATTCACCATGTGCCAAATCTTGGAAAAGACCCGTGAAAAGATAATCTACACACCACCCCAAACGATACCAAACGAGGTTTCAGACAGGGTGATTCCTTATCGTCTGACTTTTTTAATTTACAGCTAGAGAAAATAATACGAGCTGCAGAGCTGAATAGAGAAGGTAAAATCTTCTATAAGAGTGTACAACTGCTAGCGTACCCGCTGATATTGACATTATTTGTCTCAAAAACCGCGCCGTGAGTTCTGCTTTCTCCAGACTGGATAAGGAAGTGAAGGATATGGGTAAATATCTCCCCTCATCAAACAAACAGTCATCGGATTCGCGACTCGGTTCCCACGTCACTGTTGACAGCCCTAACTTCGAGGTCGTAGATAATTTCGTCTATCTAAGAACCAGCATATCAACACCAATAATAATGTCTGCCGGGAAATCCAACGCAAAATCACTCTTCCCAAAAGGCGCTACTTTGGACTGAGTAGTCAATTGAAAAGTAAAGTCCTCTCTGGGGGAACGAAACCCAAACTCTACAAGTCCCTCATCGTTCCCGTCCTGCTATATGGTGCGGAAGCATGGCCGATGACAACATCTGATGAGGCGGCGTTAGGAGTTTTCGAGAGAAAAGTTTTGCGTAAGATTTATGGTCCTTTGCGCATTTACAACGGCGACTATCACAGACGTTTGAACGATGAGCTGTATGATGATATTGACATAGTTCAGCGAATGAAGAGACAGCGGCTACGCTGGCTACGTCATATCGTCCGAATGGATGAAAGCACTCCAGCTTTGAAAGTATTCGATGCAGTATCGGCTGGTGGAAGCAGAGGAAGAGGAGGTATCAGGTGGAGAGTGACCTGGGTTCATTTGGTATTTCCAACTGGCGCCAGACAGCGAAAAGAAGAGAGGTATGGCGCGCTATAATTGATTCGGCGGTTACAACGCTAATAAAGAAGAAGAAGAAGAAGAAGAATTTGTTTACATTTATTTTCCAAACTGCAAAATGAATGACCCTGTACTTATGTTGCAGAGTTCAATTTTCTCAAAATCATCTTAAGTTCGATACGATATCACCCTCGCATGTCCTTCGGGGGCGCCTAAAATTCTAAATACTTCCAGTTAGAGGAAAACATCAAGTTGCACTCAACGAATTGGGGCAGGAGCTTTGCCGGAAATCACTTCAACTATTATTGTATTATAAATTTTATAAAATTTTTAAACATTTCTTTTAACCAACTCTCATCTGACTGCCATAGTTTGCCATAAATATTGAGTTTTCATTGTAAATGATGAAATCAATTTCCAATTAATTTTTAAAGTGAATTTCACATTCCATTATTAAATTTTATAGAAATTTTCGCCTTTATTACAATATTTACATTCATCACCACATCAAATGCTTTCTGTAGAAAAATCAAGTTATAAAATGAGGTTGTCTTACAACACTTAACCTAAACAATTCAATAGTTGTTAACAACAACGACAACAATGACGGCAATAACGCTTAGACAGCAAGAAATTCAGCTGCAAGAGCAATAATGACAACAACAAAAACAACCACTAAAGTGGTAAAACTATGGGTGCTGCGGATAACAACAAAGTGCAACATATTGTGTCAAACGGATTTGCAACAGCAAACGGCAAGCGGATATGTTGCAGCTAAAGGCAGACATGCACGAGTATATGCATATGTATGTGTGTATGTATGTAGCGTATAACAAACACCAAATCACAAATTACAAATAAATTTATTTATATACCCTCATGTGTGTGTGTGCGTTAGTAAATCAGTCAACTTAATGCAAATGAGCACATACATACATACATATATGGTATACACATATACACATGCACATGCAAATACCCATATAAACGAGTACATACATGGTACCTACGTAGTAGATTGATTTGTCACAGTGAATCAAATGTTTGTATGTGACACAATACGGGTGTATGTGTGGTTGTGTGTTCTTGTTTGTTTGGCGCTTAAACTGTATGCTTTCTCCTCTGCCATTTTTCTCTGCAGCCGCACATCGCACATCACAGTTATAGATTTTAGTTGCGAGATTAAAAATTATTGAATATTAATTATCGATTAGTTGTGTGTGGCAGCTGTCTCGGCAGCTTTGTTGGTTGGGCTCTGCCACTCTGTCACTCAAAAAGCCAGAGGATAGTATATCCATACATGTACGTATGCCTATATATACAGATGTATATACATATATGCTCATATGCATTTATTACAACAACTGCAATTAGATTTAGTGCAAAAGCACAGTTACATGCTCTAAACACTGTTCATTTAGTTTTATATATGTTCACTTGACATATTCTTCTTATTTCCTTTTGTTCTTCTTCTTTTTTTCGCAATTGACTTTTATGACGCAAGCAAAAATCTCACAAATAATTAAGGACATTTTTATCGCCACGTTCAGCGTTCATGCACTATTGAGTTAGTTGAGTGATGTAAGGGCAAGGAAATCCTTTAAAGAGTGAAAGAATCTCAAGGAGTTTGGACTAAATTTTTACATAAAAATTAAAAAAATGGAAAGCTTCTCAGCAGGAGGATGTGCTAATCTATCTATGCTGAGGAACTAAATATAAGCCAGAAAACCGTTTGGAACCATTTGCATAACCTTGGATTCAAAAAGAAGATCGCTGTTTGGGTGCCACACGAACTAACGCAAAAAAACATGATGGATCGAATTTCTGAAGCGTTTGGTGACTGGCGATGAAAAGTGGATCACTTACGGCAAAGTCAAGTCAAAGTCATCTACTACGAGCTGCTTCCCTATGGCCAAACGCTCAATTCGGCCCTGTACTGCCAACCACTGGACCGCTTGAAGGCAGCACTCATCCAGAAGAGGCCATCTTTGATCAACAGTGGCCGAATTGTGTTCCATCAGGACAACGCCAGACCACACACGTCTTTTGTGACGCCCCAGAAACTCCAGAAGTTCGGAGGGGAGGTGCTAATATACCCACCTTATAATCCGGACCTGGCACCAGGTAATTACCATATTTTCCTGTCCATGGCGAACGGGGTTAATGGTGAGAAGTTGGCCTCAAGAGAGGTCTGTGAAAATTGGCTCTCCGTGTTTTTTGCCAAAAGCGACGCAACCCTACGAGAGGGGTGTAATAAAGTTGGCATCTCATTGGCAGCAAGTTTACAAACAAAACGGCGTATTTTTGACTTAAAACAGACAAATGAACACAAAGTTATCATATTTTGAAAAATCAATAAAAAAAACCGAACGAAGTTTTTACTTGACCTAATATAAGACATTTTTATATGTGTCAATTAGATTTCAGCGAACCCTTAAACCGAATGTGTTTGAGTGGCTCTGCTAAATCTCCTCTCTTTGAGCAAATGATCCAAGGCTTCACAGTGGTTGCTTAATGTTCGACGTGAACGCACGTGAACGCAAGAGCAGAAATTCACTACTATTGACTTAAATAATAAAAATTTCTAAGATATTTGGCAATCATATTCTCAGTGTGAGTTAAAAAAATAATACCAGGTGCAACAAAGCCAAATTTTCTTAATTGATTTGTAATTATTTTTCGTCGCTTGAACAGTAAAATTCTATATAGAATAAATTCATATGAAAAAAATTAAGAGGAAAAAAATAAGATGTGCCGGAACCATTGCATATTTTGGGGAGCAGAGCACCTTCAAACAAAAATTAGTTTGCTCTGCCAGTCAAATTACACAAAATTCATTACTTTATTCACAGCAGCTCGCTTATCTTTCGCACTTTATAACACTTCTTTTTACCCTCCCCCCATTCATGAGATCCACTTAAGTTAACTAAGCGCAGTCAAGTGCAGATGGTTAATTATGAAAAATAGGTATTATGTAGTAGAGAAGGGGAGAAATCCAAAAATGTTCGGCTTAAAATATGCATGCAAATTTGTGACTTCCAACCAGACGCCCAAATATTGAGAACGACCAACAAGTGACCAGACAAGTTAGCCCTCCGCATTAAATTTAAGTAGCTGTGAGTGTGCAACAACACAAAAAATATGCGAAGGAGACAAAAAGACGCACTATGAAAGCGTCGAAGCATCAAAGCGTTGAAGGCAGACAGTAGTTGGCGAGCGGAATGCAGCAAGTGCTTGATGCAAATTGGCAAAAAAAAAAAAAAAAAAAAAAGTGTTTTAAATAATTATTTAACATTGACCTATTTTTTCGGAAGACATTGTAATAACAAAAACAACAACATAGCTAATAAAACTCAGCGACTTTAGTTCAAGTGGCGGCATGTTGCGCCATACTGTGCGGATGTGTGTAGGTACGTATAAGTTTGGGTTTGTGTTAGTGACCAAAGTCTCTAAGTGCACCGATTGAAAGGAAACAAATAAATAGCCGCCGGTGTTTTTTCTAGTGTAAACAAAGTGCGACCGTAGCTGCCCTCGAATTGTGAATGAATTAAAAAAAAGGAATCAAAAGTGAATGAAAGAGATAAAGAAAGAAATTAGATGCCTAAGCCTAGCTAAAGAAAGCTGTGCACCTGCAGGCACGCAATGTCATTCATAAGATAGCCACACATACAGTTACACTTATAGCGCATGCTTTCTACAAAATCGGCATAACTCGAAAATTAGCAAATTCAACTTGAATGTCTAGTTTCATTCCACTGAGAATTTTATCAGACCTCAACCGTCGGTCAAGCCAATGCGCGGATTACGCAAAACTGATCAACCAACGTTTCTTTTCTCAAACTATTTTGCTTTAGTCTCCAGTCTCTACTCGCTCTTAGCAACGTACACCTGCTCCTAAAAAACGGGGGTTCTCTCTCATATTTCTCTCATTTCTCTCCTGTACATGAGCTCCCGTAAGATGTCTGAAATCCTTAGGGTTGTAGCGAGATACCTTCTTACATTTGGAAATAAAAAATACACTCGCTTTCCTCCATAATTTCGTCTGCAGTCTGATAAAAACAGTGATGTGTGTTCCTCTAGTGGTTTCGATGACCTGCTTAAGGATGCACCAGGAACACCGGTTGTTATCAAAAGATTAAAGGTTGCCTTTTCACAAACTGTCCATGTCCGGCGCAAGACGCTAAGCAGGGAAGACTAAGACCTCTACTCCGTTGGAAGGACCAGGTGGAGAGTTACATGTATAATCGCGTAATAAAGAAGAAGAAGGCCACACTAAGAAAGCCGAAGCAGCTTGTTGGCGGTGGGATTTAGTCTTTGACACAATACCCTCGTTAGGACCGTTTAAATCATACTGAGGAGTCTTACCCCACGTTAATTGGCGCAAACTTTTTTTGGATCTTGTGTGCTTTGGATACAATCGACGCATATACTATCATCCAACCGTATTCCACAAATAAACTGATGCATCTACTTTGTTAGCTGCCGTATTTCAATAGCTCGGACAGCAACCCATCGTCCTCGAAATTATTCTTTTTCGAACTACTTCTTAGTCAGGCAATGAAAATCTCTCCAGCTACGTGTAATAAAAAAGAGACCCAGAAAAAAAAATCAAAAAGTAACTCACGTCTTTCATGGATGTCTGTGCTTCCCCACGACAAGCGGTGTGTATTCTCGTTCCCGTTTTCGAAGAATCATTGGAGTTGCGTTACTCTATCTCCAGGCTAACCATTCTTTTTTTGCTTTGATTAAGCTCTGATACTATTATATCAGTATTCAAAATTCCTTTGAAAGAAAGACTAGGTCCTACTATCTTACTGGTTGTAAGTATTACAAACAATTCAAATTTTTATAAATAAACTTAATATACTTTTCGCTTTTATACTAATTTTCAAATTGTTATTTACCGATAATGAAAATTGGTTTCCTAAAAACCAAGTTTCAGTTATTTATGAGCTCCAATAAATTAGGTTTAAATTTTTTGAAAATTAAAAATATCCTAGTTGTGTCCCTTTTGAAGTCATTGTAGGCAAATGATTGGTCCTATTTTCCCTATCACTTTTTGCCAGTTATTCCATCACTACATTCTTCAAAAACTGGCTTCGTTTGTCCCACGTCACATGAACTTCAAGTATTTTAGTATAGTTTAAGTATTTTGAGTCAGGAAATAAAAAAAATAAGCACAAATTTCTCCAACCGCCTTCAGGCATACAGGTGACTCATACGTCACGATGTCCATGCCGACAGGAGGCATGTTGTGGTTACTCCGCTATGCAAAGCAAAGTAGACACGCGCTAGCTAAAGTCAGACCAAAATGAAAAAATGCATACCAAATTAAATTCCACATTAGACATAGTATGTAAAGCGGCAAAAAATGGTAAATAACCAAGTTTGGGTGGGAGAGAATATTAAAGGCCTGAATATTGTATACATAGAAATGAGGAAGAGAAAGTTGACCATAAATCTGTCACAACCAGTATTGCTATAAACTAGGCTAGTCTAGTTGGGGACCCTTTTGATACACTTGCCAGATACTCATTTATCAGGAGGGCATACGAGGAGCGTTAATGCATATTATTCCAACTCTTACTCTGACTCTCACTGTTACTCTTACTTTTACGCTTGATCTTACTCCTACCCCTACTCCTACTCTTGCTCGTCAAGACAGTTTCGACTTGAAGACCGCTTTGTAATAGTATTCTAAATTAAATAGGTCAACTGATGTTGGTTTACCAAATATCGGGGTCCTTCGCAAGAATATTATAAAAAATTGAGTTCATTTTTTGTATAAAATGCATACATCTATCTTTGTGTGTATGCCAAAGAGAGCGCAATAGAGAGTAGCAACTCATCACCTCCCCGTCTCTAAATATATGCTCTATGGTTCAATAAGAGAGAGATCGAGAGAGTATCAACCCATCTTCTCCTTACAAGTAACTAGAATAGGGAGTAGTCTCTCAACTCTTTGTGTGTTAGCTACCCATGGCTGCAGCTGTCGAATCTGCATACGGGAACCTCCAACTGACCATGAGTCAATTTCATACCAATTAAATACTAGTTTGAGAAGCAAATATGATATTTTGTGAGAAACAGAGCTGAAGGCTTAGCTGCGCACATTTAACCCCAGTAGTAGTGTGCGACATGAGATCAAGTGTTGTCGACAACGTTTCTAATGTTACAGAGCAGTGTGGGACAAGTTATCCTGATTGGACTTATCATAGCTCCAGTACTGTGCTGATATGGGATACCTACGGGACTAGTTCCAGTCATTTGAATCTGTTATCAAACAATTTATTTTTCGAGTTTGAATATTCCATAAAAGTTTTTCACTTTACTCTCATGCACTTGTAGTATACAAATAGGCATTTCCTCATAGTGAACCTCCCCTCCCAGGCTGAATAGGTGCCGACGCAGGTAAAGCATATTACAACGAAGAGTAAAGAAAAAAATATTTGACTGTGAAGCCTTGCTGTTCCAACAACACCCAACTCAGTCTACAGCCTCACTCTCAACTGACAGTAGGCTCTTCAAGCGAGGAGCTGTGAGCATTGCGTGGCAGCAACCAAAATGAAGTGTACGACAAATACTGGCTTACACGTACGACTGAGTCAGCCTGTTGAGAAAAAAAAATGTAAAAAATACGTAAAAGCTTCGAAAAGCAAATTAACAGTACGCCGCGGCTGCGTTGATGGATGCTGCACAGTAAAGGTAGATTTATTCACACGCAGAGTAGTTGTTTGCAATTTAACAGTAATGAAGGCATGAACACTCTTATGCTCATGGTAATCGCTTATGAAAAGCGTAACTTAAATCGCTGTAAAAAATGTTTACTCGAGGCTATTATTGTCAATTTCCGCGATGAAGAGTGTGCGAAAAAGTCATTGTGAAAATTTTACAACATAATTTATTATCTGAGAATGTTTAAAAAGTAATAAAAGAGAAATAATACAATTATCATCTCTCTTAAAATCTGAAAAGTAGTGGTGATGATGGCATTGGAAAGGCTTCCGTAAGGCATCAATTTGGATCAACTTTGGTGAGTTGATCAACTGGATACGGAGGACTAGCGAAACACAGTTGAAGAAGCCTTGTAAGCTTGTAAGAATACTGCCCTGAAGGCCATAACAGCAAATTTTCTGATTTAGCTTATACATTCTGTCCACAGTGAAGCATCCATACCTCCACTTAAAGAGCACAATATTATGCTGTAGAACGGCATCTGCCAGAATGATAGCGCGAAAAACAGCCATGAAGACACTTGCTTGAAGCTGACCAACCTCCGGGCTAAATCAAGAGAGAAGAACTTCACTTTGCAGATGCCATTCGGAATTCCAGTACAGAACCACTGAAAACATGTCACCATCGCACAGGCATAAACACCCTTCACATAAAGTCTGTCTATACATTCACTAACTCTCTATCCGTGAATGGTGTCGTGGGAATACAAACAGCCTCCAAAGCAAAGGAAAGCTCATAGTTGGAACTTCGTGAAACCTGAGTTACACTGGCACAATTAAGGACTGCATAATGTAGCACAGATTATCCAGACTCGAACCCGACATACCAAACATCCGAGTATGTCCTGCACGCAATTATGAAAACTTTGATCTTGAGAACTCTTCCGGTTCGAAAAATTAACAACAACTGAACCGGATATTTACATTACTTCTAGTTTAAAAAAAATACGTTAGACTAGATTAGTCGAGGCTTAGATTGGGGCTGCACTAGGCTAAGCCAAATAAGACTAGTCCAGACTGCACTAGTCTAGGCTAGACTAGGCCAGACTGTACTGAAGTAAGATGAACTGGACCACGATTGGACTGGTCTACATCAGCAGTGAACTACGCTGAACTTGACTAGGCTTGGCTAGGATAGACTGGCTACGATGGACTAGGATGGCTTAGGCTTAATCGGAACCTTCCGATAAATGGATTCATCAGAATCCAACAATTAAAAATATCAAATGATTAGTTCGTCTTCATCCAAACTAAACTTCCTGAACTACTTTGGCTAGGGTTAAACTACACTGAAGTAGACTACATTAGGCTGATATACTATACTTAATAATACTTTAATACTTTCAACCTTGAGACCAACCTCCGAAAGGTCGAAGCTGGATGTATCATGAAAAGCTAGTGTTCTGACGTTTCGTTTTCTTATGTGCATACCATACACTCAGCCGATTCAATTTAGCTAGGTTGTGGAGATGATATTTGTGGGATAGATGCCCCGTTAATACGCTCGTAAGAATGTTAAATACACGTACTCTTTTGCTTTATGAAAGTAATAATATGGTCCGCCTTCTATCCACTCTCTCCCACAATAATTTAGTGGTACGTCCTACTAGGCGAAGACTTCGAAAACCTTCAGTATTCCTGCATGGTCAGCTATTTTAAGCAACATGTAAAGGCGCTGAAAGGTCTGAGACAGTCGATGGTGCTAACCTCCCAAGCGGCGTTATGACGAGCTACCTCGACGATCGTCGTTTTAATTGCTTACCACATCCTTGTGACCTGAAACCTAACCCATATTCATTGTGTTTTACCGCTATAGTCTCTTCATATGTCCTAGCTCGTTTGAACTTTGCATTGACATACTTAATTATCTTAATTGTTGCTTGACTGTCTACAAGAAATCTTATAGATTAATTTGTTATAGCGGTTGCCCATTTAGCACCTTCAGTAACGCCAACAATCTATGCCTGGAATACGAAAAACAGAGTTATGGTCATTGAACTTGAAGCTTTTGGTAATACATAGAGATGGTCATAGAGGAACCGTGCTTCTGAGCCTGCCTCACATTTGAGTCCGCCCTCCGTCCAAACCTACCCCACTAGAGAAGCAGCAATAGGAGGTTCTCGTTGCATCCTAAACGATTCGAAAAGAGTCAGAGTTATTCGGACAGTATTTTCTTTAAAACTATAATTAAATATATGTAATTAGATTTACATTCACCTGCAAATGGTCATAAACATTACAAGAAAATTAAGTAAACTCACTGAAAATGAAAACAAAAAATAAATGAAGAGCGAAATATGCTAACAGCATAAAGGAACTTTGTATATAAAGTGGACCAAAGCACCACTTGTGGCGACCGTGATTCTCTTTTCGCCGTTCATGCGAATGGATTCCAACACTTTTGACGTGCGCAACAATTAAATTCTTCAGTGAAACTACTCACATACACCATTACAAAGGCACCTTGCTTTCTCGTAAGATTTGATTCAACAACAACCCGTTTACCTACGTCTATGTGTGCCTGTGGCTAAAAGGACCTTTGCGGTAGTAGACTAAAGGTAGACGTAAAGTAAAGTAAGTGCGTTAGTACAGAATGCAAATTTGAGTTTTAGTTTTTCTCTTTAGTCTTTATAAATGTTCAAATTTTTTATTTAAGTTACCAGGAACTGTGATTCCTAAAAAACGATTATACTAACTGATAATCTTTCAGAAATACCTAAAGAGCATGTTCTTTCGAGACTTAAGGGGGCCGGAATTCCTCCTGAATTCCGGAAGCGGGGATCTTGGAAGGTGCCGGTCTTCGCTGAAAACTGAAAGAATAAAAAACTTCCTTCTTTTTTTTGAAAGGGTCACTCACGACCAGTTAAATTATTTATTGAAATAAAAATATAAATATATACAAAATATATATCTAAAGAAAAAGAAAAATATACAACACACAAATATACACTCACCGTAGATGTTGCTGATAGGGCTGGTAAAAAATAAAAGAGATCAT
Organism: Ceratitis rosa; assembly: GCA_037013455.1. Lineage (NCBI taxonomy): Eukaryota > Metazoa > Arthropoda > Insecta > Diptera > Tephritidae > Ceratitis > Ceratitis rosa. The sequence goes on along the minus strand of JAWMAG010000008.1, from coordinate 10,986,172 downwards.
CAAAACGGTAACCTTGGTCTTTTATAGACATGTAAAAACAAATGGAAATTTTAGTAAACGGTACCATCTGGAAATATTCCGCAAGTGAATGGACATTTTTGTGGGTTCCTTATCAGCGACATCTCGCGGTGGTGTTTCTGAATGCTAAGTAGGGTTGCATGCATGAACATGCCGCCCGCCTTGCAGCGACACTGCAATATAAAATAATAAGTTAAAAAAAATTTAATTTTTTACAATTCATAAAGCTGAATTTAAGAAATACTTCAACATTTTTGGAATTCATTTTTATATTCAAATTTTTGGTTTTTTACATCAAAAAATATATTCATATAGATTTGTATATTGTAACTTAAAACTAAGTCTGCTTCTGCACCCGCTTCATCTCAGAACGGCGTACTGCCGGAGAGCATCCATCCGAATATGGTGTTCTGTGCTGCTGGTCGTGTGGGGGTAGCTGCCAGTAGTCCGGGACGGAGAATCGCCGCATAAACTTCCGCGCCGAGAATCAGCGACACGTTACTTGCCCGGTGGAAATTATTGTCCGCTAGCCGCATGTTATCAAATTCGTCTCGGATTCTTGCGTCCAAGGTTCGCTCCGGGGTGATTCTTGAAAGGCTCGCCTTCACCACGGCTGTCACATCGAGGCGTTCACGCCATCCCTTCAGCGCAAGATTGCACGTTTCGCATCGTCCTCTGGGTAGCGCGTGAAGTTGATGCGCCAATGCCCGCGAGATCGTCGACTTCTTTTGTCCGGGGTCGACAATAGCGCGAACAACGTGCCACTTTCCTGCAGCGAATACTTTTGCTGATATCGTTGGCGTGAGGACAGCATGCCCTGATATGGATCGGCTTTGGCCTACGATCCGTTCTCGGGCGTCTCTCACGTTTCGATGTGAATGTTGCTGGTTGCGCCGACGTTTATGTTGAGTTTGTCGACTGCTGTTCCTTCTCGGCGGGATTGTCGACACTTTCTGTATCGCAGACCGAATCCTTGACAGAGGAGGTCTAAAGTTCGGTTGCGATCTTCTGCTGGGAGTGTCGTTCACGGGCGGTTGCAGGTCGTTCTCGTCTGCTTCTATGATGAGCACTTCCTCATCGCTACTGTCGATTGAACTGGCGCTGTACGGGTTGTGTCTGCGCCGTGTAACTTCGCCTTCATCCTGCTCCAGCGACACGTCTTCCTGTCTTTGATGCTGCTCACCGAGGTGTAGGAGACTGTGGTGCCGCTGTTCGCATCGGTCGCAATTCCTGGCAGAAGTGCAGTTTTTGGATGAATGCTGCGGTGATAGGCAATTCGCGCAGTGCCGGTGTACGAGGACAGCACGTAGTCTCTCGACGGGCTCCATCCTTCGAAGTTCACGGCAAAATACCAGACGATGATTGTTGCGGCAGACAGGGCAAATCAGGCGAGTCTTGCCTAAAGAGGTGCTTTTACCACTCTGTGCACGGACCATTTTTTAGGATTTGGAGAAGTGATTCTGAAAATAGAGATCGGAACGTTAGTTAAGCTTTAGGGATTGGTAAATAGACTAATTTCACGATTGGCCTCGTGACGATTCCTTTCGCTGTTCTAATCTCCACTACTCTAACTCGATTGTCGTGACCTGAAAAGACCCTAATAACCCTGCCAAGTCGCCACTCATTCGGGGGGAGGTTATCTTCTTTGATAACGACGAAGTCATCCACTTCGATGTTTCGTTGGGGCGATTGCCACTTCACGCGTTTCTGCAATTCCTTAAGGTACTCCGCTTTCCATCGCCGGCAGAATCCTTGATGAATTGCTTTGATCTTTTGCCAACGGTTGACGATCGATATCGGGTTGTCGGTTGTCTCCGGTTCCGCCATCGCGAGTAGAGGACTCCCAACCAAGAAATGTCCAGGGGTGAGTGGTTCCGTTGTGTCGGGGTCGTCTGACAGCGGGCTAATTGGTCTTGAGTTTAGGCACGCTTCGATTCTGGCTAGCAATGTCGAAAACTCCTCCATCGTGAAGCGCATTGATTCTGCCACCTTCCTGAAATGTGTTTTAAAACTTTTTACTCCGGCTTCCCATAATCCTCCCATATGTGGCGCCCCGGGAGGTATAAAATGCCAGCTCAACTCCTGATGGGTAAAAGATTGGATAGTCAGTTGTGATGCCGCTTTAACGAAGTTTTCGAAGTCCTGCTTCATTGTTTTGTTAGCTCCTACGAAATTCGTGCCATTATCGGAATATAAGTTGCGTGGGCATCCACGTCGGGCTACAAATCGATTGAAGGCGGCTAGGAAGGTGGAGGTAGACAAATCGCTGGTGGGTTCTAAGTGGATAGCCTTTGTTGCAAAGCATACGAAGACGCAAACGTAACCTTTGGTAATTAGGCAGGCTCGTCCGGTGAAGTTTCGAATGTCAAACGTTGGTGAATGGCCTTGTCAGCTCCGTACGCTCTGGGGGTAAAGCTGCCATTATTTGTTCTCGCGTTTTTTTTCTGTGAATGATACAAACTTTACAATTATTAACAGTATTTTTTACAAGATTTTTCATCCGTACGATCCAAAATTCTGATCTCAGCAGTCTCACCATTAATTGATTTCCTCCGTGGAGCGAAATCAAATGGGAGAACTTTACGAGTAATCTAGAGAATTGGCAATCGTAAGGTAGAATCACTGGAAAACGCTCATTGTACGGCAAGTTTGCTAACTCAAGTCTTCCACCCACTCTCATTACTCCATTTCCATCGAGAAAGGGGTTGAGAGTTTTAATGGAGCTCCTTGCGCTGATCTGCTTCGAAGTGTCCAGTGCCTGATATTCTTCCGCGTAGCCTCGTTTCTGTGCGAGCATAATCAATCGGTTCTTCGCTGCTCGAATCTCTTCTGAGGAGATCTCCAGATGATTTTCTTCCGGCGGTTGGCGCTGTTTCTGGTGACTCCGCTTGTAGAACCTGAAAATTTTGGCGACTATCCGCAACGCTCGGGAGAAGTCCGAAAATCGCTCCAGAATGTCTTCGTGTTCGTTTACAATTGTCGTATGGACTCTGGTACCCTTTTGCTCCAGTTCGGTGTTCAGATACAGCTCCTTTTCGTGATACGGCCATTCGTCTTGTGGTTTTTCCAACCAGCTTGGTCCATGCCACCATAGCCTACTTTTGGCTAACTCTTGAGGTGACACTCCTCGGCTGCCAAGGTCTGCTGGGTTGTCGGAAGAATCTACGTGCTGCCAGCCTGACGTGCCAACTAGTTCCTCAATTTTCGCGACTCTGTTCGCTACGAATGTTGTCCAGGAGCATGGAGGTTTCTTCAGCCACGAAAGCACGATGGTAGAATCGGTCCATTTGTGTACGACCGGTTGAGCGATTTCAAACTGTGGGAGCAAAGTGTTAATTAATTCGGATAGTAGCAGCGCCCCGCATAACTCTAATCGAGGAAGCGATATGGTTTTTACGGGTGCTACCTTGGTTTTACCTACAAGTAAGTGAATATGCGGCTTATCTGCATTACGTTCCTTAACTTTTACATATATAGCAGCCGCATATGCCTTCTCGGAGGCATCACAGAAACCGTGAAACTCTGTTTCGGCCCAAGGGGTGAAATGAATCCATCTTGGAATGCGTATGTCCGCAATATATATGTAATTATTTAGGAACTGTTCCCAACGTAAATAAAGATTTCGGGGTAGGCTTTCGTCCCAGTCTATTTTCGCTAGCCAAATATCTTGCATGAGAATTTTTGCTACCACGACTATAGGACCCAACCAACCTGCTGGATCGAACAGCTTAGCTACGGATGATAGCACTTCCCTCTTGGAATAGCTATGTCTTACCTGAATATATTGAACATTAAAGTAGAAGGCATCCTGAGCGGCATTCCATCTTATGCCCAGCATTTTTGCTTCGCTCAGATCGTCGATTTCCAGAAACTCTTCTTTTAGTAGGTGCTCCTTTGGCAGGTCGTCTAAAATTCCTCTGAAGTTTGCCGTCCATTTCCTAAGTGGGAATCCAGCGCTTTTTAGTGATTCTATAAGCTGATCACGGATTTGAATGGCACTCTTACTATCATGAGCTCCAGCCAGGACATCATCTACATACATATAGTTCTTCAGCACCCCTGCTGCTAAGGGCCAGCGGTCGCTGATGTCGTCTGCCAACTGGAGAAGGGTTCTTATAGCCAAGTACGGGGCACAATTCACGCCAAATGTCACCGTCAAGAGTTCGTAGTCCTGCAACTCCTCGTTCTGGGATCCTCTGTAGACAATCCTTTGGTATCGTGTGTTCTCTGACTGTAAGCGGATCTGCCGATACATCTTCTCTATGTCGGCGTTGAAGACGTACTTGAAGAACCGCCACTTTAACAGTAGGCAGACGAGATCAGCTTGAAGTACTGGGCCCGGGTGAAGCACGTCATTTAGGCTGATTCCGTTAGATGATGGCGCAGAGGCGTTGAAAACCACTCGTTCTTTGGTAGTAGTGCTGTCCGGCTTTATCACTGCATGATGAGGGAGGTAGTATGTATCCTGGGACTGGTCCCGTATAGCATCTTGGCTTCGTACCATATGACCCATCTGAATGTATTCCTGTAGCACTCTGTCATATTCGTTCTTGAGTTCAGGCCTTCTCAGCAATGCTGCTTCGTTTCGCAAGAATTGTTGAATCGCGCTGCTCTTCGACTTTCCCAAGTTGATATCTGTCGGAAATTCTTGTCGGAATGGCAGCGACACCACATATCGTCCTTCTTCATCCCTCACGGTAGTCCGTCTGAATTGTTCTTCGCAGAATGATTCCTCTAGATTCATCTGCTTTTTCCTGTTGGGGAGTTCCTCTAACTCCCAAAATCGTGTTAGCTGTTCCCCAGCTACTTCCGTGAAATAAGTCGAGCAGTGCGATTCTTGCCTTGAAGGTCGTTGACTCAGAGTCCCAGTGAGAATCCATCCGAAGACCGTTTCCTGTGCTAAAAGTGAACCTAGAACGTTTTTCTTTATTTTGCTCTTAATCACTGAAGGGTATAAGTCAGCGCCGATTATGACATCAATTTGTTGGCTCCTATAGAAGTGGGTATCAGCTAGCTTAAGTGGGGGCAGAGACTCAATCTGTGATTGATCTACTGTAAATTTGGGGAGGTCTCCTGTCAATTGGGGTAGAACCAGGCCTCTTGCCTCGATTCTAAACGGGGGGTATATAGGAGAACCTATAACGAAATGTGCGACTTTACGCACCTTAGCTATGACTGTAGTGCTGATTCCACTTACTTGGGTGTCAACGCTTTGAGTTCGCAAACCGATGCGTTTTTGCAACCGCTCAGTGATGAACGTTGCCTCCGAACCTGAATCCAGAAGGGCTCTGGCTACATAATTCACTCCTAAGTAACAGATGTTAATCATTGCGGTGCCCAAAATCACATTTTTTGCACTAGTTGCAAATAATGCTTGAACATTCGCATTACTACCCGATGGTTGAAGAGATCGATTGTTGTCTGTAGTTGGCCGTGATGGCTGTATCGTGATTCGGTTCCCAGTGGGATAACGATGTAATAGAGAGTGGTGTCTTTGATGACAGCTTAAACAATTGAATGGACTCTTACAGTCTCTTGCGATGTGAGAATGTGCAAGGCAATTCATGCACAAATTGTATTTTCGCACCGTTTTTACCCGATCATCGACCTTCATTGCCAAAAATTTCGGACAACTCTTCAGAACATGTGTTTTATCCGAACACAACCTACATGCCGATTGAGCGAATTGGCCAACATGGGCTGAAACTTTCTTGTTGAACTGTGGCTGGGAAGCTTTATTTGATGAAGACCTGGTAGAACGTGAACTTTGTATGTCAGATACAGTCTCCAACGTTTGGAATCTATTGGTAAGGAACTGATCTAATTCCTCCCACCTCGGAATTTCGGCCTTATTTATGATGCCTTGTTCCCATAAAGCTAGAGTAGTATCTGGTAATCTGCTTGATACCAAGAAAATGAATATTGCATCCCAGTTATCGATATCAATTTCGTACATTTGCAAAACCGTGATACAATTGTTCACTGCACGTTGCAGATTTTTTATTTCTGTACCACGTTCATTCATTACGGACGGTAAATTGAAAAGCGTTTTTAATTGGTTGTTGACCATTATTCGCTTATTTTCATAACGATCGGACAGGTTTTGCCACGCGGCAGAAAATCCTTCATTGGTCAGTGGGGATTTTTTAACAATATCCCTCGCCTCCCCACGCGTTTTTTGTATTAGGTAATACAACTTTTCCACCGGACGTATACGCGAATTATTAATATAGATGGCGGTAAATAAATCGCGGAAAGATGGCCATGCCAAATAATCTCCATAAAAAACTTCGGTATCACACGGGGGTAGATTCATACTCGGCCGCGGTGCCGTATCCATCTCTCGTACGACAGGATTTACTGTCGATGAACTTTGCTGAACAAACGTGAGATTGTGGATTGTTTCTCCCATTAATGCGGCGCACGTTAGGTATGCTGTGTAGCAATCCTGGTACCTACACTTTGCTGACCGCATTTCTGATGCTCCTGTGTCATCTTGAGGAAGACTCCTTGAGTAAGTGTCAAACGATTCCTTGACCTTTATCCAGAGCGCCTTCAATTCCTCCCTCTGAATTTCCAGGGAAAAAACGGAATGGCTTGCATTAGGAGTGTTGTCATACAACTCTTCGAACTCCAGTAATGCATTACACGCGCGCAAGAAATCATTTGAATTAGCCATTTGATTACGGGCCGACGCGCTTACGAATAGTAAAAAATAATTCTTTCAATTTTATACGGGGGTTTATAAACTTTCAAAATTAAAATCGCGAAGAAAAAAAAACTTTTCAAACAAAAATGTTTTACCGCTTGTACGGGGGATTTTTGAAGCTTCAAGTCGAAATATAAAATCCGAAAAATAAAAATTTTTCCAAGTGTAGGCGGGTACTTGATGCTCTCGAAACGCTTTCAAGTAAAAATATAAAAATCGAAAAAAAAAACTCGAAAAATAAAAATTTTTCCAAGTGTAGGCGGGTACTTGATGCTCTCGAAACGCTTTCAAGTGAAAATATAAAAATCGAAAAAAAAAACTCGAAAAATAAAAATTTTTCCAAGTGTAGGCGGGTACTTGATGCTCTCGAAACGCTTTCAAGTAAAAATATAAAAATCGAAAAAAAAACTCGAAAAATAAAAATTTTTCCAAGTGTAGGCGGGTACTTGATGCTCTCGAAACGCTTTCAAGTAAAAATATAAAAATCGAAAAAAAAACTCGAAAAATAAAAATTTTTCCAAGTGTAGGCGGGTACTTGATGCTCTCGAAACGCTTTCAAGTAAAAATATAAAAATCGAAAAAAAAAACTCGAAAAATAAAAATTTTTCCAAGTGTAGGCGGGTACTTGATGCTCTCGAAACGCTTTCAAGTAAAAATATAAAAATCGGAAAAAAAACTCGAAAAATAAAAATTTTTCCAAGTGTAGGCGGGTACTTGATGCTCTCGAAACGCTTTCAAGTAAAAATATAAAAATCGAAAAAAAAACTCGAAAAATAAAAATTTTTCCAAGTGTAGGCGGGTACTTGATGCTCTCGAAACGCTTTCAAGTAAAAATATAAAAATCGAAAAAAAAAACTCGAAAAATAAAAATTTTTCCAAGTGTAGGCGGGTACTTGATGCTCTCGAAACGCTTTCAAGTAAAAATATAAAAATCGAAAAAAAAACTCGAAAAATAAAAATTTTTCCAAGTGTAGGCGGGTACTTGATGCTCTCGAAACGCTTTCAAGTAAAAATATAAAAATCGAAAAAAAAAACTCGAAAAATAAAAATTTCCGAAAGAAAAAAAAATCTCGAATTTAAATTTTATCTTATTTTTTTTTGTTTTCTTTGAAAAAAAGTAAAACGAATTTTTTTTTTTTTTTTACACGAAAAAAGTAAAGCAACTTTTTTTTTGTTTTCCAGTCAAAAAATAAGAATCGAAAAAAAAAATTTTCCGAAAAAAAAATCTCGAATTTGAATTTTTATTTTATTTTTTTTTGTTTTCTTTGAAAAAAAGTAAATTTTATTTTTTTTTTTTTTACACGAAATAAAAAGTAAAACAATTTTTTTTTTTTTTTTTTTTTACACGAAAAAAAAAAAATTAAAAAATAAACAATGTCAGAAAAAATGGAAATTGGAAGACAGTTCACTTACCCTTCACTTTCATTAATACTTGCTAGTCGTTGGGCCGTTGGTATGGGCCTTGTTGCACGTTGGGCCTTGGTATGGGCCTTGTTGCACGTTGGGCCTTGTTGCACGTTTGGCCTTGTTGCACGGTGGGCCGTTCTTATGGGCCTTGCTGCTGGCGCTCTAACTAAACTTTGGGATTGCGCTTTGCTAAATGACACTATCCTAGTGTCGCGACAATCCCTGAGTCAACTTCACTTCACTAGTCACTGCCAGCGCATCCACTTGGTCACTTCACTTCACTTGCACCTTATGACCGCGCACTTTTAGCAATTTTTGCCGTTTTTTGGTATTTTCAGGGAATTTTCCCGTTTTTCACATGCAAGTACGTGTATATATATATATCGATTTTCGCGCACTTTTAGCAAATTTTTTTTTTTTTTTTTTTTTTTCTATTCTTATGAGAATTTCCCTATTTTCACACTTATACAATTATATTGCCTTTTTTCAATAATTTTTATGGGAATTTTCCCGATTTGCAAAATTTATGTATATATATATGGCAATTTTCGCGCACTTTTGTTAATTTTTAACACCCCTTGTTTTGCGTTTTGTTGGGGTTTACACACACACTTTATAATATTTCGCGCACTTTTTATTATTCTTTATTAATTATTATTTCGCGCACTTTTTGTTATTATTTATTAAATATTATTTTGCGTACTTTTTATTATTATTTGTTCATTATTGTTTCGCGCACTTTTTATTATTTTTTATTAATTGTTATTTTGCCTATTTTTTATTATTTTTTGTTAATTATTGTTTCGCGCACTTTTTGTAATTTTTATTAATTGTTAATTTTTTTTTATATATATATACGTGGGGAATGCTGCAAATAAACTTTTACTTACCTCGTTGGATGCCTTTCCTCAAAATCTTCCGGGCCGATGACGGGATATTCCCAGTGATGGTGACTCCAACGACGGCTCCCACTCCTGTTGTTCTTTTTTTATATTCTGCAGCGATAAAAAGCACAACGGAAACTCTCGCTTGTACTGTCCATGTACAGTACGGAGTGAAACAACTCTTCCAGAGTGTACACTTGCAGGGATGTTACATCGACTTTAACTTTTTTTTGTTTGTTTTTTGTTTGCCAGTGTGCGACTTGGCCAAGATTTTAATTTTGAATTAATTAAAAAACAAAACGAAATAAAAAAAATAAAAGTGAAAAAAGTATTAAAAAAAAATAAATAAAATAAAAGAAAATTAATAAGAAACAAAATAACTTTCGTAGTCTTCTAGCAAGATCCGGCTCGAAGGACCATGTTCTTTCGAGACTTAAGGGGGCCGGAATTCCTCCTGAATTCCGGAAGCGGGGATCTTGGAAGGTGCCGGTCTTCGCTGAAAACTGAAAGAATAAAAAACTTCCTTCTTTTTTTTGAAAGGGTCACTCACGACCAGTTAAATTATTTATTGAAATAAAAATATAAATATATACAAAATATATATCTAAAGAAAAAGAAAAATATACAACACACAAATATACACTCACCGTAGATGTTGCTGATAGGGCTGGTAAAAAATAAAAGAGATCATCAAAACGGTAACCTTGGTCTTTTATAGACATGTAAAAACAAATGGAAATTTTAGTAAACGGTACCATCTGGAAATATTCCGCAAGTGAATGGACATTTTTGTGGGTTCCTTATCAGCGACATCTCGCGGTGGTGTTTCTGAATGCTAAGTAGGGTTGCATGCATGAACAGAGCATTTTTCAGTTATGTGGTTCTCAATGAGGCAATACTTTCTTCGGAGTTGGAGTTGATTTTTTGATAGATATTCCCTGATTTATATTCAGTTTGGCATGGGATTTCAAAATAAACGGACTTACGCCGGGACAACGTTTGCAAATTGTAAAAAGATATTACGAAAATAATGGTTCGGTCGACATGGTCACCCAACAGAGTCGGTAATTCGAACATACATATACATATAGGTTTCGCACATAGAAATACGCATCCTAAGAAACGCCGTAGAGTACCGAAAACTTTCCGCATGAGTCCATCCGCCATCGCGCGCAATGAAGGTAATCCACCATCCATTGGTGTGACACGTTTGAATCCTTAAAAAATCCACGATTTTTCATACGATATGAGCAGAACTAGAACATGAACGGAACTAGATTTGTTAGCATATTTTCTTTCAGCTCAGTGGTGATCATGTTAACTATTTGATTGCCTACAATGCCCCTGTAACTTGTTATAGCTTAAAATGTTCTTTCTCAGATATGGTGCGAAGGTATGCCATTTATTTCGTTTACCGTTATCTTTCTTATTCAGCTATGCTCAACGGTTACTATAGACGACCCACCTGAAGCTGTAAGTTGTTTCGGAATGCCATTTGGATTGATATTACGTAGAGTAACCTTTTGAACACAGCAGCTGTAGGATGAGTCCTTAACGCAAACGTTATATAGTCTGAAACGAGCCGTACCTTTTGGTTGTTCCAATGGTGTTCAGTATAAGGTATTCTTGCCCACCAAAACTCCATAACGAAAGATTGGACAAAAACCTCCAACCGTAAAGAAGATGACAATTTTTTCAAAATCACCATACACATTGAGCTTCCACATCAACTACAATGAATTCATATAACTGCAGTCCCCCAGGCAGGAAACTTTAATCCCTCCAGATCCTAGAGGTCACAATAAAATTACTCGTTATTTCAGCAGTGTGGGATGGCGCGTTGTCATGATGTAAAAAGTAGCGCCGCAAGTCCCCTTTCTTCCTGTTTTCTAACAAATTTTTGAAAACTTTTGGTAAACACTCTTCGGTGTACCATTTTGCAGTTACCGTCTGACCCTTTTCCAGTAGCTTGGCAGCAACGATTTTAGATAATGTGAAATGAACTGACACCATTACTTTTACTGCTGATTTTTGTTGCTTAGATGTTACTGATGGGTTTGCCCCTGTTGGGCTCCATACCAAGGGCTACTGTTTGGTTTCCTGATCGTACTTATAGAACTAAGATTCGTCTCCAGTAACGACTTTACTAAAATT
>JAWMAG010000008.1:10620000-10967500 GCA_037013455.1 Ceratitis rosa | reverse complement strand
TACAGTTATTTGAGTTAAATGCAATTATCTACGCATTTAAGGTGTTCCAACAGTGGTGCGTACCAATATACTTATACGCAGCATGGGCCCTGTTTCGGAGCTAGATATGGACTACTCAATGGACTGTTACTTCCGTCAGTATTGGCATGATAAACGTTTGAGCTTTCAAGGTCCCATACAAAGTCTGTCGCTAAGTATTAAGGTATTGACAATATTATTATTGAAAAAAATGCGAAACGTGTTTGAATATTTATCTTAAATTTCATTTTCTCTTTTGTCCAGATGTTAGATAAAATTTGGCGACCGGATACTTATTTTTTCAATGGAAAGCATTCTCACATACATACCATCACTGTACCCAATAAGTTATTGCGATTGGATCAAAATGGTGGAATTTTATATTCGATGAGGTGAGTATTTGAGAAATCGTTACTCGGTTTTCTCACCATAATTTTTAATTTTAATTTAGTTTCCCCTCTAAACTAGTAAAAGTAATTAAAGCACACCTTTTACAACCCTTTTTTATTTTTTTTTTCATAACATGAAAACTTTATTCCAATATATTTTCAAATAATAAATTTCATGACGCCTTTCGGATTGTGATCTCACTAAGGATCTCTTCGTCCGAGTTGCGGCCGATATAGCCGATAGCACTGCAAACTATCAGTCTTTAGGATTGCTAAGATCTCTGAGTGTATTTCCCACATGTAATATAAATCTCCTTAAAAAACTCAATCAGCAGCTTAGAAAAAACTCAGAATAATGGACTCAATCCATTTTACTTCTCTCACATCTGCCTAAAACAGACTATAAATATTGAATCCAATAAAAATTAAGAACTCAGGTCGTCCCACTAATTAGCTGGCTCGTTTATTTAAAATGGTTTAGCGACTAAGTAACTTCGTTTAGGAGCTGGCAAAGCTAGTCGGCGAGATCATTCAACGGGACACTCAGAAACGTATTTTTTCGGCTGGTTCTGACCAGAAGTAGAGTGATATTAGGTGAAGGGGTTTTAGTTTAGATACATAGAGGTGGTTAGAGTCGTGCGAAAACTCATTGCATACAGGAATCACCTTAAGTTGTTGGGGTTGAATTCTTTTATAGTTTCCAGATCTTCAGATTCCATTCAAACTCGGGCCTCGGAAGGCAGTTCAAGCTTTCCGTTTCGAATGATGGTTGAAATCTTACTTATAGCATGAATGTCTCACTTTATTTCTAGAGTAACTCTAATCCCTGATGTCGCAATCGGGATGACGTATATTATGGCAGAGCCGAGTTTCGACAATCAATTAACGAATCGAGTAGTTTTTTTTCAAGCTCGTACAATATTTTTGCATTTCGATGCCATAATGCGCATTCTTCTAACCGACTGGCTTCTATCACAAAAAGTATTTTGTTGTTCGTTGTTATTTTGACGATAACTCTAATTTGTAGCACCCTAGAGAATACCACCAGCTATCGCTTAAGTTTAAGAGAAAACAAGGTATGTCCCTGCGGGGTAGGCGTTGAAGAAATTTCCCGCGGTAAGGCATGACTGCGTAAGAGGCGACTAAAACTCAAAAGTTCCCGTGACAGTCAGATCTTTATACCAGAACGACCTTGTTTTTTATCTCCCACATCATTTCCCAAAAACACTGCTAATATCACCTAACCTAGGCAGACCAAAGGGTTACTTACGTTAACCAAAAAAGAACTGATCATTATTATTGTTATGTCATCTCCGAAAGTTGGTAAAGTGGACTCGGCTAAATGCAGAGCACACACAGAAGATAAAAAACCTAGCAAGCTGTTCGCAAACGCTTAGTTAGACTACTCGGTAGAGCACAGGAAACCATCTCAATAGCTTAGATACAGTCAAGTCCTCAACCTCCCTCTTTCAACCAACCATCCCAGCCTTTTGCCAATCACATTTCCAGTATATAATGTAAATATTTTTTTATAATTATCTCTAACTCACAGGCTCACAATAAAGGCTACATGTCCCATGGAACTAAAAAACTTTCCAATGGATCTTCAGTCTTGTCCACTAATCATTGGCAGTTGTAAGTAAAAGAAAGAAGATTTTCTTATAATTAAATAAATATCAAATTTTATTATACGGTTATTGCTCTCTAATAAAAAAACAACCAGATGGTTATACCAACCGCCAACTAGTCTACGAATGGAAGGGTGAAGATGATGCAGTATCTTTCGTGCCGGGCATGACCTTAAACCAATTCGATTTGATCAGTATGAAACAACGGAACTCTACTTACACAAGACGAGAGGGCGACTTCTCCGTGCTACATGTGGCTTTCAATCTCAAACGGCATACGGGTTATTTTCTCATACAGGTTAGAAGACAAAAGCAAAGATTAGTTAAATATTGTTTAAAAAATAACACACATTCTCAAACCCATAGGTATATGTCCCGTGCATATTGATTGTGGTTCTCTCGTGGGTCTCCTTTTGGATACATCGCGAGGCTACCAGCGATCGTGTGGGCCTCTGTGTAACGGCAGTGCTCACACTCTCCACAATCAGTCTCGATTCACGCACCGACTTGCCGAAAGTGAAATATGCCACCGCCTTGGATTGGTTTTTACTAATGAGTTTTTTATATTGCATTGCGACGTTGTTGGAGTTTGCCGGCGTGCATTATTTCACCAAGGTGTGGGCTTGTTAATTAAATTTATATTTAAATTTTCAGTAACTATATACATATACGGCCGCGGTAGCCGAGTGGTTAGCATTGCGTCCTGCCATTCGGAAGGCTCGGGTTCATATCCCGGTGCCAGCAACATCCAAAAGTTATGGAAAATTAATTTAAATAAAAAATTAAATTAAATTTTCTAATTGCGGTCGCCCCTCGGCAGGGAATGTCCATCCCTCCGAGTGTATTTCGGACATGAAATAAAGCTCCTCGTAAAAAAACCGTCAGCCGTTCGGAGGCGGCTTAGTATAAACTGTAGGTCCCTCCATTTGTTGGAAAAACATCAAGACGCAAAACCACAAATTGGAGGAGGAGCTCGGCCGAAAATCGCTTCAGCGGTTACAAAGCGCCAATTATATATATATATACATTTGACTCTTTTACCTTCCATTTTAGGTCGGTAGCGGTGAAATACCCATAAGCGAAGACGAATGGGAAGATATTGATGACGGCGCTGTTGCTGAAGACGAGGAGTGTGAAGAAGATATACAGAGTTGTTCGATAAAACGCAGTAACGAATCTGTTTGCGAGATGCCACACACGTTGGCGGGCAACTTTTGCAAACGCAATGCGATGATTTGTCCAATTTATAATGTGAGTTCTTCAATCTTTATTTTTTTTTTTTCCTTTTTCAACGGTATCAAAGTTTCTGAGTCGAAATCTAATAATGTTCCAACACAGCTGAGGGATGTAATGAAGCAAACCACAAAGAAAAAAACTCTCAACTATTTTAAGCGAAGAACTTGGATGTAATTTTTATACTATCTAAACCATAGGTTCCAAGTAAGACAAAGCGCGCTTGAAATTTCAGTTAATCGCGCAAAGAGACAAAATTTCAATAACAACACCAACATACAATCACAGGGAAGGCTAGTATTAGAATGTGCCTACTCAAGGGCATATGTAAAGTCATTTACGGTCCGGCTTTCACATTTTCTTTTGGCGAATCCACCAGCCACCTTTCTTAAAGGGTAATAGTGAACCACTTAGCATCTCCATTCAGGATCTCTTACGTAGAGAAGGGTTGTAGCAAGTACATTAAGCGTTCCGAATTTGACCATCCTCTATATTAGCCAATTAATCAACAAATGACGAAGCATCATTCACAACAATCCGCCTGAAAGTCTTTGATAAATTGGTCAAGGTAAAGCCAACTACAACGAGACGGCGTGGGTCACAATGCGAGACAGACATGGAAACAGGGTTCTTCTCTAACTTTCTTTAGCACAAAACGCGAAACTCCGTGCTACAGAGCTCACTCACGTTGACACCCTTGGCGAGTCTGCCACTATCTACCACCTTAGACCTTTCAGCGTCTTTCAAATTTTGTAGGCATTCCCCTCTGATAATTCATAGTGTAAGGTGAAATTGGCATACACTGACAACGCTGAAATGCTGGAGCATTTTCTTCGCGAGATAAGTCGATTGAGAAGTTATATCTTCCAAGAAGCTTTTAACTCCAGTCTTAGAGTATAGGTACTTCCTTAGTTAGTTAGTAATTTAGGCTGCTTGTTCACTGGATCCCTTGATCGAGCCGCCTGGCCTGTGTTGAAACTGAAGAGGGAGAAACCTCTCACCTCCCTAGATATTGAAATCATTTGGTTTGTTTTATAAAACACATTAGATTATTAGCACTTGCCGGGACAATATCTGTACGTCAGTCAAAGTAAAAATTACCGAAGAAACGAAGTCGAGTTGCTCTTGGGGCGGGACATCGGCGAAGGTAGTGCTCTATCGGATTCTCCTCGTCTGTGTCTTATAGGTTCTTAGGGCTGGAAGGATTAAAGGTATGTGAACATACTAGAAAGCACAATAAGATTACACAAGTTTTTAATCTGTCCTTTACTGCAACTGACCAAATAACTCCTTCCACATCTGGACCATGAGTACGTTCTAAAGACTCACAGCCCTTCTGCCTTCTGTTTCCTCAATATTTTATTTGTTGCTTGGTAGAAATAAATGTCGCCTGGCCTTAGTTCCTTCCAGGTTTTGCTATACCAAGACTTCAACAAGCGCGCTTTGCTTTGAATAATTTTGAAAGGACTTAAAATCATCGTATTAGCGACTGTTACCTTTCACAATAAGTGAAACATACATCCATGGACATATGATATTCAAAAATGAAACGGAGATACCTCAATTTCATTCTTCCATCGGTACAAAATTCTTCTGTGTCCCCCAAAACTAAATATGTGAGGTCGAGATCGATAGTAAGCTGAAGTGGAAGTTGAACTGCAAAAAGAGTTATATGTGACCTATTACAGCAGCAGAAGAATATTAAGTAGGAACTCTAATATAAAACTGTTTTCCTGATGCATAATGCTGATAATTAAATGGAATTTAGGGAACAGCCTCTTCCGTTGTCAGTCTTATGGGATATTGGAACCAAAAGCACTATTGACATAGCAATAAATTGGGACAACACACAACACCTTTCTTTAAATCAGACTATATGCTTGATGAGGTTATCTTCAATATTCAAATGTAGAATATCATCATAATTTGTACCGACGGCTCCGCTATTAGCTATGGAATGGAGCTCAGGACACAATCCAAAAATCTTGAAATTTCTCCCTCTCTCTTTATTCATCTATTAAACGCTTGCAACTTCCCAGACAAATTAATCGTCATAGAAAAGATCTGCGGTGTTTTATTGAGCAGGGTATAGAGAGCAGGATTTTTCTCGAACAGTCAAGCAGGATTACTAACTCCAGAGAAGCTCTTTGGTAATTCATGGGAACATCTTCGATAACGAAAAAGCTGACGAGCTGGTGTTGAAACAAAGTCCGCCTGAAACGATCTGATGAATGGGAAGTACATTTTAGATAGTTTAGATAATAAAACAGATTTCGCTGAAATGTAAAAGAAAAATATCTAAGTAACTATTAAATAGATTTGGGAAGATTATATATAGAGTCACAACGACAATTATGGTACATTGGGCCGTTGTCGACGCAGCGTACTTGAAGGGAATAAGGATATAATTACCCAGTGTTTCGAGCAAAATTATGAAATGTTATAGCAGGTCATGAAGATCTTACTACTAGTTAGTGCATCGAAATGACGCATCTAGCACAAAGTGGACCCGAAGTAAACACTTTTTCGAGTAGCATCCTTATCTACATACCCACCTACACACGTAACTATGAAATCTATGGCAATTGCTTCTGCGGTGACGACTTTAATGACCAAGGACTTTTACTTCATTACTTTGTAAATCTTGGTCAAGGTAGGGCTCAAAGTCTGACCTATCTCACTCGTAGCTCGTAATGCTACCCATACTGCTACTAAGGCTGACCACCTTACCGAGTTTTTGATCACTGACTTGAGGTTAAAGTCTCAGACTTTTTTCTATATCTAACAACATGCAGTATTTGCACAACAAACATGAGGAAAATATTTCAACAAAATAATTTATTTCATATTTCAGGATCCAACGCAAATATTTCCAGCTCCCTCCTCGCATGCCTCCACCATGGAGCGAACAACACAAACGGAACCACCAGTTATATCCAAAGCGCGACAAATGTGGCTTTGTCTAATAGGAGATGATAAATTTCGAAGACAAAGAGAACGTGATGCGGCTGTAACGAAAGGTAAAAAAGTAATTCAAGTTTTAATTATCGAACAAGTGCAAAAAATTAATGAATAATTTTTCAATAAATAAAAATTCATAGAAAATTCACTTCACTTTCATCTAACTATTTTCAGGTACGCGTTATGTGAATAGTGTTTCTCTAATTGACCGGGTTGCGCGCGTTGCTTTTCCCATGTCTTTTGCTTTCTTCAATCTTCTCTATTGGTTGGCTTATGGAATGTCCAAAAAAGAGTTCACTTGGTCAGCGGTAAAAGGCTAAAGGGAGTGGATGGGAAGACGAGAATAGGGTGAATAAAACAACAGGAGAATGAACAAATAATAATAAGAATAATAATAAAATGTAAAATGGTTCAAATTAATTTTTAAGAAAGCAATAAATAAATAATTTACAAAAAAAAAATTAGGAAGGTAGGAGATATATATACTATATATACTCATATAGATAAATTTATAGAAATTTGCTATGTGAAATTCGAATTTTGACGTAAATTTTTTTGCATATCAAGTCAAAAAACAAAAAGAAAACCAACAACTTAGTTAACATAATTAGAGCAATAAATACAAAAAAAAACATACGAACAACGAGCTTCTTTTATATTTAATTAACAAATATAATGAATAATGATTTTATAATAATTTAAATAATCGTAAGCAAGAACAAAAACAAGGAAAAATAAAACCGGGCTTATTTTCCGTGTTTTATTAAATAACTTAATTAAGTATGTTTATAGAAATGTTTGAACGCTATAAATATTTGATTATATTAGCAAAATAATAACTAGTTAATAATTATTAGTTGTTATATTAATGTTGTTAGTTGACTTTAGAGACAATTTAATAAAACTGAATTTAAAGTGCAAAAACTTTGTAGTATTTTTTTCCTTAGCACAGCAAGAGGGTGAGGGGAAGATGAGTAAAAGATGAATAAAAAAGAACCAAAAAGAATTTCCAAAACCTTTTCTGCTTTGTTGGGCTTAAATAAAGAGTGTAGGGTGGTCCAGTTCGTAGTTTCAAAAGTACAGTTCTATTTTTTGGCATCTATCAAACTTAAATACCAAACCAAACATGTTCTGTTTTAGTTATTTGTCAGGCATTTATGAAAATGAATCGCTTAGCAACCGAAAAACACATTAAAATTCTTAAAACAAAGTACAGAAATGGTGATTCAAACGATACCACTATAGGTGATTTAACAGGAGATTGTGGTGCATATAAATAGTCGTCCAAGTAATCAAGCAATGGGAAAAATATTAAAGAAGTTTAAAGAGACTGGAATTGCACTTGGAATTGCACCTAGATCCACATAATGTCCAGCTCGTATAACATCTGCAGCCAACTGAGCATTCACAACGCTCTACATACCTCGATTGGGTGCTTGAACAACAAGAAGTGAACGGCGATTTTTCGAACAAAATTTTCTTCAGCGACAAGGGATATTTCTCATAAACGAGCTCCGAAGAAAAAGTTCGTACAGTTTTTTATTTATTTTTCAAAATAGGATAACTTTGTGTACATTTGTCCGATTTAAGTTTTGTTCGTAAACGTGTTGCCAACGAGATGCCAACTTCATTATACCCCTCTCGTAGAAGGGTTGATTTTGCTGCGATTCAGCAGCGATTCGCAGATGGAAATTCGCTTCATCATGTTTTTTTGCATTAGTTCGTGTGGCACCCAAACATCGATTTCTTTTTGAATCCAAGGTTATGCAAATGGTTCCAAACGGTTTTCTGGCTTATCTTCAGTTCCTCAGCAATTAAATAAGTGCTCACGTGACGGTCTATTTCCATTATTTCCATGATTTTATCGCAATTTTCGACGACAGGCCACCCGACGCGTGGTGCATCTTTGACATCGAAATTACCGGAACGGAACCTAGCAAACCACTTTTGTGCTACACGTTCGTTTATATTATCGGGCCCATAAACTAAATTAATTTTTTCAGCCGCTTTGGCTGCTTTTTCGCCTTGATCGAAGAAAAATTGTAAAATATAGCGAATTTTCTCTTTGCTGGTGTCCATCTATGACGAGCGCTCACAACGTACTGAGTCAATCAATCGAAAAACTGTCAAAGACAAACTTTTAGCGCGAATAAACACGATTTCAGCGCCGTATAGTATGACATGATGCGATACGTAACACTAGTACTATGGACAATAACGCTATCTCTTAGATAAAAACCGAACGAAATTTTTACTTGACCTAATATATAGTCTAAGCATTTAAAGATATTAATAATTAGAACTAAAACATAAAGAACTTTTTTAAGTTAATTTTATAACTGCTGAAAAGCAGACATTGCCGAATGGGAAATAATTATTTTTGTAGGAAATTGATGGGTGGTCTTTTCGACGATATTCGTTTCGATTCTGGCATCTCATATTTCCGAAAAGACTCCGCCTCTTACTCGATTTCTCATTAAGATCCCTTCATAAAGACGGCAAATCCCTGTATCTTCCCTGTCTACTTCCCCTTTATCCCATTTTTCTATGGTCCAGTGTTAATCCTAAGTAGCTATTGGTAGGGAAAAATCTGGTATTCTGTGTTTCCTAGTGAGCATCACATATTCGGTTTTGCTCATATTTATATGGAATTTGCTGCGTAAGATTGGTAAAAGTATCCGGGAATTTCGCTACAGCTACAGCGTCAGCGTAAGCCACCACATGAACAACACTTTATTCATTTTTAGGATCCATGAGGTTAACCTTTTGAACAAACCTCTAAACCGTTGAATCCCTCAGTGTTCAACTAATGAATCTGCCCACGGTTTTTGGGTTTCCCAAGTCTGCATTAATGTATTAATGCGTTTCATATTTTCCATAGCGGAATGTAATTAAAAGAAGGCTGTGATTGTGTAATACTTTTTTTCAATACTCACGACAACCGAGTTTAATGCCGATTCCGTGGATTTTCCCTTAGTGTTCGCCTTTCCCTTAGTGTTCGCCTTATACTCAGAGGAGATTCCCTTTATACTTAATATTCATTTATACAGTGTTGATTATTTGTTGAAACCGGCCACATCGTACCGGTTTGGTTAAAATGGCTGTCGGGCATCAGTACACTTAGGCCACCAAACGGGTCCATTGTGGTATCATTAAGGATTCTATAAGCCTTTCTCGCATATTAAACAGCCGTATGGAATTGTTATAACAGAGTATTCGACCAAGTCGCACGTCCTTCTCTCGTCCTTCATTAAATTATATTTTGGAAACAATCTATTTGTTGAAGTTTCAACCATTAAAAGAAACATATTTGGAGACGTGTCAAGCAACTGAGCACAGCGTGAAAAAGAAGTTATTCTCAACTAAAATACATTCATTTTTCCTTTATAAAATTTAATTTGATAATAACGAGATATACTATGACAACCTTTAATTATTTACTCTAACTAAGCAGGCACCCCTTATGGAAGTAAGATTAGCGCTTTAGGTTGACGGCTCAAGCAGAAAAAGGGTATATTTATACATAATTAAGGATATTTGGTATGCACCACAGGACTAATATTTATACTGTAAATACAAAATCTCAGTTTCTGTTTGTAGACTGCGATTTCAAATAAGGAAATTACACATCTTCTTAACATTAGCGCCCAAAAGAATATATATATAAAGACAATGTCCTTAATTTAAATTTGCAAACATTACAGCAGGTTAAAAAGATTTGTATTTTACTATTTGTCAAATAAGAAACATATTTACAAGTCAAGGGTTGATAATTTGATTTCGGTGTCAGAAATTGCACCCATTCCCCTTTTTAAATATTTATTATTACTGCAGCTAATTTGAGTGCTTTATTTGCACTCATCACTTTCGCGTTACTACTGATTGGTTCGTAAATATTTGCTTTCCGGTAAATAAATACGACAAGCTCACACTTAAAAAATATAATCGCAAAGATAAATAAAAATATTTACGTGTAACCGTTAGACATGTGTATTCCCTGCAGAGAATAATACTAGTTGTTATGAACTAGAATCCAACTAGTTTGCATTTTTGCAGTACCTATTTCATCTTCCCTTTATTTCCTAGGAAAGAGATATTTTTTATGCAGCGATATCTTACCAACTGTCAATTATACAACAATACATCAGCTTTATACTAGTTAAATACCAATTCACTGCGGCATGTTTAATTACTACATAACCAAGGATGTATATGAAACAACAAAAATTAAAAATTAATTTGCCTACAGCTAAGTTCGAACCGTGAACCCCACGCGCAGTCGTCAAAAAGGACAAGGTCTGGAGAATATTGCGAGTGGGGTAAGACCTCCCGGTTAGCTTTGGATCGTTCCAGCCCGTGCAGTTAAGTGTTATCATGTTGCAAAGTCACCTCATCACTCACCTCGGTCGTTTCTGGTAATTTGTTCTGGTAATTGGTTCACTAATTTATAATTTGTCAACTTTTCGCATCAATACGCTTCGCCCGGTTTAATTGGCTCTTAGCACATTACAACGTCTGCTCCCACCATTTGCAGAGCATAACCTTTCAACCGTGAATGATATTCTTTCGCAACGATGTATACGATCATGAAACGGGTTCACCAGGCTTGACATAATATTTTTTCTTCTTGTGCTTGTGTCACCCACCACCGGATCACGATCCGATGGAAAAATCACTTCCTTTGATGTCTTTCAAGAAGCAGATCCGAAATATAAAATCGCCTTTCGTCATCCCTCGGCTTCAACTCATACGGCAGCGAGATTTCTTGCTTTTGAATAAAACCAAATTGCTTTAACTGAAGGGAGATTGTTTGTTGAGTCACTTCCGATGATTCTGTGAGCTCAGCTTGCGTTTGGCACAGATCTTCGAAGCAAAAATCACCACATTTCAAGCGCCGGAACCAATCACTGTATGACTTATTGGTCGACGCAGAGTCACAATAAACCTATAAAAGCACTCGATAGGCTTCACCAGCATATTTCTTCGAATTCAAATACCTAAGAAATGGATCACTTCATTTTTTGAAACTTCCATGACTTATTGTACATACTTCATTTAAAAAGCAATAAAAAAATCCTAAGAGAAATCAGTATTTTGTTTTCCGTCTGCTGATGTCAATTGTATAAAACTGCCTACAAGAAGGAATCTCTTTAAAGAAACACACTGTTTAATGTATTCGTTGGTTCATATGGAATAAATTACGTAATTGTAAATTTTTTATTGATTTTGATGTCTTAGAATATACCTAAGAGGTACTATAAATCTACCTTAAACGACGTTTGACTTCCTCTTTATTTAGTATTACTTACCAAACAGGACACATTAAAACGCATTATCAGCTATTCAGTAGAATTAAACACTTTCTTGTGTAAACCTAGTCGATAATACAATGAATTATGGCATGCAATCAGGCGGTATCTAAAAGCAAGAAATAAAAAAAAGTGAACTTTTAATGAGATTAATTATTTTCATTTTTTTTACGACTTTTTCTGTTACGTATTAAAGCGTGCGTTGCGCTAGAACAATACTCATAACACAAGCTCTTTACACCGTCTTGTCGAAAAGTTGTACTTAAGGAGTTTAAAAAAGCCATCTTAGAGTGCCCTTATATCGAGTTGCTGATGAGTGCTCTCGGGGAGCAGAGTGCAAGTCGAGTAGAAAACCGTTCGGCTGCCTGTGTTTTTGACGAGTTGTTGACGGACGTTATTTAATACACAAAGGCGGGCGTGGCTCTACGCTACGACAAGATAAAGAGCCGAGTCGATATTTGGCCTCGAGGAGTGCGCACATCTAGGACTGTAACTGGAAACATGCCTTCCATCTATCATAATATAATAAATCTGGTTAAGAGCTCTTCGTTTAGGCGACAACCATAAAGATTGAAGAGTTTCCTTTGGGCTGGAATTTAAAGTTATAGACAACCACATTTCATGCCCGGCGTAGTGGATCAGCTTCAAACCCTTTAGGGATGTTTCACCGTTTCAAAGATACATTCTTTATTCACCGAGGTGTTCAAATCTCCAAGCAAAACTTTGACATCGTGGCTGAAACAGCGCTTCAACTTATATTTGGCACATATCACCGGCACATCGCCGTTCTATTCAAATACGTTATATTCAAAAAAAAATCTTTTTTTAATTTGAATTTTGATAAGACGTTCGTTCGCCGGTGGACGATAATATTCTATGGCGGAATCTCCTACCACAATTTGTGCGCCTTTATATGATATGCACACTGTGGGAAATGTAGCAAGCACCTACTCTCTTCTGTCCTTTTCTCGCCCATCACAGTTCTTTGACGGCGGTGACGCCTTGATTTTAGCGTTGACATCAACTAACTGGGCTGTGGCCCCTTCCTAAAGGGTCCGGGAATTTCAAATTATATTCCTCACTACGTACACCGAGCTCGCCATCAAAATTGAGAGTTTTCATTCCCCACTGCGTTAGCCTCTTCTTTGTAACTAAATCCCAAGAGCTGCTACGCTACACAAGTTATAGTTAAGAAGACATTTAATAGCAAGTTGCTTAATTAAAAGGCGCTGTCCGCTCGCAGTTGCACATCTGGTGATCGAACGCTGCTTAAAAATTTAGTGAGCTTAGAAACCTAGGATGTTAAAGGAGGTTCAAAGGAGATCAAATCTCCAGATGAGTTGGTTAATGCATTAAAGGGTTGCTCACGTTTCCACAGCAAGCAAGAGTGCACAACTGTAACTGCATAGCTAGTCCTATCCTATTTCACCTCACATCCCATACCCAAACTTGTTCACTTTAAAAATGTATTTATTAACAAATTAGTGATTACCTAAAAAGTTTTCAAAAGTTTCCAAAGAAGATTACTTCCCTCACCAAACTCGGACGTTAACTGCACATCTTGTCAGCACTTCTAAAGGAAAGCCTTTTAAAAACTCCGAAGAACTAATGAGGTTAGGTTAGGGTGAAGTTGAATAATTGATGAATAAGCATCAGTACACTTAGGCCAGTATAGGCCCACTGTGCTACCACGATGTTTACCCGATCACTAAGCTTCACTTTCAACCGATGTCCGCTATCTTATTGAAATCAGAGACGAAAGCAGCTCCTAGATGCTGGAACCTAGCTCTGCTCAAGACGGGCCATTTCTTGCTCTTCATCGTTCTTCCAACTTCTACATCATCTCCTAAAGAGAACTCCCTGCCTCGCCACATGGCACCTATCAAAACTTCTTCAAACTTATAGATGTTCTTTCTTTTGAAACAGCATATTTCGCAAGACTTTTTTCGTTCCTATTTCAGCCAAGTTTACCTAGAGGTTCTGCAAGTCTTTGTGCAACAGTTTGCAAGGTATATAAAGCGTTCTTTGTCGGGAAGTATCGACGTAGCTGTGCATGGTCTGGAAAGTTCATCTACCTTACAATTTCCATCTATGGACCTGTAACCAGGGAAATAAATGCGTAAAAACCTATTCCGTTTGGCCATCTCCTATAGAGATTGGAGACTTTACAACATAAGTTTTGAGATCGTTCTAAGCGAGCCAAGCGACTCCAACTCTGTCTGATTATCGCTGAAAATAAAAATATACTTGCTCAAGATCTTAGTCGAGTGTCCAATTAATTAATTATTCCAATGATTTAGGTTGTCTAGATGAAAAACGGTTAGCGCTGCAGTCTCATAACCCATTAATTCTAATGGTAAATAAAATATCGAGGATCACATTTAGGGTCTCATTTGGCGTGTTCTTGAGCGCAAATGTTATACTAACCATCGCAGATACGTAAACTCCATTTAGGAGGTTAACGTTCGCCACCCTGTTTAACGCAACACACAGCAACCCCATACAATAGTATTCGTCGCATAACAGATGTCAAGACCTAAAGACAAACCTTACCAGTGGCTCTTTTACATGTACAAAGGTCTATGATAAGTAAGTTTCTTGTCCAGAACTATGCCCAAAATGTTGGCCTGGTTCCAAGGCTTACGTCAGCCCTCATTTAAAGTTGACGAGTTTATTATCGGACGAATCCTACTTAACTGCATTGATACGTTGCCTAGTTGGATGCACTCCGAAGATCCCCCTGTATCAAGTCTCATTGAGTTCGTGGAAACTTACCTCCAGCGTATGCAACGACTCTAGCTCCTCCACAATTACTTCCTGTCAGAAACGAGTTAACCCAAAGATTCCACATCCAACTTGAGGCCAATCTCAGCTCAAGTAACTGGCTACCTGTTATCCATCCAGGGTCGCCGTTACAATGCTGCAAAAGTGTAGCTACTTTACGAATTCAATCAGTGGGGTGTTTACTACTAGGCCCTCCAAGGAAGATTTAACAGCATAGATGTCGTTGAATGATCTCTCTATATTGAGGAAAGCAAATTATTCATTCGTTGAGGGATTTTTCAAAAAATTAAACAATCTTTGCAACGAAGTTTCGGTTTATTTTGATTTCCGAAAGACGTGCTGTGTCTTTGAAATCAGTTTTTTTTTTCAACAGTTTGTTTTTTTTTATCCTTTCTAGTGATTAATGAAAGAAGAACGAAGAGCTTATGGGCCTGAGGTCCGTTGAGGTAATATGTGTGGCATTACCGGCTTTGGCAATGAAGGCAACTGACACCTGTATTCATATGTAATATATTTATTTATTTTTTTATTCAATAAAATATAAAAAAATTAAAATTAATTAAAAAGATTCCCAATACGAAGAAAAATTTTAAAAATTTCAATATATGTAATTAATTTTTAATTCTTAATATAATTTGACGTCTAGATGTCGCATCCACAGCTGTCATTTCCAACACACTAGCAACTGCGCAGCATCCAACAAATGAACCTGAGTACTCTCCCAAAGAGTACAGCATCCTTTTTTGAACTCACGGGCAGAGCACTCTCCATCTCTAACTTTATTCAACACGCTGAGTTGTTCCTGCTTATCAGCTGTCAGCTGTCAAAATTTTGCACTTCACAGCTGCTCTCTCTCTCTCTTTCTCTCTTGCTCTTTCTCCCTCTCATTCAACAAATGCAATAATCAGGTTTACAAGGAGTAGGATTTGAGGCAAACAGCCCAAAGCCTTATGCCAAACACTCTTCTCGAGTTCATCGGCATTCGTTTGGTGGCTGTGTACGAGAGCTCGTGTATTTGAACGGATTAACGCGTTGACTGTAATTTGAAACGCATATATAGCGACACACATATATACATGCACCAAGGTGCATGCTAGTGCAGAGAGTAGTGGCGGCGGAAGAAGAGAACGCAGACGACGAAATTGAAGACGGGCTGTGAAAGTGAATTGGGCTTTTGGGTATTAACAACAACAACCACAAGAACAATCGAAAAAGGGGGATACGCCGAAAGCGATTGTGAAAAAGTGAAATTAATTTTCATCTACAACTGTGAAGTTGAAATTTATAATCGAATTGCCGAGGTGGTGGTGGTGGTGACAAGCACTGAATGGAGGGAGGGCTGGTGTTGTGCAGTCGTTAGTAGTTAATGGTGTCGGTGTCGGATGGTCGGTCATTAGAGAGTGTCAAAATACAAATAAGGAAAAAACAACAACAACAACAGCAACAACAACAACAAAAAAGCGGAAAATATGCCAAAATGGCCAGCAAAGAAGTGTAAGAGGCTGTTAATGAGGTGATTGAATGTTGAAAAAAAATTAAAGTAATTTCAAAAAATATTTAAAAAAATTTAAAAAAAAGAAAAAAGTGAAAAACAAAATTTACATAATTCTGCAAAACTCAATAATGTTTCTTAGAAAATAATTTGTACTCGTGTGCAAAAAATTATTAATTTCATTAATAATTGAAAATTGCATTTGCACTGAAAATATGTCACTTGAGTAAAAATAGTTCAATGAAAATCAGCAAAAATTGAAAAACCAAAAAGAGAGCAAGAAGAAGAAGAAAATTCCTTAATTGTATGCGCGCGGGGGGTGGCAGAAAATAATTTACTGAGCATTCGTATAGATATGTGACATATGTGACTGTGTGTGTGTGCGCCTGCATGTGTGTGTTTTGTACTCGTCGTGTGTGTGTGTGTGTGTATGTGTGCAAGGATGCCACACATTAACTATTCATTATGCACAGTTATACTTTATATGCATGTCACATATGCATATGAAAGCATTTATAAGTATATGTATGTATGCACGTGTATATACACACATACATATATGGTATGTTTGTGTATACATGTGACTTGAATAATATTGAACATCGTTTCGTCCTTCAAGTACAATTCGAGGAGCAAGCAAAAGTGCATAATGTGCGACCGCAAAAAAAAATGACAATAAAATATACTTACATACACACGTTTGTACACACGAGTATTTATGTACATGTGTGCATATGCAGCATCCAAAAGAAAAAATGTCAATCCCGAAATAGGTCAAATCTACAAATATCCACACCAAACGCCACGACGCCGCATTACTAGCAACGTCAATGCATGCAGCGGCGTCGCCGCGCAGCTTATTGCCGTCGGCAGTGCTGTCATTTGCCGTTACTGTCGACTGTTTTTCCTTCCTCACTCACAGACATTTTTTGCTGCACTGCACTTTAAGTGTCCTCTTGTTGCTTGTCATTTGTCAAAATGGATTTCGCTGCCGTGGTTGCGACATGCCGTTATGCTTTGCGCTTACTTACAGTTACAATTTCGTGGCAAGCTGCTTTTGTAGCAGCTGCTTATGTGTATAGATATGTATGTTATATGTGTATATGTATTTTCCTCTATAGCTTGCCTTCATATGGGTATGCGCTTATTCATTTGTAGCATACTTTCAGGCGTAATCACTTTAAAGTGTAAGTAAATTTTATAACGACTATCAGCGACACGCGCAGCACTCGGTATGGCCATGCACATATTCCACTGTACATACATTGTACATAGGTATGTATGTAAATGTGCTAAAGACAGCATGCCAAGTGGCGCATGGAAATGAGCGTAAGGCTGAAAGTAATTATGAAAAAAGGAAATGTAAATAATTGACGCACACGGCGCACACGATTGTTGTTGCACTGACATTTTTTGTGAATTAAATGATGGCGTCAAAAAATGCGTAAGAATGTGGAATAAATAATTTAAATCCAAACGTAAAGGATGAATTTACGCGTAGAAATTGTATTAAAATAGCTCAAGTGGTTTCCAGCTATTCTTAGAGAATAAGAGAGATTTAGCAGTTTATGAAAATTAAAAAAAAAAAAAATAAAAATAACGATTCAAATCGCAAAGTAACTTATAAAAAAAACTAATGACATCTGACCTTGCGAAGTTTATTATTTTATTTTTTAGTCAGACGGATCAAGGTTTGGCCTATGGCACGTTTGAGGCAAAACTTCTAAGCCGCTGATTTCCAAAAAATTTTGACCGGTATTTTTCCGCAGTCCCTTGCTTAAATTTGATGAATTCTTGTTAGTTGCGTTCCCTATTAATAGTTTCAAAAGTTTTGAGAAACTCATAATACCCTTCTGATGCGACCATATGCAGAGCATTACCTTAGGCCCATGGAAATTCAGATTTGTCAGATTGCTTAAGCTTCCCATATGACTTTTTGCGCTTTAAGTTGTCCAAATGAATTCATTTTTGATCACCAATCAAACTCCGATGTTAAAACGACTTCTTTTTGTAGCATTTAAAGCAATACTTCTGACAAGCAAAAAAATCTTTCAACGTCTCGCGGCTTAAGGCTTTTCGGTACCCAATTTTATTGCTTTCAAACGTATCCAGCTATTTTTAAGCATTTTTAAATGACTACTTGAGTTACTTCTCTTGTATTTTTTGTCAATTAAAATAATAATCCCAACGATTATTGGTCCAGATCGCCTGCCTAGTGAAAATCACCACTTGTGACATGTTTTCATCTTCACCATAAACTTTCACTAAAAACGATTACTTTCGGCAGAAGTTTTCTTAAAATTAAAGCAATACAGAAGAACTCTAATATACTTATTTTACCCTGTTTTAAACTATTCCCTGATCACTTCCACCAAACACCTGGTAACGTTGAGCCTAAAAACTCCTCTCGATGACCATGAAATAGATGTTCCATCAACCAAATATGAATGAAATTCGCAACTAGTGGAAGCCGATGGCGAAACAGGACTTCAATACGGGGAAAAGTAGCTCAGTCCACGCTGCTATGCATGGTTTTGGTATCCTTGCGGCCTTGTAAATTATTGCTGAGCAATACCAAAAGCTCGTCATAATCGTGAGGAATTTGCAAGAGCAATTCGATGCTAAATTAATTTTGCAAATAAGTTTACCTTTTATCAAATGATTTCTATAAACTAATATAATTGGCGCTTTTGTAGCCGCTGAAGCGATTTGCCAATTTGTGGTTTTGCGTCTTGATGTTTTTTCCAACAAATGGTGGGACTATAATCGAATGAAGGGAAAATTATATGAGCCACCGAACCGAGTTCTGAGTATCGAAGTAAAATCCGACGTAAAGAGTACAATCTCTACACATGCTAAGAACAACGGTTACGCTGGCTGAGTCACTTACGGATGGATTAAGCATTCCATCTTTCAAAATATCATATGCAACACCTGAAAAAGAAGAAAAGGAAAACATTCCCGCCGTTCGAAAATTCAGGAGAAAACCACCAGGGTTGCCTGTTTCAGGCAACCCATTTTTGACGAGTCATTTTGATGCTCATCCAACTTCTTTTTTTATTCTCCCCTGTTGACTAAGTTTTGCTCATAAGAAGGGATTAAAATACCTGGAATTATGTTTGTATTAGATCTATAAAATATTCCTTAGTACCACTCCAATGGTGGTTCTTGAAAGGTTACTTGGCCTAGTAACTACACAATTGAAAACGCAGTGTAGATCACTGAAGCAACTTTCACTCTGAAATTGAATGTCTTAGGTGAAATCTCCGCTAGAACCTTCGGAGACAAGCTCGAAATGCGGGTGTATAAAGGACACAATAGACTACATAACCCAATGCTTCATCTACAAAAAGCAATTTTTAAGGAAGTCGAATGGTGCAAGAAGATTCGATCCCGAGTGAAACGTATAAAACCTACACTGATGGAGCAAAAATGGCCGGTAGAGTGGCCACCGAGAAACACTTCAAACATCCAGAGGACTATAATATTTTTCAGACGACGGTCTTCCTATAGGGAAAGCTGCACAGATAGCTAGTAGCCCATAAAAACTATATAAATAATTACAATAAAATGGTTCTAAAATGAATGAAATAGTAGAGGTATCAATTTAGTGCCACCAAACTATTACAGTATCTTCCAAGCCGAAATATTTGCTATAAAAATGGCGGCAGCGTCACTGCAATGCGCTAGCTTTCAAAGGAAAGGATTACACATCTACACAGCGATAAAGGCCTTAATTTCATACAGCATAAAGTCAGTTGTGGTCGCATTATGTAAAGAAGGGATTCAAATACGGCCTGAAATTAAAAGAAAATTTACTGGTTGCACGGTCACACAGCCATTAAAGGTAATGAGACAGCTGACGAACTTGCTAAGCAGGGTGACTACTGAGAACAAGACGCAGCATCGAACCTGCCAGTGCCATTCAAGTAAGTGAAGCAAAAGCAAGCAGTAATACTAATTTATCAGGCGAATAGACTTTGGGAACAGGACTGCAGAATCGCGCGAACACTGACTACGGACAACAAATCTATGAAATGCAAGGAATGTGTGGAGACAGTGGATCACGTAATCTTCGAATATCCGGCTTTTGGAAGACAAAGGCTATGCAAACTTGACGGAGAAAGGCTACAGGATCTTCAATTGGCAATGACCAAGGACAAACAATTTACAATTTTTCTTCGATCAAGGCGAAAAGCAGCCAAAGCGGCTGAAAAAATTAATTTCCGTTCCGGTAATTTCGATGTCAAAGATGCACCACGCGTCGAAAATTGCGATAAAATCATGGAAATAGTGGAAACAGACCGTCACGTGATCACTTATTTAATTGCTGAGGAACTAAAGATAAGCCAGAAAACCTTTTGGAGCCATTTGCGTAAAAAAAAACCGAACGAACATTTTACTTTATCTAATATCTCGTCCATGTGAGACCCCCTCGGTCAGCCAGTATAACCTAACTTAACTTGGAATATGTGTTTCGATAGAAAGAGGGAAACAGTTGAGGCTAAACGGCTACATATATACTGGGTTCAAGGCCAAAATGATGACATTCACAAAGTGTCGCTAAGAACGATCTACAATATAATAATAACGTGATCACAAACGGACTAAAGAACAGTTGTTGGCCACAATCTAGTGACATCTCATGAGTGAGGCGTTAGATTACCTTGTTGATGACATTCACAAAGTGTCGCTAAGAACGATCTACAATATAATAATAACGTGATCACAAACGGACTAAAGAACAGTTGTTGGCCACAATCTAGTGACATCTCATGAGTGAGGCGTTAGATTACCTTGTTTCTTCCTGGCCTTAGATACATATAACTCGTTTTATATATGTCGTTGCCTCGCAGTTCTGAATTACTTAGAAAATGGATATTAAGGTTCTCTTGAACTTCGTAAAAATAAACAACAGCCGGCCAATTAACCTAACCTAGCATTACAATTTTAATTGATATTGAAGGCTACAAGGCCTGAACTAACAAAAAATTCTTCAAAAAACAGCACTGTTAATAAGTGGCTTCTGGTATCCAAAGCATTTTCATATTATTTTTATTTTTTTATTTTTTTGCCAATGTAATTATTTTGTTTATTTTTTTCAATGAAATTTTCCTTTCAAAAATTAACTGCTCAAATTCACCCACAATTTATTCCCACAGTCTAGCAAAGATAAAGCAAAATATTCAAATGATAAGAAATAAAAAAAGTAGCCAACACTTATGCTGGCGTTGTGCCATCTGAACGACGACAAAGATAAGCAGACGAAATTATAAAACAAATACAACAAAATTCTTGGCCAAATGCCCAAAAATTCAAAATTCCAAACTAAAAACTACACTTTTTTTACATTTCAATTCACCATTTCAATAATTTTGCTACATTTGTTGCACAACAAGGCATACTTACATATGTATGTACATACACATACACGTATGTATATCTACAACTATATATGTGGAGCAGAACAAAGTAAACTTAGCAAACAACCGACGGCAATAGCTATCGAATTCACATGGTACTGGAGCACACACGCACACACACACACACACCGGCTGCTGATAATAAACGCACACATCGGAAGTGTCTTTTGCTTGCGCCCAAGCCCAGCGAGAAGCGTAAGACAAACGCACGACGACAAGCATCAACCAGCAGCCTGTGCAACCACTTGTAATTGCGTAAGCGTACACTTCTGCACTTGACAGCTGACAACAACAAAAAATTCCACACATCCCGACATACACACACGTGCGCTGGTGTACTTGAAAAAGTTGTGAGAATTTCACAAAAAAAATGTGTAGCAAAAGTCGCTACGTATGCATGTGGTAGTCAGAGCGGTGATGGGGAGCTCAGCGGCAGTAAAGAGTCACCTGCAGCTGAATGTGAAACAAACTGTCGCAAAGGGGTGAGGTGGGGTGTGTGATGTTACTAGTATTTAACGCAATTATGCACTTTACTGAAGGTTCTTCCTAATTGAAATTGCGAAAAAGCCATCAAAAACTACATAAACACAACAACAACAACAACAACAACAACAACAACAAATATGTATTATATTTTTTCTGTAGCACAATACGGTGCTTTTGGTCGTCTTAGCATACTTTTCTTCTTTTCATACTTATTTAATACATTTCTATATATATATATTTTTTTGTTTTTATTTATTATTTATTCTTCCATTTTTTATATTTTTTTTCGTTGTTTTTTTTCGCCTACTTATTATTCTTACATTTTCTTACAATTCTCTTTAGTGTCTATTATGTTTGTGTAGAGTGTGCGAATGAGCGCATTAAGTGAACAAGTTGAATAAACTTTTGTTCAACAACGGAAAACTATGTAAATATAACGGTGTAAAGTACAATATATGCACACCTTCAAATGCACAAAAACCAAATGTAATTTCCATGCAAAGAGTGATGACAGACGCGCGAGCGCTAGAATGAGATCGTAGTAATTTTCTTCTTTTTTCTTCTTCTTCTTTTCTTCTTTACATTTTTCACATTTCATTTCGTGTGCCGTGTGTGCGTGTGTTGGAGCGCATGTCGTATGAGTGAGTATTGGCATTGCTTTTAACATTGGACAACAGGGCGTATGATGAAAGTAGACAAATTCAATGGCAAAATAGCACTAATGTTTTCCATGATTTTTCTATTTTTTTAAATTACATAATGAGACGTTGGTATATACAAACATATGTACCATATATTTCAATATGCCACTTAGCATACAATAGCTGTTAATAAATTCGTGGGCTAAAATCGGTGGGCAAGTTTCCAAATAATTCCAAAAGCAAAGAAATACCTGCATTTCATAGGTCTAGTCAAAAGTAATCCATTATTTGTGTTTTGTATCACACGTTCTAAAAGTGAGTTTAGATTACGCTAGATCGAGTTAGAAAGATGGTAATTTTTTACTAGAGAAACAATGGAAGAAGTGTTGAACACTTAACTTAGTAATGTTTGAGGGCATGTCAAAGATGGACACCAGCAAAGAGAAAATACTCACAATTTACAAGTTTTCTTCGATGAAGGCAACAATGCAAGTCAGCCAGCTAAAAATATGAATCTTGGTTTTGGTCATGATACTTCAAGAGTAAATTAAGCTCAATTTTGATTGTGTCGATTTCTTTCCGGAAATTTTAATGTAAAAAATGCTGTGCAGTTTGGATGGCCAATTATCGAAAGTTTCGATAAAAACCATGGAAATCCTCGAGTCTAAACATCATGTGAGCACTATTTTCATTGCTCAAGAGTTACACATTGCACAATAAAGAGTTTGTAACCATTTGAAAAAGGCTAGATACACAAAGAAGCTCGATGTGTGGGTGTCATATGAGCTAACGAGAAAAAACCTCATGGACCGAATTTTCCGAAGCGGATGGTAACTAGTAATGAAATATGGATAACCTACAGCAACGTCAAATGAATGCAGTCGTGGTCGAAACCCAGTAAGCCGACATAAACTGACTTCAAGCCAGGATTGACGGCTAAAATGGAAAGCTTTGTTGCGTGTTTGGTAGGATTGGCAAGGAATTATCTAGAATGATCTGCTCCTCTACGGCTAAACTATTAATTCGAGCCTGTATTTTCGGCAATTGGACCCTCTCAGCTTGGACCAACAGGGGGCGAATTGTGTTTCATTAGGACAACGCCAAACCACACATATCGATAGTGGCTTGCCAAAAGATCCAAGAGACTTGTAAGAAGGTACTTAGGCATCCACCTGATAGTCCGAACATCACACTAAGTGAAAACCATGTGTCCATGTTTAAGGCGAATGATTTGGCTAGTGAAGAATTGGCTTCAAAAGAAACTTGTGAGAATCGATTCTTCAAACTTTTGTCAGTAGAGATAAGGGTTTATATGAGATTGGCATAATGACATAAGCTACAAAATGGCAAAAGGTTATGTAGCAAAATGATAAATATTTGACAATTCTAATTATCGTAAATAAATCCTTTAATTTAATAAAGGATAACTTTGGAAGACTAGAATTACTAGACCTATATCAGCCACTATTTCAAAAAAAAAACACTTGAAGTGCTGCAGCTGGTGTTCCTTTGAGCATTACGGTTGTGCTGAAACTTAAAAGTCAGATATCAGATATGTTATTTTGTCCATAACCTTCCACCATAATAGAGCACGGTAGAAAAGTATTGTTATCATGTATGTATATACACAGAACCAGTGATGCATTCTTCATCTCCTTCTCCACACTGAGCTTCCACGACAATTTGCTGTCCAACAGAGTTCTTTGTCCTTACTTTCGACCATAAATTGGCTTCTCCCAGCTTTGGTTTGACCCATGCCTGAACTTGTTATTTAATAATAAAATCAAATAATAAAATCAAAGATCCCATAGTTGTCAAGCACTTACCGCTCACTATGAAGGAAATGTCGTCCACCGTAAGCAAGGCTGCTCTCCAACTTTATCAATAATTTTTAAGATTTTGGTTGTTTTGGTCATCTAGGCGACAAACTCTAAATAGCAAACTACTCGCTGGACTTCTTGAAGTCGATGTACATTGCAAAGATGCCAATTTAAAGGATGTTAACATCATCCACGCTGTGCCACTACACATGAATAGCAGCGGAACGGAAATATTTAAGGACTTGCATAACTTTGTTTTTGTTCTACGAGAAAAATCTACATCCTCATTCCTAGCAAAAGTGTGTACAACCTTAAAGATGTGACAGACAACAGATATGAATGTTTGTATGATGTCAGAGCACATATTTGTTTTCTTTTCCTAGTTCAATTTGTTGATCGATACGCTTCGCTCCCTTGTAAGTCTAGAAAAATTAGAATTAATGCTTTCATCATACGATAAAGTCACACTATTTGTTCTCTTATCGAGTGGAGCATCTAATGGCAAAGTCAGTTTCGCTGCCTCCGTGTTCGATTCGTATTACATTTTTCTGATAACATTTTTTACGTTACTCATACGCAGTGTCATACCGACATTTGTTTCAAGCAATTCACTATAAATAATAATATGATATTAATAAGAAATTCTATCTTTTCATACACAGCGTCTTTCACTAACGAAAATAATTGCATAAAAACTATTAAAGAATTTCTACGAACACAAAAAATGCTACAGCAACAAAAACAACAGCACAATTTCAGCGCGTTCCATCCATGACATACATATGTACTATAATACACATACATACATACATATATCAACTAAAACCAAATCGTTCATCAC
This sequence comes from Ceratitis rosa, assembly GCA_037013455.1. NCBI lineage: Eukaryota > Metazoa > Arthropoda > Insecta > Diptera > Tephritidae > Ceratitis > Ceratitis rosa. The sequence continues at coordinate 10,942,475 of JAWMAG010000008.1, read as the reverse complement.
GGTCGACAACGAGATATCAACATCAACACGTATGACGACCGCCAACTCAGCACTCACGCACAACGAAGCACAGCAACAACAACAAAATCACCAGAATGTGTTGTAAAACAAATGGAAGTAAGAGTAGTTGGAGTAGCAGAAGTAGAAGTAAAAGAAAAGTGAATGATGAAAATGGCAGCAGCAGAAATGTTAACAACAGCAACAACAATAACAACAACAATAACAGCTGTACAATAAGCACACGTCGGAGAGATAGCTGTGCGCTGCTACTACTTTTGGTCATACTCACACTAACGCATATACCCAGCGCAAGGTAATTTTAATTGTAAACCGTTGAAATTACTTGAGATTTTAAATCATTACTAGATAAATAAAAAAAATATTGGTTATTTGACGGTCTTAATTATTAAATTACCAACGGTATCAAAGCAATTATTGAGAAAAAAGTAGAGAAATTCTAGAAATCATTTATAAGAAAATTACAATCATTTTTTTAATTTCATAAGCTTTGAATATTTTTTAAAGAATATTTGGCTGGAATTTAGTTATAAAATAAAAGACACTCTCGATTGCTTGAACAATTCTACGGAAATCTCTATTTCAGTTCTCGAACGTTCCATTTTATAGTCAATCACACCAAGGAAATAGTGTAAATTTTGAATTTTCAGCATCTGCATTTTGATAGCCTCTTTTTCGAATTGCCAGCCGATCTACTTAGTAAACAGGAATCCATAATTTTTGCCCTAAATTGAAGGCTTTATTTACCATGAACATAAATATCTTTTTTATGTCAAATATGCACTGTTTTGCTCTATAACTTTTTTCACAAGTTTCTTTTGAGGCCAATTCTTAACTAGCCAAATCATTCACCATAAACAGGAAGTGCGAGTTCCGGACTGTAAGGTGGATGCCTAAAAACCTCCCTGCAAGCTCTCGGACCTTCTGGCAAGTCACTATCGATGTGTGGTTTGGCATTGTCCTGACGAAACACAAGCTGAGAAGGTCCCATTACCGAAAGTACAGGTCCGAAGAAATACCTTGTTCGCAGTTTTGTCCGTCGAAGGCGGATATTTTTACTCCATCGCTCTTGTAATTTTCGAATATCGTTTCTTAAAAATTAGTTCTCTCTGTCCTCGATCCAATCATTGAGCCATTTTTCGATTTCTTCAAGATGGCCGAACCGGTGACCCTCCAAATCGTCTTGCATCCATCGAAAGCGCCAGTAGTCGGAGGAAGCAAGGTCTGTCAAGGGAATAGGGCGTGCAGAGTAAGACCTCCCATTTAAGTGTTTCCAGGTTGTTAGTTGTTTTTGACCGTTACAGTCAAGCATTGTCATATTGCAAAGTTACCTTGTCATGCACCTAGGTTGTTTCTGGCAAATTTTTAATGGTCCAAGGGCCTTTGAAGCGTGGTTAGCATTCTTTCGCATCAATGTTGACGATCTTGGAATGGGTTCACCAGGCTTGGTATAATATTTTTTCTTCTAAGGGTTATCATAGTACATCCACTAATAGTCACGATCCTGGGCAAAAATCCCTTCATATGATGTATTTAAAGAAACAGTTCTGAGGATAAACCCACTTTTCGACAACTCTCTGCTTCAACTCATACGGCACACAATCTCTTTGTATTTTCATAAATCCAAAATACTCTAACCGAGTAAATTGTTTAAATTGTTTGCTAAGTCACTCCCAAAGATTCTGTGAATTTCATTTGCATTTGGCATGGATTTTGATCTAGTAAAGCTTAAATTCCTCACCACTTCTTTAGCTTCGACACTAAAATCACCACTTTTCAAGCGTCGAAACCACATTTTGTATGACTTATAGGTAAGCGCGTAGTCACCATAAGCTAGATAGGTTTCAACATCACTTTTCTTCCAACTCAAAGCTTTGTCCGTCGAAAGTCAGAACTTACTGTTTATTTAAAACAAAACCTCAAATTTTTGAAGAGTCAAAAGGCAATATTGTAGTCTCAAATATACGCTGTTGCAGACTGATTATTGATGACAGATGTGAAATCTTTCCAATGAAATAGGCAATCACTTCCAAGATCGGTCAAAAGCTGCAAGTGGAGCCAGCTTTAAAGGACGAGCAATTTTGTTTTAGAAAATAAAAATAATAAAAATTGCGAAAAAAAATTAAAAATTGCGAAAATAAATCAAGACAAGCCACTAAGGCCCGACCGCCAATGTATTTATGTATGCCATCATTAAACTTAATCCATAAAAAAAGCAATACAGGAATATATATATAATATTATATACCTATGATACTAAAAGCTTGTAAATATGTAGTTTATTCACTTTGCCAACCTTGACTCATAAAGCGCTTAAATATTCACTTATCACCGTCGCCATGGTGCAAACTGCTGAGATTATTCCAAAAGTGCATAATTCCACTTGCACTTTGAATTCCGTTAACACATATTTTATGTACACTTGGATATACTCCGCTTATACATATAATATGTATGTATATACATACACAATACTGGTTTATAAAATTCTAAATTTGCAGATGCAAGCGAAAAGAAATGGCTGCTGGTCGACTGGAGAATGTCACACAAACTATTTCGAAAATCCTACAAGGTTATGATATACGATTACGTCCGAATTTTGGCGGTAAGTTTCTACGAAAAATAATTAATAACTTCTTCTTGAAATATAAATGTATTTTCTACTTATATATGTATGTAGGTGAGCCTTTGCATGTGGGTATGGATCTCACCATAGCGAGTTTTGATGCCATATCTGAAGTGAATATGGTAAGTGAAACAAGAGCAAACTACTATACTTTTGAACAACACGAAAATAGTTAAAGGCAAGGGATAAGTTTAAGCATTGTCTCAACTAATCAATTTAAAGAAAATTATAAATAAAGCATGTTTCAACTATTGCCGAAGAACTAAACTCTAAACTTAGCTTCCAACCGTAAGTACTAGGTTTAGAAAGGCCTGGAAGGCTGTAGTTAAGGTGACCACCCCCCTAATTTTTGATCAAAAATCGAGCAAAAAATTAAAGACATATTTTTATAGAGTATGTGTTTAAAGGGATTTTGGAATACGACGGATATTTTTCAAATGATAGCTTCGCAAACACACCTATGCCACGCACGCTGCGAGACTTTAAAAAAACTTTGAACGCATTTTTCTCGAAACCATGTTTTCCGAACCAACTTCAAGCCGCGTCCTTGATCTATCCGTCGGATTTTTTTTATCTAAAAACTGTTTCAAAGTAAATAGTTTTTTGTACGTCTTGAACCTAAGGTTGGCATTAATAATTAATTTTTTTTACGTAATTGAAATGAAAAAAGTAGCAAAAAATTTTACTTTTTAATAAATTTATCGTCCAAATTGTTTCAATTGAGGTTCAGGATGTAGAAAATTTCATCATCTCTAACGATTTTTGATTTCACTCTACTACAAGAGGCTATAGGCTTGAAGTTGTTGGGTCATGTTTTTCGCGCAGATGCCGACGGCATTTTGAATTTCGACTATTTTTTTGCCATTTTAAAATCTCAAATAACAAACAAATTTAATAGTCAAAACCGGAAGTTCGTATGTCTTTTCATTCTCCCACAAAAAAGTACAAACTTTTCCCGATTTTTGCCCAATATCAGGGGAGGGTCCCCTTAAGAAAGGATGGAAGGCTATAAGCTCACCGACAGATCAACTCGCCATTTCCATAACCCGAGATTCCAAACATTTACGGAAATTTTTCGGTAACGAAAAAGCTGCTCAGCCGCTCAAGTCGGTCAGCATTGTTCCCCGTTTGAACTTTAGTGATACTCAAAAGGCAGACTATACTTTGGCAAATAAATCAAACTGGAAGATACTTGCAATGAGTGATATTTCCACAAATACATTTCCCTACTTCCATTTGCCGACCCTGACTGTATCTGTTTTTATTGCTCTTTCGAATTTTTTAGTTTTGTAAGCAATAAATAAAGTTTAATCTTAACAAAAACTGCGTCATTCCAAACGGCAGGGTTATCCAAAGTATTCTCGGCAGTAATTAGTCTCTTCCTTACAGGACTACACCATCACCATGTATTTGAATCAGTATTGGCGTGACGAGCGACTCGCCTTCAATGCCTACGGACCATACTACGATGACGATGCGGACGACGATGGCGTCAATGATGTGCTGACACTTTCGGGAGATTTTGCTGAGAAAATCTGGGTGCCAGACACATTCTTTGCAAATGATAAAAATAGGTAAAATCATAAAATTAACTCAACTTCGTTTCAAACGCGACGACTCGCGCGCACATTTTCATTTCTTTCTTTTCAGTTTCTTACATGACGTCACCGAACGCAATAAACTGGTGCGTTTAGGTGGCGATGGCGCTGTCACATATGGCATGCGCTTTACAACAACACTCGCCTGCATGATGGATTTGCATTATTATCCGTTGGATTCGCAAAATTGTACGGTGGAAATTGAGAGTTGTAAGTAAATGAATGATGCAAAAAATAGTTGGAGATTTTTGTAGATTTTTAGAAAGGAAAATTTTGCCGTTTTGTTTGCCGTTTTTGTTGTTGTTCCTCGTTTGTTTGTTTGTTTTGGTTTTCTTTGCCTTGTTCACAACTACTTACAGATGGCTACACTGTTAGTGATGTAGTTATGTATTGGAAGCCCACACCGGTACGCGGTGTCATGGACGCCGAACTGCCACAATTCACAATAATCGGTTATGGCACAAACGATCGTAAGGAGCGCTTGGCGACCGGCATTTACCAGCGCTTGTCGCTCTCATTTAAATTACAACGGAATATTGGTTATTTTGTATTTCAAACATATCTGCCAAGTATATTGATTGTGATGCTGTCGTGGGTTTCCTTCTGGATCAACCACGAGGCGACGAGTGCGCGCGTCGCGTTAGGTAAGCGCAGTAGAATATTCTTAATGCAAACTCTCTCTCATTCACTTACTCACCCACTCATCTCCTCTCACACAGGCATAACCACCGTGCTCACTATGACCACAATTAGCACCGGAGTGCGTAGTTCCTTGCCAAGGATATCGTATGTCAAGGCCATTGACATTTACTTAGTTATGTGTTTCGTGTTCGTCTTTGCTGCTCTGCTTGAATATGCAGCTGTCAATTATACGTATTGGGGCAAGCGTGCAAAGAAGAAAGTGAAAAAGTCCAAAGATGGTGATGGCAGAAAAACAGGTGAAGTTGAAAATAATATTTTTTTTTTTATCGAAATACTACAACTTTAAGTGCATAAAATTTCACTCCCCACAGGCAAAGGTGACAAATTCGAAACATGTTCGACAGCCGAGGACATCATCGAATTGCAGGATGTGCGCATGAGTCCTATACCCTCATTGCGCAAGGGCAACTACAATAGTACGCTCGGCTCCATAGGCACTGAAACTGTGGACCTGGCAAAGTTTCCACCGAGCTTTAGAATTACGCGCAATTATGGCACGAATCGTACACATTTGCGCTATAGAGGTCAAAAAGGTTAGTTAATGTTGGGATTTTACTTGCAGCATCAAAAAGGTTTGGGAACTAATACTTCTAAATAGCAAAAATGGGAAGTCAGTATGGTTAAGTCCTGCTTTTTTTTGTTGCAAGTGACTGGGTCAAAGGAAAATTCAAAGAAAATAATTAAAACTAAATTTACACAATGAACAATCCTAAGAAAGGCAATTGTTTTGGAGATTATAGCATCGCCTCATAAGATTTTATTTAAATAACAGATGCAGAATCCACTAAAAAATGAATGGTTTTTCCCTTATTCCTTTCGTAAAACCGAAATGATCCCAGAAATCGAAAAGAGAGACCCACCAAAATGTATACTGATTATCGAATCAAAACAACGACCTGAGCAGATTTATCCAGATCCGACTCTCTGCCTTCGTCCGTTTGAACACAAGCTAGTCCTACAGTTATTGAGACTAACAATATGTTCATATTGTAAAGCATTCAGAATTTACTGCAATCTGTATCCTCCATTGCCGAGTGGTTAATATTTCGTACTAATATTCAGAAGGCTTGGGTTTGAGTCTTGGTTCGACCAACATCCGAAATTATAGAAAAATAATATTTCTAAATGCGGTTGCCCCTCGACAGGGAATATCAAGCTCTCCGAGTGTATTTCTGAAATGGAAGACAAGCTTCTTATAAAAATCCATCGGCCGTTCAGAGTCGGCTTCGAACAAACAGCAGGTCCCTCCATTTGTTGGAAAAAGCATCAAGGCACACACCACCATATGGAGTACGAGCTCGGCCAAAAAGCCCCAATTATATATTAAAAAAGGCACACCTATGCGTTCTTTGGTGGGAAGGATCTGATTAGCCGTGCCGTCTGGCTTACAATTTCCATATACGAGGTGTGACACTTAAGTAATGAGACTGATTATATTGCGGCGGTTATGGTAACCCTGTGACCTTGAAATTCCCTTTCCCTTCTCGCGGCATGCTTCTCCTCTCCATTGATATATTTGCCATCGCTCTAGCTTGTCGCCTGCTGTGTCGTGTTGAGTAAACGGGTGTTCGTGGTGCTCGTCACGAAAATGGAAAAACGAAATCAAGAGCAGTGTGTCGCGATAAGATTTTGCGCCAAATTGGGCGAAACAGCTTCGGAAACTTACGCTAAACTTGTAAAAGTGCATGGTGACAGTGTTCTTAGTCGTGCCCAGGTGTTTCGATCGCATAAAGAGTTTAAGTTTAAGTAAAGCTGAATCCTGATTCCTTCATCACGACAACGCGCCGTGCCACACCGCCGTGCCACACCGCCCTCAACGTGTACATATGTTCCAGTGACCAGGAACCCAAAAGATCAGAGATCGGCGAGAGTACTGCACAACTTTCAAATCGTTGTAAGCGGGCCGAGCGACTTGATCGCTGCCTGACTATCGCTGAAAATTACCTAAGTATACCCTTGCAACTGAGTTCAGTTCCAATGTAGTTTGCTGACTCTATAACAGCTGAAATTTCAACCTGAAATACACTGAGTTGTTCGGGTGGTCTGAAGGTGAAGTCCAAAGTGGATCTCTTGAAAAGGCAACTCTCCCAAAAAATGTTAATCCATCAGTATACTCAATACTGTTGATGGAGATAGTGAAGTTATTGCTCAATTCCTCACTTTTAAACTTATGCCTTATATAATTGTTACTGTTAAAAGTTTAGCCGCAGCAGTCTGTGGGACTTGGTATGAAATTATATCTTTCTAGAATTGTTGAACGTTTTACTTTCAATTATTATTAATATTATTAAACTTATTTTACAATTTCCCAAACCTTTCAGGCAAACCACGCATGCTGCATGCGCTAAAGCGTGGCGCCTCCGCGCTCAAAGCAACTATACCAAAAATCAAAGATGTTAACATTATTGACAAATACTCACGCATGGTGTTCCCAGTAAGCTTTTTAGCCTTCAATCTCGGCTATTGGCTGTTCTACATTCTGGAATGATAGCACCTGATGACACTTCACGCCAAATAGGAGGAGCCCTAGTTTAGTGTGTAGTGTGCAAAGTAATGCAAGCCAAAACCCAAAGGAAATTCTACAAACCATTCTAACCAAAAGCCAAACGCCAAAAGCCAAACGCCAAAGCACCGCCAAAATAAGCAGGCAAATAATCAAAATTTAATTGAAAACGAAATTTAATGCGAAAACGAAAAATCAAAACAAAAACTCTCAACCAAAAGCAACCAACCAAATGTGTCGTCCTCAGAAATTCCAAAAAAAAAAACATTATTTATTAAAATTCACATTGAGAAAATTTCAGCCAAAAGAGCTACTATTAGTCGAAGTTCAAAAAAATATACGCCTAAAAGCAAACAAAAAAGAACAAAAAAAGAACAAAAAAAAGAACCTAAAAGAAACCAACACCTGAATTGTGAAAAATCCCATGTGAAAAAAATAAAAGTAAAAAAAAAAAAATTATATCAAAAGCACGAATTCATTGCCAAAACTTTGCTGGATGTGTTTGAAAGTATTAAATAAAAAAGTTCAAAGCCATATGAAATTTAACAAATTAAAAAAAAAACAACAACTACGGATAAGAAAAAAAATGTCGAAATTTATTATAAAATCAATTAGCTAATAATATAAATAAATACATACATACCACATGTAGAAATTCTTACAAATGTTTAGTTTAAGTTAGCAATGAATTAAGTAGTCCCTAGCGTATAAACCCAAGTCCTAACTCTACCAAAGAGGAAAGAAAATAATTTAAAATTATACATTATTGGTAAATAATAAAAAAAAATATTAGAAATATATTTAAATACTAATTTTAATTTTAATTTTAATTTAAATTAAAACATACATACCGATACCTATATCGTACCACAGAGCCAAGTAGCTCGCCTATTTAAATTCTAAGTACACCAACAACACACATCTTGCATATTCGTACTACAAACATTTCCAGTTATGAAATTTGCTGAAATTTTGTTGAAATAAGTACCGTTAAGTAGTTGAGAAAATTTTGCGTAAAGCAACCTACCTACATAAATACGATCCGGATAATGAATGGCAAGCAAACCAAAACTTATTTTTAGACAACTACAACACAAACTGTTAAACATCTACATACAAATAAATTAATATTTGAAATTTGATGAATGAATAAACGTGCATATGATATTTTAAGCAGTGATATTTTATTTAATTCATGAAATCCCAGCGGTGAATTTGGAGAAAATTATTGGTATTATTATCGGTGTTAACTGCGTAGAGAAGCGATTTCACATACTAACCTCATCAAAAATAGTCCAACAGTGTTAAATCGCACAGCCTTAGAGGCCACGACGGGAGATAATGCACTCACCAAAACTTTCCTCCAATAAATGATTTCGTTTCGTTGGCTTTATGGACGTTTTGTCGAAACCAGGGAGCGCCCACATCAATATTCTCTAATTCGAGCAACACGAAACAGCCATTAATCACGGCTCTCTAGCGTACTCCATTGACTGTAAAATTATGGCGGCATGATTTTTGAAAAGTTATGAACCAATGAGCACACCAAGCAATGACATTTGAGAATAAAGAGCAACTCAACAATGACTTGAAGATGATCATCACTTCAAGTGCGACAATTTTGTTTATTAACGTTTCCATTCAACCAAAAGTGAGTGAGCTTCATCGCTGTAGGAAATTTTCTTCGTTTTGGACATTTGTCTTTAATTCTTGGTTAGACTACTAAGATCTTTCTGCAAAATCTATGGCATCTTTTAAAATATATATTATCTACTAGCGTAAATGTGGTACAAAACCCGTCTATGGTCGCTCGAATTACCGTTGTCCCTGGGCGATTATGTCGACCGAATATTGAACAGTCACGGAGCTATACTCAATTCCCACTATTGTGTCCCCGGCGAGCCCCCTGGAAATGTGAACAACGCTTGTACAAGATGTGGTAACCAACCCGTGTGGAATCCGTCACAGCTAAAAGAGAGGAAGTTTCAGTGAAGCCATTTCAACTTATTCGGTTTAAGAGCTACCTGTAGTCTAACTGCAGCGTCTGTTCACCAGAGGTGCGACTACAAGTGGGCATTGGTCTAAAAGAAAGCGGTTCGTTATATAAATTTGTAAAAAATGCAAACTTACACCAAGTGAGGTTGTGCGCTGGGTTTTGGACCCGCCACGTAGAAACCAGCTTCATTGAAAAAGTTAATAAAGCCTCGGAAGAGATACCCCCTTCTGTTGACGACTCCCGCAATTGTTTTAAGAATCACGAAGTGAGGGCATGCACTTGGAATATCCAGTCCCTTAATTGAGAAGGGGCCGCTCAGCTGGGCAGCGATTGATGTCCTCGTTAAACTAAAGGCTGACCTCACCAACGTCCAAGAAGTGCGATGGTGGGGACAAGGACGAAAGCTATGATGTCCTTGTATCATTTTCTACAGCAGCTATATAAAGAAGCCCGAATTTGGTGACAGATACATGAACGCCTCTCTACAATCCACATCAAAGCCGAGATATTTCGTATTATCCTCGTTCACAACTTGGCCCATTCGCTTCTCCTTATCTATTTAGCATGAAGAAGTCAGAACCAATGGCGCGGTTGTTTAGGCCTTTGATATCAATGTCTTGTAAAAGATTGTACCTTGCCTGTTTTGCTATGCTCCTTTGGTATCGAAGGTCTCGGAGCGATCCATCCTAATTCTGACTGCGCCTTTGGTGCTATCAGACGTCAAACTGCACTACCGCATAAGTTTTGCGGGAATATCAAATTCAGACAATGCGACGTGGAGGCAGCTCCTTACTATACTGTCGAAGGCATCTTCTTTTTTGGCGCATTTTAAATATCTGTTCAATGGTGGACTTAGCAGGTTTAATGCTTCACTGATAAGATCCAATCGCGGCCGCGGTAGCCGATTGGTTAGCATTGCGTATTTCTTTTCGGAAGGCCCGGATTCAAATCCTGGTGCGACCAACATCCAAAAATTACAGAAAATTAATTTAAATAAAAAATTAAGTGAAATTGTCTAATTGCGGTCGCCCCGCGGAAGGAATGTCAATCCCTGTTTGTTGGCGCTAGACGGGACCTTATATGTGATATTGAGGAATCTTAACCCATGGTAATCAGCGCAGCCTGTGGGATTCCTCAGTGTTCCCTTTTCTCTGCCATCTAGCAGGCTGAAGAAGTATTCCCTCAATTGATGTATTAATTACATAAATAAAAAAATAAAAATTTCTTAATAAAATTCAATTTCGAAATTAAAATTGCAATTTATTAATATTAAAATCTATTTAAAGAAAATCAGTCAAATCAAATAATTACACGACATGAAGGCATTCCAGAACAGTTTCTCAATTAAATAAAACGCTTTTAAATAAACCATAATAAACATCTAATTATAATATGTCATCTATTCATAGCTGGTAATGTCACAAACTCGAAATGCTGAGAAATACAAAATGTCCTAACCTCAAAACACCCAAACCCCTGACCAACACCAATACGCAAATAGTTAGACAAAACAAAATGATTATCCACCTACATATGATTACACAGTGTTTGTGTCATTTTATATGAATATACATATATACATACAGATACACATACATAAATAAACCATAATAAACATCTAATTATAATATATTTATCTAGAGGAATATAAAATGCTTTAACCACAAAACACTCAAACTCCTGACCATATGTATGTATATATATATATATATATGTATGTATATGTGCAAGGTAGTGCGGTTAATCCAATGTTTTTTCGTAATACATATAAACACTTATATACATAGTGTACATACATAGACAAAAATATTTAACAGTATATATTTGTATGTATGTATGTACGTTTATGCAATAGCATCGCCGCACAATGAAGTGAATGAAAATTCCCATTTTGTTGTAACTAACAAAACGAAAATCATCAAAAAGGAATTGCGTAGGAGTAACTGAATTAATTTGCAACATTTGTATATATAAATATACCTATGTGTTTATGTATATACAAATATACAAAAAGTCGCGAGAAAAAAGGATTTATTTGCCCTCAAAAGCTCTCACTTGTGAGTTTTTGAAGGAGAGAAAGTTGTAACTCCGTGCTTGAGAGTATCAAAAGAGTGTATAAACATCACACTCATCATCATCACTCATTCTTTAAGGAATGGTTTTAATGAGGTGTAAAATTAACGATAATTTCTGAAAAAAAAAATAATATTTCAAAAGTATTTTTACTTTAGAGATTTAGTTTTTTAAATTTATTTTATTTTATTTGTTTACATTTTCTTTAGCAGAGTAACCAGAGAGTGAACTTCATTGTATTGTATATAATGCGAAATTGCCAAACAAAAAAATAATTGTCTTAAGCAAAATACAAAACAAAAACTACTTTTAATCAAAAAAAACATTCCCACAAAATTTCTTAGTCTTATTTTTAGCTTATCAAATTAAATTCACTTATGTTAACAACATAATAATCGTCAAATCATTGCGCTATTTTTAACTTTAAATCAAGCAAATCAAATATTCCAAGAACAACGTGGGTAATAAAATTTAACCACACAAGCCTCTATCCGTCATATACATATGTACTAGTATTTTACTATATTTACATACAGAAAATACAGAAATGCATATAAATATAATATACAGAGTTATCCATTTTGCGTTTTCGGAGAAAATAAAATTAAATCAAATACAATTAAAACAATTTTTTTGTGAAATTCATTTTATAAAATATTATTATTATCATACAAATGACCGCCTCGAGAATTTTTGCAAACTTCGATTCGTTTGAGATAATTTTCGACCACTTTTTGGCACATATTGGGCGATGTCTCAGCCATAACGTGACAAATATTGGTTTTCAAATGCTCAAGAGTTAAAGGATTATCCACATAAACACGGTCTTGCGCGCAGCCACACAAAAAAAAGGTTCAACCTTGTCAAAACGCATGATCTCGTGGTGGAAAATCGACATCGTCATAACGAGAGATAACGCGGCTGGAAAATTTCTCTCGCAATAAACCCATATCTTGTTAAAACTGCAAATTGTCCAAGTCGTGTTCTTCAATTGCCAAAAAAAAGTTTAAAATTCAAAAAGTTTCCGGAAATTGTTATTTAAACTGCCCGTGCTGAATATTTTTCAGCACTTTTTTTTGTTAAGTTGGTAGTACCGTCCTTAGTTGCTATGACAATAATGAGCGCGATCTGTCAACCAGTTTGTTTGCAGCAGCTGTTGAAATCAGTCGACCTCAGTTCCCTCCGTGAATTTTATTTTACCGCCTCAATCGAGTCAAAACGGGTTCCACGGAGTGGTAACTTGAGTTTTGGAAACAAAAAAGGTCGCATGAGGTCACCGTGAATATGGTGTTTGAGCGATGGTATTGAACGTGCTTTTTGTCTTAAAATCATTTACAACTACAGCTCGGTGCGATGGTGCATTATCGTCATGAAAGTTTCTGGCAATAGTTGTCCCACAATTCCGACCCTTTACGAGGGATGTTTTCGCGCAAACGCCTCGGAACGCTCTTCTAATACTCTTAATTGGCCATCTCTCCCATTGGAATTAATGAAAAAAACTATATCCGGAAACTTTCTGGTCTTAATAACTATAGCACCATACCGCTTTGAAATGACAGTGACAGCCTCACCGTTGTTGTTTTCAAAAGAGTAAGGCCCAATCACACCTCTAGACCAAAGAGCGCACCAGACCGTAAGTTGGTTTGGTTGCAATGGTCTCTCTTCAATTATTTGAGAGTTCTCGCAGACCCAAATGTGAAAATTTTGCTTAAGTCCACGTCCAAAATACACCAAAATGTGCCGTAAGAAAGTCCCAGCTCTTGGAAACGTCGAGAAATATACACATTCGAGTCTTCGGCTACATTTTCGCTTATATATAATTGGCGCTTCGTAAACGCTGAAGCGATTTTCGGCCGAGCTCCTCCTCCAATTTGTGCTTTTTCGTCTTGATGTTTTTCCAACAAATGGAGAAACCTACAGTTTATACTAAGCCGCCTCCGGACGCCTGATGGTTCTTTTATGAAGATCTTTTGATTTTCATGTCAGAAATACACTCGGAGGAATTGACATTCCCTGCCGAGGGGCGGCCGCAATTAGAAAATTTAACTTTATTTTTTATTTAAATTAATTTTCCATACCCGGGATTTGAACCCGGGACTTCCGAATGGCAGAACGCAATACTAACAAATTAGCTACCGCGGTCGCCGATATTTGATGTGAAACGGGCAAATGTCCTTAGTATCTGCACCATAAAACAAACCACGTTTGGTTTAACAGTTAAGTTTGAAACCACGAAATGGATAACTCTCTACCTATTTACATGAATGAGTAACTGAGTAAGTGTGTAATCGAGCCGCACAAATTGCAAGAGGCTATCAACGAAAATAAGAGTAATCAAGAGTATCAATTTAAGAAAAGCTCAGCAATTGCACTTACAACAATCTGTTGTGAATCGCAATATACTTAGATAAATAAACAATCTTAATGCACTTTGGATCTGGGAACCAAAGTATTGGCATACCGTAAACGCCGTGAAGCGAGAAGTATAGTGAATGATCACTAGAAGGATAATCCATTTCAGCATTTTAGAAAATCCACTCATTCTCCTGCTCTCTGAGAGGACAGTTCGGTATAAGGGCTGTAGGACGGCATTTTGAGCTCCCTAAGTACAGTTGCAAGAAAAACTATTGAATTTCGGAAAGGTTAAAACAACACCTGATACGATGAGGATTGTCCTGTGCAGTGAATCGACTGCAATATACACAGGGTGGGAACGATAAATACCGAGAGTTGAAGATTAAAGCGAGGATCATTAGCAACAAAAAACAAAAAATAGGCCAAAATAAGTGAGTATGAAGAGATTCTGAAGCGAAACGTATGGATCTGGTAGTGAACCATAACAAAAAATAATATTTTCTGTCAACAAACAAACAGTCGGCGCATTTACGGCTCAGTTCCCACTACGCTGTTGATAACCATTATTTTGAGGACCTAGATAATATCGTGTCTATCCTCGCACCAGCTTTAACTTCAACAACTTGAACTTGAAGTCCAACGCGGTGCGTATAGGTATATACATACAATTGACACTTTGTAACCGCTGAAGCGATTTTAGGCCGAGCTTCTCTTCCAATTTGTGGTTTTTGGGTCTTGATGTTTTTCGAACAAATGGGGAGAACTAAAATTTACTCTAAGACGCCACGAATCAGATCATAGATTATGATGAGGAGCTTTGATTTTCGTGTCAGAAATACACTCGGAGGCCTGCCGAAAAGCAACTGGCATTGGAAAACTGAATTTTCCATAACTCGAACTTTGTCCTTCAGAATGGCAGTACGTAATACCAAACACTCCATTAAAATCTACTTAGCGGTCTACATCGCGGTTTTCGAGTTACAAAAAAAAAAAAGAAACATAGTTTGGAGAAAAATGTTTTCAAAGCTGTACAGAAGCATTTGAAGCGCCCGAGCGACCTTTATTAACGCTCGCCTAACTCTGAACGAATTTGTCGGATTCACTTCAAAATTTCAGAGAATATTTTTTTGATAAAAAAATTCAAAAAAAGCATGAGTTGGTTTTTAAAAATGCTAACAAAACTTTTATTAAAAACACGATTTTTTATTTAAAAAATATTTAAAACAAATTTAAATCAAGTTACTCCGCTTCAGCGGTCTACTTAACCTTACCCCCGAATTAGCGTGTAATAAAAAATTAAAAAAATAACTACTGATCTTCCGTACTGTATAGCCTCCAGCTGCCCACTTTCCCTCTCATATTTATGTATGTATGTAATGTTGCCGACTGAAAGCTATGTATATACGTATGTAAACGAGATGAGATGAGTATAAATAACAACAGTGTGAGTCAGATAGTCAATTAGTGGGTGACTGGGTGTTTAAGCGCCAATAACGGTAGTTAGTTGCTGTACAAAAATACACACGAGAATGTTACAATTCGCCATTACATACATATCTACATGCAAGTATATAAATAAAAGAATATATATACATATATGCATATAATCGTACAAATCGTTAAAAATAAATTTGCATAGAAATTTAAATGAAACCTCTATCTCTCTCTCTCTCTCTCAACGCAGCTCACATGAGTGTTTCGGCAGCTTTCAAACCACGAGCGAGCACGACTCTCGACTCACGCGAGCCAAGGCAATGCGCAAGGTCGTTGGGTAAAGCTCAGCTACTTGCAACAGCAACAGTGATGCTGTGCCTCAAACAAATGCACAGCATCCATGAATTTCCGCTTTATTTTCATCTTTTTTTCTTTCTTTCGAAGAAATCCGTTGAGCTTCCGAAGCTTTTTACAATGAACGTGACTGCTCTGCTCTGTTCTGTTCTGTACTGTTCTGTTCTGTTCGGGTGTTGTGTATCCGTTGAGCAGAAAAATCTCAGCTTTGCTCTCCCTCATTAGATAGATATACATAACATACTCTATGGTATATGAGATTTTATGTGTATATAAATGCAATCGTATGTACATATGTGCACCTGCTGCCGTACCACATAGCCGAAGCATGCCCCAACAGGCTGACTGGCTGGTCTACTGGCCACAGTGCGCTACTGTTGCGATTCTACGCGTTATTTGAGTACGTTTCCTCGTCGACGACGACGACCAATTTTTCCAGCAGCGCTTTGCACGGTGCTCGACGGTTGGTTGGCAAAGCGCTACTAAGAAGACAAGAAAAAAATTTAGCAGCAGAAAAAAAAATTGTGCAAGTAGTGCTGTGCAAGCTAAAGAAGAAAAAAAATAAAGAAATATAAATACCAAAATTTCGAAAGAAAAATTATTTTGAAAAAATTAGCAAAAGAATTTAGTGCAGAAAACCCACAAAATATTTTCAAAGCATAATATAAAAAAGTCAATTGAAGTTTGAAAAATACATACCTATGTACATACATACATAAATGCACACACACATACGCATGTATATTAATAAAGTAAGGCGCAGTAAGGAAAATTTCTTATATAAAAAAAAAAGTTTTGTGAAAATATTTTCTCTACTTCGACTTATATACATACATACATATGTACATATAAGCATGTGTGTGGGTTAATCCAATTACATGAATGGGCGTGTGTGTGTTCACAAAATAAAAAAAAAGTGTAGTTAAAAATCAACTTGTTTCTTCTCAAAAAATCGTGTTTTCAAAAGCAGTGCTTAAAGAATTGAAAGAATTTTCATTTTCAAGGCGAAAAAACAACCAACAGCTGCTCATACTCCAACGCATTTTCAGTGGATTCTTATTTTTTTTTTTTTTGTTTTTTTTGTATTTTATTAAACGAATATGTGGCAAGCAGCCTAGCTGTTGGCAAATTTTAGCTGACTTGGCTGTATTACATACCAACGCGCGTACATACATACGTGTACAATACATATGTACGTATACACGACTAGCTGACTGGCTAACTCCGTGACCGTGGCCCGACACAGCTACGTGTATGTGTATGCCGAACACAGAGGCTGTGGGCGTCTTCGATATTCGCAGGAGCGTATACCATATACCTATGCATGTGTGAGTGTGTGTTTTAAAATACACATACAAACACAACTCAGTGGTATATACACATAAACAGTTAGAAAAGCTATAAAAAATTAGCAGCAAGTTGGAAAGTGTCGTTTGAAAAACGGAGATTTTGTGCAGAAAATGATTTAAAAAATTATAATAAATTTACGAAAAAAACAAAGAGTTGTCGAAATTGTTTCATAAATATGTATTTCTCAAATAAAAGCTGTAAAATATGTACATACGTGCGTGCAAAGTAATCCAAAGTGCTAAGAATCTCCAAAAAAGTTGCAAAGGTGTGCCGAATACTATTTTTTTCATTTCCCTAACGAAGTTTAAATGTCAAAATCAAAAAAAAAAGTACACCAAAAATTGTGGAAGAAAATTTAATAAAAAAGTATTAACAATACATGCGCTCTCGCTGTGGTTGTCGTTGATGTTGTTGTTGTTGTTTATAGAAAATTGAAAACATCTATTTAACTTCGTAATAGTATGTAATAAAATAATATAATTTTCACATCTTTTTCAACAAAAATTTTATTACAAACTCCTTATTGTTGTTGTTGTTGTTGTTGTTACCTGCTCCACCTTAACCTGATTACAAGCAGTGTACGCAGTGTATGCCATGGTGTGTGTATTTGCTTCTGCCACGGACACAAGTACTCAATCGAAGCCACCACAAGCACACACAGTGGCTGGGCAGTGTCAAAAACAATAATAACAGCAACAACAACAACAACAACCCGAACAACAATGCAGCATCAGCAGTTATCAGGCATACGCCCTTCGTACTTAACAGTAAAGCGATTACAGCAAAACACCAACAACAGCAATCAAGACAATAAAAATAAATAAGCTTTGTAAAATAAAATAAAATGTATGAAAATGCGCAGAAAGTGAAAATACTAAAGTAAAAGAGAAAAAAATTAAACAAATTTAAATAATTAAAGAAAATATATGAATTAATAAATTGGAATACATAAAAAGTATATATATACAAAACTTGTGACTTAATAAAAAAGATACGCACATAAAACGAAAATTTATAAAAGTTTTACAAAATGAAAAAATCAGTAATAACTAATAAATAAGACAAAAAATATAAAACATGAAAAAAGAATAATAATAAATAATTTAAATAACAATATAATATATAAAAAATATTAAAAGCATTTAAAAATGTATATATGTATGCAAAAAAATAGCAAAACAAATAACAAGCAAAATAAAACATAAATACGCAAAATAATCAAAAATAAAATGGTAAATCAACAATTTAAAAACAAAAAATAATAATAAAAAAATCCATAAAAAATTAAGAAAATATTTAAACCATTAAAAGCATTAATCAAATACAATAACGAATTTTGAAATAACAGAAAAAACTAAAAATTAGGGAAATTAAACAGTAAAATTATTTAATGAAAAATAAACTATAATTAATAATAAATAATAATTAATAAATTATGAATTATATATAATAAATAATAAATAATAAATAATAAATAATAAATAATAAATAATAAACAATAAATAATAAATAATAAATAATAAATAATAAATAATAAATAATAAATAATAAATAATAAATAATAAATAATAAATAATAAATAATAAATAATAAATAATAAATAATAAATAATAAATAATAAATAATAAATAATAAATAATAAATAATAAATAATAAATAATAAATAATAAATAATAAATAATAAATAATAAATAATAAATAATAAATAATAAATAATAAATAATAAATAATAAATAATAAATAATAAATAATAAATAATAAATAATAAATAATAAATAATAAATAATAAATAATAAATAATAAATAATAAATAATAAATAATAAATAATAAATAATAAATAATAAATAATAAATAATAAATAATAAATAATAAATAATAAATAATAAATAATAAATAATAAATAATAAATAATAAATAATAAATAATAAATAATAAATAATAAAGAATATAAAAATTTTAAAATTTTAAAATATTAAAATATTTAATCAAATAAAACAAAAACATTATATAAAATGAATAAGAAGTAAAGAAAAACAATAAATACTAAATATAAGCAAAAAGATTATATATATTATAATAAATTATGCATAATAAGTAATAAATTGCAAATAATTAAAAATTATATCTCATATAATAATCATAACAAAAATAGGTAAAAATTAAAAAAATAAGTTAATAAGGTAAGGAAATAACAATAGTACTAATAAAATTAAAAAAAATTAACATTCTTTGAAAATCTACAACAAGAAATGTAAAAATTAATAAAATGTTAAAAAAAGTAATATTTTTAATTTTACTACTTTTTTAACATTTAAGTTTAAAATGTTATTAACTTTAAATATTTAATACAAACAAAAACATAAAAATGGTAAACTTTAATATAATAAAATTAATTAGAGTAAGAATAAAATGAAAAACATTTTCAAAACAGTACAAAAAAATATTATTAAAAAAAGATAAAATAAAAATAAATAATAGCATATAACATAAAAAGCAATTTACAAAATTTAAAAAATATATATCAAAATAAAAAAATGCTAAAAATATAATTAATAATAAAATTAATAAAAAAAATTAAATATTTGATTCAAAATAAAAAAATAAAACATTAAAGTTTTATAAATAAAATAAAACATATAAAAAAATTAATTTGTGATCAAAATATTTAAAATGAAAAAAATAATGTGCAAAAAAAATCAAAATTGGGGGCATTGAAAATAGCGAAACAACAGCAAAATATATCATGAAAAAATATGCATAAGCAATGCCAAAATCAAAAATTAATTATTTTGTTTAAATGTTAATTAAAAAAATCAATTTCGAATAAGATTTCACACCGCGCGCCGTAAAAATTAAAAAAAAAAGTTATAGCCTGTGAAAACTGAACAAAATTAAAAGTTCAAAAATAAATTTATTTAATATTTGAAATTTAAAAAAAAATTTTTAATTAAGTATTTTATTTTCAGCAAAAGCAAAAAAATTTAAACTCCATTAACAATATAAAATAAAACAACACTACTTCCGAAATTCAAAGTGTTTTTCGAAATATAAAATAACAATTGAATAAAACAAAAATTGGCTGAAGAATGCGCATAACTGAGTTCGTGGCCAAACGGTATCGTCGCAAACTGTAAAAACGATGAAACGTGGCTATAAGAGAAGACGAAAGGTGGTTTCGCCGATGCAAACACTCTGCTAAGAGTCGGCAAACCCTTGTCAAAACACAATTGTATTACTAAATTATATAAAAATTGAAGTGCAAAAAGAACTAGCAGTAATAAATAAAAACCAATAACAACAAGACTAAAAAGGATAGAAGAATATGTGACAAAATTATAATTTAAATTTCAATAAATAAAAATAGAAATGGAAATATAAAATAAAATATAAAAAATAAATAATAAACTAAGTGTGAAAGAACTCTTAACGCCAGTGAAACATAAAAACTTAAACATTATCAGGCGTCAATTAATTTTACAAGAAATACCAATAAAGCAAAGCGAATGTAACAGCACACGCGCAAGGCCGCAGACCGACTCATTACAAATAAATCTAACAAAATCTTGTGGGCAGCAAGGACAAGAGCAAACAAGGAAAGCAGCAGCGAGTTAAGTTAACAACGAAGCGCCGAAAATTTACAACAATTAAGTATATAGGCGCCGAATCTGCAAAAGACTGCTGAAAGGTTACACAAATTACAAAAAAAAAAAAAATTACAAAAAAAAACATTCTAAGAGTTTTAGAAAAATTTCGATAAAATTTAACGAAATAAATCAAATATTAAAAAAAAAGTAAAATAAAATAAAAATCGTAACAAAAAGTCAGAATAAAACGAAAAATTATTTCAAAACCAAGCAAACAACGAGACTGATTGACGAAGCGCAGGCGATAACGATAACGAAGTTGCTGCTTACACTTGAAAAACCAACAAAGTAACAAAACAACAACAAATATAACTAAGAAACAAAGCCAACAAAAAAAAATTCCCTTAAAATCCCACGCATTTCGCTCAACGAAGAGGATACACTGACATACAAACAACTAAGCAAGTGGTGTAGTGTGAAGGTAGATACAGAAGAAAAAGAAGAAGTATAAAAAGAAGAAGAGAAACAAGAAGAAGCAGCGGTGATAAGGAAGAGAACAAAAAAATAAGTTCGAAAAGGAAACGAAAAATTTACAATAATAAAAGCTAATAATAGCAATAACAATAATAGCTGCAAGCGCTACACACACATACACGCACGCAGCCAAACAAATGTACAGCAGTATTGTATTAATAATACATACAAAATAATATATACAGCAGCACATAAGCGAATGAGTGCACAAGCTAAATCAAATGTAGCTTCGTACATCATAAAAACGATCGTATAAAATAAATTTAGAGCAAAAAAAAGGAATAATTATTACAAAATTCCACCAAGAAAATATCAACAACCAACAAATTTACAAACCGAAGAAAGGTGACCGTGTGTAGCAGCATTTCAGGCGTGGGCACAAGCGCATACAACGACAAATAAGCGTACGCTTGAAATCTACGCACATACACACGCACGCGCACACACACACACACACGCCAAAACTACAAACATTACATTCGGATCATGTATAGCACGTTTGTTCTGCTGCTTCATGTGCATTTGGGTAAGCGCATACAAACACATGTCCATACTTAGTCAATTACAAAAAGAAACAAGAAAATTCTTGGGTGTAATGGGTAATCTTTCGTATGAGCTTATATAAAATAGTCCTAAATATACATGTAGATATGTGTATATATTCTACATTTATTTTATTTTATTTCATAAATACTTCTGCTTTCATGAATTTCGATAAATTTTTGATTTAACCATATAATATACCATATACCTATAGGGCTTTCCAATAAGAGGTGTTACTTCGAATAGCCTGATATTCCGGTAGAAGTCAGTCAAAAATTCACTATAAAGATGATGAAAAGCTGACAGAGACGGTTGGTAAATCTAGAACATTTTTTGGTCGTCATGAAGCACCTTGCCGAACCACAATACAGTTATTGGTGGATGAAATGGAGCTGTTGGGACAAGTTAGTGATGTGAAGAATAAACTGCTGCTGTAGCCCAAAATGTTGAAAACGACCCAGGTTGATCCATTCCTCGTCGTTCTTTGGAATTGGGCATTCCACAACATCATTACACCGTATTTTCCATAAAGACTTGAGTCTTAAGGCTTATAAAATTCAGTTAACACAAGATCTCGAACTGGTCAATCCTCAACAACGTTGTGTCCTTGCTGATTAAGTCCTTGAAATGCATGAAAATTATCTGGAAATTCATCGAAAAATCATCTTGACTGATGAGGCCCATTTCCACCTCGATGGCTACCTCAATAACGTGTAACGGATTGGTGCGGTTTATGGTCCGGTGGGGTCTTTGAACCATACTTTTTTGAAAATGAGGCTGAATCAAGAGTTATGGTGAATGGATTACGCTATCGAGAGATGATTATTGATTTTGTATGACCGAAATTGGGTGATATTGATCTGAACAACCCTCCCTTTCAGCAAGACGGCGCTTCGTGCTACACATGCTACGAAACCATCTTTTAAGGAACCGTGTTATCTCTCCGAAATCTTGTGATTCTCTTCGCTGTGGCACATACTTGTTGAATGTATGAAAATTAAACCCTGGATATCTTTTCATCATAATTTTATTTACTCAATACTTGTGGGTATACAACATATTTGGTTCTCCCATCGGCCACGCTAAGAAGATGCAATATACATTTGTTCATGAGGGAAGCAATCCGTATATAAATGTAGACTACACAATTCCAAAGATTGACCCTGAGCTTTGTTAATTGTGATTGCCACGACGCCAATCGAACAGAGAACTCTGGTCGCTTGAATTGAAAGGGAGTATCGGACGGAATTATAGGGTTTCGAAGAATGAGATGTAATCACCTTTAAAAGGTCTGGTCGAAGTTGCTGCTTCTGTTACGTTCCTCTGTAATGCTTTCACTTCTAGTTGTGTGCCGTTCCAGAAATCCAAAGAATTCAAAATTTCGTTTGAATAATTGACTGCCTCATCTGCTTCCACAACACTTTCAATATTGAACTAAGTAATATGGTTGATATCGTAGGCATCTAAGTTTGTTCCAGAGAGGATATTTCACTCATTCATTCACCATAATCCCTATAATTGACTTGGATAATTGGGAATACTTTGTGAATCAATTCTTCTTTTCATGTAACTAAATTGCAGAAGTTATGGGGTAATGTATTCTCTCCGGAAGTCCGATCAATAGACATTTTGATGTTCCCCATTTCCAGAATCTGACGTGAAAATCCATGTGGTTAATTGTAGGGTTTGTATATATCGCCGCAACTTTGAGTATTTAAGGCAAACATTGGTCTCGTCCGCTGGTGTTGATCGAGGAAAGACAGGCAGTATTTCATTCGGTCGAAAACTTTTCGAGATATGCTGATCTTTACCAACGAATGTAAGACTTTTAAGTATAGAAATTGATTTATCTACTTATTTATACGATTTTTTTACGAAATCCGATTCTCAAGTAAGTCTGACCATGAAAAGAATTGTATCGAATTGGTCAGTCCCTGCTCCACTTCCTTCCTTCCGGGTATTTCTTTTAATCTAAACAAAAAGCCGCCTTTGCACCGAGTTTTAAATTAAATCGAAACCATAAATAGGACTGTTTCATTGGTCAGTCCCTGGTGCACTTCTCGGAGAGAAGCGTAGTCTTTCTATTATCTAAGCAAAATCGGTTGAGTCGACTTGAACGCACAGTCTCGAAAAAGAAACACGCGTTTAAAGCACTGCCTTTAAGCGCTCATCTACCCAAGGTTAAATCTCCGAAAGTTTTATTCGAATCAATTTGAAAATTTAGAATTACATTCTAGAGATGTTGTAAAAATTTATAAGACAATGAAAAAACATTTTTTTAAGCTGTGAAATCTATTGAAACAATAGTCTTATAACCGACATACTTTGTTTTGAAGTAATATCCCTACAGCGAAAAGACAACTAGTACACAAAAATTCTAGTTAAATACCAATATTATTAAAATGAAATCATAATCATTTGTATAGCAGTCGACCAGTAATGAGAGAAATAATAATTCACACCGCCTACTACTCCCTTCTCTGCTCTGCCTAAGTTTAATTCCCTAATAAGTTCTGTTGAACTGCGCAGATTTCATTGCTCTTTACGAGTACATCATAACGATAGCCTAGTAGTTAGTGGTCATCACTGCTGGCATCAGGTTCGCGATTCCATTCTCGCAGCCGGCAAACTCATTTTTATTTTATCTTTTTTTTTAAGTGAAGTATAATTTTAACATTCCTCAATGAACTGGTATACAACTAGTATGAATCTGATGCATAGTCGTACAATTGCCAGCTCGTCGGACATCGCTGTATTAAAACACCGCTTGCTTGCATGGGAAATAGATGGAAGATGTACCAGTTAGTGCAATACTGCAAACCAGTTGGATTAAAGTCAACAACTAATATTTTTCCCTGCAGTAACATCCCTGCACCCCTGAATTAGTATTTCTTAATAAAAACTCACTTTCAGTTAACTGTAACTCTATTTTACATGCCTATCAAGCAGGTTTAGTAACTCAGTACTCATTTTTTGCTCAACTGTTTTTTCAAATAATTAGGGCTTTAGAGCAAGAGGCTGAGAAAGGCGCCAGGAAATAAGGACCTCTTTTAGAACGTACGTATGTATGTAAATATTGGCTTTTCAGTTCCATTGATTTCTTTAGGCGAACAGACTCTGGGAGTCGTAAAATCTATATACAAAATACACAATATAACGCGAAAATTACAAAGTTTTTACTAGCAAACAAGAAGCCAGACTCTATTCTGTTAATAGGACTAATAATAGTCGCATGCTTTCAATGTAGGTTTGGTAGTGAACAACAAATTCATGGCATACTATGTGGAATGTGTCCAGCTTTCGGCAGGCAGAGGCTATGCTTAATTATAATATTAATGATAGCTATAAAAGCGATCAAAACAGAATAAAGGTCATTCTAGCACACTTAGACAATTTCCTTTTCTTCCATATGGAGATGGTCGCAATCCTCTAGAAATAAATTTTAATTCTCCCGTCAATATTTCCTATCCCTCCAGAAAAAAATGGGATAAAGTGAGAGTAGACAAAGACACGGAGATTACCATCTACGTATACGCACAGATCCTAATTAGAAAATCGAGTAGAAAGAATGTATTTTCGACAAAATAGGGCACCAAAATCGCTTTTCGTTTACAAGATCACTTGCGGGGCTTCTCAGACACATAAAATTCACCATTTCTTTCGAGCAAACCTCGTATTTACACAGATAGCCAAGCAGCTCTGAAATCACTTTCATGCAGGATCACAAGGTTAGCATTGTACTATAAATTCCATGACAAATAGATATCCAGGGTAACTGTGAGGTAGATGAACTAGCTTGATTTGGCAACACTCTGCAATTAGATCCAGGTAAGGAGGCATTATATAAAATAATATATACCTCTGGCTACTTGTAAATATCTAATTGAGAAACAATCATTGGCTTGCTCAATAAGGAAACAATAAAACAAGGCCAGAATTAAACGTGGGTCGCACATGCCGATTTTTGGAACGATTTTTGAACGATTCACTGTTTAATTGAGACCAACTAGGAGAACATTTACAACTATCGGCATCGGTTTTCGTGATGATATATCAGAAGTAGCTCATATTAAACTAACTAATTTGGCTTTATTAAGTCCACAGGGTGGTACAGAGAGGACATGGTTCAGTTTCAGTGGTATCACAATGGGCTTTCTACCTACCTCCCTACATACAGGGTCCGCCACGTAACTTTTTTTTTTTAAATAGTGCGCACAAGATCGATCGTAACGTTGGCTGTGTGGCACGGAGCGCCGTCTTGCTGAAACCAAATGTTGTCCAAGTCCTCCTCTTCGATTTCCGGGAAGAACCAATCCGTTAACATGGCGCGGTAGCGTTCGCCATTGACCGTAACAGCGGCTCCTGCCGCATTTTCGAAGAAAAATGGGCCAATGATGTCGCCAGCCCAAAATCCGCACCAGGATCTCTGAGGATGCATTGGCTTCTCTTCGATCACGTGCGGGTTTTCCGTCCCCCAAATACGACAACTTTGTTTATTGACATAGCCGCCAAGATGGAAATGAGCTTCGTCGGAAAAGATGATTTTTTGGTAAAATTCCGGGTCTTCGGCCAAGCGCTCATCTGCCCATTCCTCAATCGTATACACAACCATTTTCGTTCAGCGGAAGGATAAAACTAACTTTCTGTCAAATCAGATTTAACATCAGTTCGATCTGAGGCAGATTGGCGCAAAGTGATTAACTCGGCTATAATCGCGTAAGCAGTGCCTACGCCAGGAAAGAAGAAGAAGATTTGGATTGTGGCGAGACGTTCATCTACCGAAGTGAATGTCCGTACTCGGCGTCATAGTCTTTCTCCCACCACAAATCCAATACCAAAATTGAGCTCCTCCCGTCCATTGCAATTCTTGGACGGCGGTGATGTCAGCCTTTAACTTAACCAGGCAGGGGTGCAGGTGCATTACCTCAAATTTTGATTATTAAAACGTTTGCAGGGGGGGTGGTTTAATTTTTTCACTGGAATTATGTTTTCATGTGATGAGTCCCAAACCGTACGCACACCCGCATGGGACTCGCTTTCTAACTTTAGCTCGCCTCCAAACGGCTGTTTGTTGCTTGCTCGGAGGGAGTCAAAAATTTTGTCCACTTGCGTGAACTTATAGGTATGAAGATATTAAAGAAATGCTTAGTGAAAAAAATTAAGCGGACGTAGCTGAGAATGTACACGAAGACCGTGGAGAGTTGATACGGCGCCGTTCGCAGCAACACGGACTGACATATAGAACGAGATTTTACGTCGAGATTTTAAATTGAAAGTGTTCAAAATACATCTTGTGCAAGAACTGAAGCCGCCCAAGTGGCATCGCTTCGCTCTATGGCCTCTTGAAAAGTTTCAAGAAGATCTGATGTTTTCGAGCCAACTTATTTCATCGATAAGGTCTATTTCTGGCTCAATGGATATGTAAACAAGCAAAATTGCAGCAAGCAACCTGAAGGATTCAAAAGCTGCCATTTCATCCAGAAAAAACAACGGTTAGGTATGGTTTGTTATGGTTATGGTTATGGTTTACATCCTGCTGTTGATTCAAACGTGTTTTAGAGGAGATTGTGGTGCATAAATAGTCGTCCAACTATTCAAGCAATTTGTAAAATTTTTGAAAATAATTGAAGAGACTCGATCGTTTACAAATACTGTAAGACCTGTGTATCATCATAACTGAGAGTGTGAGACGAAGACCCAAATGTGTATATTTCTGAACGTTCTCCATAGCTGGAACTTTCTTGCACATCCTCCTACTGGGAGTGCCAGCTGTGGCGATAATATTTTAAACTTGAATAGTTTATTGACGTACATATAAATCAACAAACACCGATACAACGAGCAGAAATCGTAAAATCAGTTTTAGTTCAAAGTCAGCTTGAGCGAAGAAGATCATTTCAATGGCGTGGTTAATAAGCAAAACTGCCGATTTTGGGCCGACGGATATAGTGTGATTTTTACGCACTAAACCTTTAATCCTTGAACTGTTCTAAAGCAAAATTCGTCAGGTCAGGTGATTTTTCACTCAAAGATAAACCACGTTCAGGTCGGCCAAGTGAAGTTGCTGATGACGAATCTTGATATTTGGGTACTTGATACTTGGAATTGAAAGAAATTCATTTAACAAGCCGCTTCAGCGCCTTGGATATGCAACTTAAACGCAACGAATATTATCTGTTTTTGAAGTAAATCATAAGTGGAGTTGGAAAATTTATTATTTACAATAACGTCAATTGAAAACGATCATGGTCCAAGCATGATGAAGCGCCACAAACCACTTCAAAGTCTCATATTCACCAAAAGAAGATTATGCTGTCAGTTTGGTGGTATTGAAAGGGTGTGTTATATTTTGAGCTGCTTCCAAGGAACCAAATGATAAATTCGGATGTCTACTGTGAACAACTGGATGAATTGAATAAATCCATCAACGAGAAGCGGCCAGAATTGGTCGATTCTAAGGGTATTTTATTCCACCAGGACAATGCTAGATCGGTCATCCAACAAAATGGAAATTACATAATTGATTAAAATTCTTTATAAAATTAAAAAATATTGTTGGGTTATATATTTGGAGCTTTAAGGCCGTTAAATTAAAAAACGAAAAATTTTTTTCTTTTTCTGCCTCCTACGCGTTTCGATACGATTCGTATCTTCTTCAGGGAGTCTATTTTATTTTTAAAAAACAAGAAAACATGATTAACAAACAGTATACATTATAAACTTTTCCAACAACAATACCTTAAACACAAATATGTTCACATAATTAATTAGCTATTATATATTATTACATATATGTATGGTCACAATCTCTTGACCGTCCACTTTCAGCTTTTGTCTTGTTTTTAGTTATTATCGCTGTGTATGCGCAATTTATATTGTCTACATCATCTTCGTAATCGCACAGAGAATTTGTTCTTGTATTCTCAGTCCTTCACAATTGTATTTACTGTCTTTTAAAAAGTCACCGTTTTCTTTTGGGGTAACCCAATATATTGTCTATAAAAAAAGTAAGTTCATGGAAAAAAAATTTTAATTATTGTATTATTGTTTAAGCATTTTAGTTATATTAAATTTCCAAAAAACTAAAGAGTATTATTATTTTCACCACTGAAGAGTCAAGGGAAATTCGCAGGTGAAGAAATAAAACTAAAATAATTTTCTAATTCCTTTTTAATCTTGAAAGCATAACTCCTTTATACACCCATCAGCCTTACATCAATATACACACAAACAGTCTTAGAGAAAAGAAAGAAACTAGAATGAAAAGAAAGTCAGCCACTCCCTTTACTAGGTAATTAAATCGTATGGTATTTGCACAGATGCATACTGTCACTTCACATTACACTACATATATAACTGTAAATGCACTTGTGCAACTACAAACGAGTGTAAATAAGCACATTACATGTTAACTTACAATACATAATATATATTAGGTATATACATACATACGAGTATGGTATATGCAGTAAGTGCTATAAGCACAGAGAACTAGTTACTTACATATTTCTATAAGAAACAGACAAAAAAAAATTTAAAAAAAGTGAAGAAAAAAACGAAAACAAGTTAGAGATTATAACAGTAACACCCAATTGCAACTACAACATAGACATAATGCCGTCAACCATTGAGGCTTACGGCTGCATACACAAAGGCACAGAGGGAAAGCAGGTCAGCTAAGTCCATTTGATGCTTTTTTTACAGATCATACATACATACATACATACGAGTACAAAGATATTTTTATACAAATGCATTTATTTAGGTATACGCGTAGCTATTTAGATGCATACTCGTATGTATGTAAATAGATAAAAAAAAAATTGGCTGCTGCTCGCTGTATCAGCCTTGCCTTTAACTTCTTTTTTCCCACACCTTCTCTACATCGTCTGTTTTTTGACTTCGGTTTAAATATATGCATTAAATGTAAGTATATATGTATGTGTATGTATGCCTTTGCTGCGATTCAGCAAAAGCGTTTATATATCCTTGTCCGTTTTGTGAATCAATTCGACGTGTTTCGAATGTGTCTGCTACAGCTCGGTTCTGCGCACACGAAGTGACGAAGTGACGAAGTGGCATAAAATATTAAGCTCGTTTCGGCTGCCTTGTCCTTGGCATCGTCGCGTCGATGCGTGCAATTGAGAACTTCTTTCAAATTTAGATGCTATACAAAATGTCTCACATAAATAGATGTACATACATACAGTGTATATAGGAGAGTGTTTGTAAATAATTTACATACATATATACTGATAAATATATGTTTATAAGCCCACGGTAGGCTTACTCTTATAGCCTTTGTATATATGGAAAGTTTTATATGCCCACGCGTGCAGAGCGCCTTTCCGCTCCACTCTCACAGCCGCACTTCATTTAAGCCGAGTACTTCACGAACAATTTGTAGAAGCGACGAAGAGCGTTCCTAAGCTTTTAAAGCACTTTTTGTAAAACT
This sequence comes from Ceratitis rosa, assembly GCA_037013455.1. Lineage (NCBI taxonomy): Eukaryota > Metazoa > Arthropoda > Insecta > Diptera > Tephritidae > Ceratitis > Ceratitis rosa. The sequence goes on along the minus strand of JAWMAG010000008.1, from coordinate 10,912,349 downwards.
CTACTTAAATGCTCATTGATAAAAATGTTCAATGAACTCTCACTTTCTCTCTCTCTCTCTCGCTCTATTTTTCTCATTACTTATATATATATTCTCTTCGCTCTGCCTATCTTACTGCTTGCTCCCAATATACGCTCTCACAACACGTGCATCTCTACCTCGAAAAAAGAGCGCCGAGCACAGAGCGCGCCGAGCTCCGACCGTCGAGTTGGCGTTTATCATGAATGACTGCTTCGGCTAAAGTTCAGCTGTCCGCTGCCGCACATTTGCCCTTCAACTATAGCAATAAAATGGTATATCTTTGTAAAGAAAATAAAAAAACAAACCTAAACAACAACATTATCGGAAAGTGAAAGTCGCACATAAAAATAAGACGCATGCGCCCAGCTAATAAAAATAATATTCACAGATTTTGACAGGCAACTCAATATAGCGAGGTCAGAGAGTGAGCGTATGGTAGGGTTGGACAATTGATAACTCCTTGCGACACAATTTGTTTGACTGTAACTTCCACATCGCTCACTAGATTCCGGAATGTAGCGCAGCAAAAGAACATTAAGCGGGAGGCAAGCCTCAAACTCTAAAACTAACTTGACGACGCTTTTCGACGAATGGTTACCAAAGAAAAAGCTCCGATTTCATTCATTAAATGCGAACAAATCTACCTCTCTTAGCAGTATGTTGGAATTTAGCCAATACTTATCAGTAAATTTATATGGCAAAATGAAGTATTGAAGCCCTGCCAAGTACAGGCAAAGTAAAACTGTGAGAAATATCCCATTTCGAATAATAAAAATGTCAAAATATTCAATAGACTTTATACCTTTAACTTTGACTGAACAAATTTTGGAGACTTTACTTCCGTTCCCAAACCCTTTACTGGGTTTGGTGGATGTCTTATCGGTTGGTTCGGATTATAATCGCTGCTACAGAAGGTTGGGTCAAACTTCTGATAAGGGTTCTCTGTTTTTTCACCCCAAATCTTTGGCAATGAATCAGAACTTTCCATTAATTTTATATCCCCAAACGCAATGAGACATAATCTCTTCCGAATGCGACGTTGGTATCTTCCTCCGTTTCGTTACCATTCATACCAGCCTACGTCCTGGTATTGGGCCAGTGTGCGGCGATCTGAATTGGGATTCGTTTGTTAGATACATCTCTTACGTCTACGGACGGCTATTATCAACTCAAGAACACCCATTCTCTTCAGCTCATTGCTCTTACAATTGGAAATTATATTTGGTTCAGATCCCCATAAGCGTCTCTAAAGACAGAATATGTTAGCCCCTTACTGCCAGCGTAAATAATCTAAATGACTGCTTCGGAGTGATATGTGTACCGCTTTTTGATTGATGTCAGCTCCGCTTGTAAGCCCCTAAAGCCCGAACTGTGAATCGGTTTCTGACAAGTTCCCAAATTAACCTTTCACCTAGGCTAGAATCATTATTGAGACGTTGAGATAAGCGCAGTCAGCTTAGGGGGAGTCAGGTCCGGTTTAGATCCTACTCAGAGAGGCAATAATCTTTGAACACATGTCAGCAGGTTAGTTATTGGACCCGAGAAAATCTAAACTTACAATAGTATAGACCCACATCTATCTTTCCCGAATACTTATCTTCCTAAGTACATTCTTTATAATCTGATCAATTATTTATCTTCACAGAATTTCTTACTGATTTCCACCAACTAATTCATATCTTTTCTCTTCTTCTCTGCGCAAACACAGCTCTAGGTGGGAATGACGACACGACAGCGGCTTGGCCAAGCATATCTGGCGTTCATAGTGAAGTCAAGCATGGCTCGGCACGGCAGTTACTGGGCTCCAGTTTTATGCGCGACAGTATCGCGCTGCACCATCAACAACAGGAACAACGACGTTTTGGCGCTGGCGCAAGCAGTAAGGGTGGTGGCGGCGGCGGCAGCGGAGCAGGAGGCGGAGGTAGCGGTATTATGGCACTCAAACAAAAGCAAACACAACAGGACACCCATCATCCATATCACATAAGCCACGCCGATGATGATGATGAGGATATGCATCCATCTGACTTTCCGCCGCATGAGCATCCCGATGCTGATTATTTTGCACAATATGCACCTGAACTCTACACGACAGAATCACAACAGTCATCACATGAAATACAAAGTAATAACAACAATAACGAGGGCGGTCTTGCGGGAGCGGGTGGTGCTTTTGGCGAGCTACCCAAACATCGGGATGTTGGTGCACGTAGCGGCATTAGTCGCACAGATCTTTACGGTGTACGTGAATCTGGTGATCGACGCGGTGAAATGACACGCGGTCGTGAGGGTTTCTTAAATATGCGTCACCACAAGGAGAAGGTATTTCGGCCGCATGTTAATATCGTGCACGATGAAACCCGTCTAATGAGTCCGAATGATGGTTATGCCCGTAGCTGTCAAACCGTTTGCAGTGGCACGCAATGGCGTTGTCCCTCCACATGTACCTGTATTAATCAGAGTCAACGATGCGATAAGCAGAATGATTGTGATGATGGTGCCGATGAGTTTGATTGTGAGCTCTTGGGTGATATGTTGCATAAATTGCAAAGGGATTGCGAACAGACGGGCCGGCATGTGCTGTGTCCGCGCACATATCGTTGCATCAACAAGGAATGGCTGTGTGATGGTGATGATGATTGTGGTGACTATTCGGACGAGACACATTGTGGTGCGAATGTGGCGCGCACCAATTGTACGGAGGATGATCAGTTTGAGTGTCAAAATGGCTTTTGTATACCGAGACAATGGGTTTGTGATGGTGAAAATGATTGCAAGGACTTCTCGGATGAAACGCATTGCAATCGGACAAGGTAAGGAACGGTTGGTAATTGGGAATATTAAATAAGAAAATTGTTAGATCTCTGATGCGATGAAATGAGAAATGGGGAAAAAACTTTTTGTCCAACTGAGTCTCTTTTAGAAATTGATGAGAATCGTTGGGATTGTCGTTTTCAAAGGGCACTACTCAATTCAAGCCCAATACAGTGAAGATGTCAGTCTGCGTTATTTAAAGTATTAATTTCTTTCTTCCACGAAATTCCAAAAGCTCTACATTTCTACTAGTACTTGAAATGTGGTGAGTTCACGTGGTAAAAGTCTCGATAACCCACATTAACGCTTCCCTTAAAGAGCTCTCTCTCTATCTTATTGCTTAATCTCAGTAAATCATGGAGTAACATCTAGCGGAGGGTCGAGCCCTTGCCAGACACACAAAAGTATAGTAAATTAGTTTTCCTAAACACGATCGCATCACGTCAGGAAATGTCAACCCCTCGGCGGGTACTTCTGGAACCTCTTAATAAAATCCAACAGTTCGGAAGTAAATCTAACTCAAAGCGATAATCAATGGAGGCTCAAAAATCCACAAGCTCTCATCAAGACCTTTTCCTTATCTAGTACTATAAAATTGCCTTCAGAAGACTCAGTTCCTCGTTGGAAAAGTGGCCTAAAATGACTTTTGTTCGGAAGTGTTGGAACTTATGAGAGATTTAAGCTCGGAACACCGACCTTCCTCGTCTTCGAGCTCGATTTCAAAAGAGCTATATAGATACTTTTGATGGCTTGATATCTTTTTCTAATTATTTTCTAAATTCTTCACGTTTTATTATATTTCTTAATCATAAACCGTTTTTCACTCTTTCGCATCTTTCTCACTTACTCTTCACTCCACTTAGTTGCTCTTCCGAACACTTTACTTGCAATGACGGCTACTGCATTTCGATCGCCTTTCGTTGTGATGGCGAACGTGACTGTAACGACAACTCGGATGAGTTGAAATGTCCCGCGGTCTTCAATCGCTGTCCGGAAGGTGAATTTAAATGCCGTGGCAGTCATGGCGGTCCAAGTGGTCAATGTATCCTGAATAGATTTCATTGTGATGGCGACAATGACTGTGGCGATTGGAGTGACGAAGAGGATTGTCCACAAAAGCCATCCGACTGCACCTCTAGCGAATTCAAATGTACGGATGGTAGCTGCATACCGAAGCGCTGGAAATGTGATAAAGAACAGGACTGCGAAGGAGGTGAAGATGAACATGATTGCGGTAATATGAATGCGAATTCATCGGCAAAATGTGGACCAGATGAGTTTACATGTCAAAATGGCCGTTGTATATTGGTGAGTGTTGCGCGCACGCTTCTAAGGTTGAGATTATGTTAAGTAAAACATTGTATGATACCACAACAGAATACTTGGCTTTGCGATGGCTATCCGGATTGTTCGTCTTCGGAGGATGAGGTCGAGTGTCCTCTACAATGCGACCCGGGTCAATTCTTATGTCCGGCTAAGAAGAACATCACTAATTTGAAGTAAGTGTAGCGTAGATGACCCCATGCAGACTTTACTATAATCTCGCCTCCATTTATAGAATCTGCGTGCACCAAAAGCATGTGTGCGATGGCCAGAATGACTGTCCGTTGGGTGAGGACGAAGTGAACTGTCCACATCCACGCACTTGCGGTGAAGATTCACGCTGCGAGCAGCTGTGCATAACCACCGCAAGGGGTCGCGAGGAGTGCGCGTGTAATTTGGGTTTCTTGATGCATGAAAACCGCCGAAAGTAAGACCAACTTTTTACTAACCATACAGAAACTGTAAATATTTACTCTGTTTTTTCTTTCCCTCTCAGCTGCACCGACATCGACGAATGCCAATACATAACTAGTCCGGTTTGCTCACAAAAATGCGATAATACTTACGGCTCTTTCAGATGCTCTTGCGAAACCGGTTATGTGCTACGTCCAGATCTCCGCACATGCAAGGCGCTTGGGGGCGCTATGACTTTAGTTGTCGCTAACCGTTGGGATATTCGACGCGTGCAGTTGAGCAACAACCGTTACTCGGCCGTGGTGAAGGGCTTACACAATGCTATTGCACTTGATTATCATTACCGCAAGAGTTATCTCTTTTGGTCGGACGTCTCCACAGATGTGATCAAGATGGTACACATGAACGGCTCACGTGTGCGTGATGTTATAAAGTGGGGCTTGGAATCACCCGGTGGACTGGCAGTCGATTGGATACATGACCTGCTCTTCTGGACCGATTCGGGTACACGTCGTGTAGAAGTTTCCAATTTTCTGGGTACTCTGCGTGCCGTTATAGCCTCAAATGACTTGGATAAGCCACGTGCGATTGTTATTCACCCAGGCGAAGCTTTGGTATTCTGGAGCGATTGGGGTCCGCGACCTAAAATCGAACGCGCTTATATGGATGGCTCTCAGCGGCAGGTCATCATAACGAATGGTGTCACTTGGCCCAACGGTCTCACCATCGACTATCCCAGCCGCAAGCTCTATTGGGCTGATGCGAAACAACATGCGATTGAGTCCTCAAACTTTGACGGCTCGGAGCGTGTGAAGATATTGAGCAGTCACCTGCCACATCCATTTGCATTAACTATATTCGAGGATACCATGTACTGGACGGACTGGAATACAAAGACCGTTTCGGCGGCGAATAAAATCACCGGCAAGGGTTTCCGTGCGGTGCATGAGAATTTCCACTTCCCAATGGACATACATGCTTACCATCCTGCACGTCAACCCGACTACCCGGACCGCTGTCAAAAGGACAGACGTGGCCTTCGTGGTGGTTGCTCGCACTTGTGCTTGCCGAATAAGCTATCTCGACGTTGTGGCTGCCCCATCGGTCTGTCGCTGAAGGAAGACGGGTGAGTAGTTACCGAATATTCTATAACCCGAAATAATATCTTAAAAATTTCTTTTCCACCTCCCTTAGTAAAACCTGCAAAAGCATACCCGATAAACTGGTTCTCGTTGCACGCAAAAAGGACATACGCCTACGCCAACTTAACTCCAAGTCATCCGCCCCCAATGAGGTTGATATGATTTTACCTTTAGACTACATGAAGCATGCCGTCGCCCTGGATTGGTGTAGTGAAACGGACTATATCTATTGGACCGATGTGGAACGTAGCACGATTAATAAGGCTCATCTCAATGGTAGCTATCAACAGCGTGTAGTGCATTCAAATCTCGTCTCGCCAGCTGGTTTGGCTTTGGACTGGATCACAGATAAACTTTATTGGACCGATCCGGCGACGAATCGCATTGAGGTGGCAACAACAAATGGCAAAAAGCGTACTCTACTAATTTGGGAGAAACTCGATAAACCGAGGGATATTGTCGTGAATCCGATAGGTAAGTTGATTCCCACCAGGCCGCCATTGAGACTCGTCTCTTTGACCTTTTCACCAACTATGCTCAAAATTTGTTTCGTTTTATTTCACAGAGGGTTTTATGTTCTGGTCTGATTGGGGTGAGCACGCTATGATAGAACGTGCCAATATGGACGGTAAGGAGAGAACTATCATTGCGGACACAAATCTCATATGGCCCAACGGACTGGCGATTGATTACGATCAACAGCGTTTGTACTTTGTGGATGGTGGCACCAAGACGCTTGAGAGCATGGACTTTGACGGTGGCAAACGGAAAATTATACTAGGTAAGTTGTCTTGGTTAACTAAGTATCGTTAGCATAAACTAACAACGGGCCACTTGAACCAACAGACAACCTCGGTCATCCTTTCGGCCTGGACATCAGCGAAAACCGTGTTTTCTGGACAGATTGGGAAAATCGATCCGCCTTCAGTGCTGACAAGCTCACGGGCCGGAATATAACAACGATTATAGCAAATACCAGTGACTTGATGGATATACGTGTATTTCATCGTTCACGCACGAGCATACAGAATACATGCGGCAGCAATAATGGCGGTTGCTCGCATCTCTGTCTGCTGAATCCAACAAGTTTCACTTGCGCGTGTCCGGTGGGGGTGCAGTTGAAGGTGAGTACATTCGAAATTAATGGAATTTTACGAAATATGCAGTACTTTCTTTCCAACCCAGAGCGATCTGCGTACGTGCGCCGAGGGACCAAGCCGTTTCATAATCTTCGCCCACCGTATCGACATACGACAGATCTCTTTGGACTTTGCACACTTCATCGATGTCGTGCTGCCTATGCCGCCCATTGGAAATGCAGTTGCCTTGGATGTGGATACAACGACGGGCGTTATCTATTGGTCGGACTCAAAACAACATGTCATCATGAGCTCCACACCGGATGGACTGAATGTGCATAAAATTATTGGCGACAGTTTGGACAATCCCGATGGCTTGATTGTGGATTCTGTTGGCAAAACGGTATGCGAAAAAATTGTAATAGTAAAATATACTCGTACAAACAAAACTCACACACCAACTTCCTTGCAGATCTATTGGGCCGACGCTGGTCGTCACACCATAGAGGTCGCCACTTTGGAGGGTAAAAATCGCCATGTAATCGCCTATAAAGAATTGGAATCACCACGTGGTCTCGCCTTGGACTACGAAGCTGGTCTGTTATTTTGGACCGATTGGGGTCACTATCGTAAAATCGAACGTTCTCATATGGATGGTGAGAGTCGTCAGCGGATTGTCACTTCGAATCTCGGTTGGCCCAATGGTCTCTCGCTGGACCTAAAGACGAAGCGTATTTATTGGGTTGACGCGCAATTGAAGACTATCGATTCCTGCGATTACACAGGCAATCAACGGAAATTGATTATGTCAGCATTGCATCATCCCTATGCCTTGGCCATGACGGATGATCACATCTATTGGACCGATTGGAAATCGAAGGCGCTACACATGACCGAACGTAGGAATATTACGGCAAAACGCGAAATTATGACCAACATTGATGGACTTATGGATATTAAGGTTATAATGGTGAGTATTTTGAAAACCTAGATTAAGTTGGGTTCACGTGTTCAGTAGGTAGCTTGAACGTGAGATCGGAAAAAGTGAGGAAGGTGTTATTGTCAAGGTTCCAGCAATTAAGCAAGATAGAAAATTATACTGCAAGGAAAATGTAGTTCAGCGATACATACTATTAGAATGCAGTGTATTTCCAGACAATTACACACGCCATATGTTAACCCCGAGGAGTCTTTTCTTGGGTCAGGGCAGGAGGAAACCACATGCATTGTAACCAAACAAATCTGGCCATTGATTTGTACTCTTTCCATTAGCATTACAACCGGCCTAATAACCGGATACTATTTTATGGAGACCTATGGTGAAAGGATTGGGTTGCTCCTCTAACGATTTTGGTCGCAGCTGCAGAGACATAGATGAGGATGTTTCGGCGGAACATTGCCTCTACCACTCTCCAGCCTTATTGCCAATTGTCTTGAACAGCTGGAACGGTGGGAGGAATTTCCCTCACAGACCAACATAGCTGCCACAGTTGGGCCAGTAGAACTAAGTGTGCTCGATCAGAGTTCTGTGATGATGCAATATCTTTAAATAACTAATTAATTACAAAAACCTCCATGAAATAAATACTACGCATGTCAAAATCATGGCTGATTCTCCGCCTTTCCTATAAGACATGCAGAGAGTGGTTGCGGCGCTTCAATAGTGGTGACTTTAACGTCGAAGACAAAGAGCGTCCTTGTCGGATATGAGTTGCTGCTGCTAAAACCAGGCAAAACCATTACTAGTACGTTTGAACCATGCATTGACATGACCGAAGGGGATGACTAGGTGACTTTGCAGCATGTCAATGCTCGGCTCAAAGTACCTGTAATAGTCAAAAACTATCTAGAATCGCTGAAATGAGAGGACTTACTCCAGCACCTTGTCCTCCAGACCTTACTCCTGCCGACGGCTTGCTTTTTCAACCGATGTAAATGGATTTGTGCTCTCATCGTTTCAAAAAATTATTGGATCAAGGACAAAGAAGGGTAATTTTTAGAGATGGTATGCGAAAATTAGAGAAAAAGTAATCGCTTCCAAGGGGCAAAATATGAAGTTTTTTTTTAATTTTTTCAATAAAAAAATATTTTTTTTTTAAACCAAGAGAGGCACCAAATTAATTTAAACACCTCATCGAATATTTGTTGTGGTTCCAAATTTGTTTACTGGAATTGCTAGTGCCAGATCTAGAGTTATTCGGTAGTAAATTTTTGAAATACATGATTTTAATTCAAAATTGAGTGGCGCCAGACTCTGCTCCTCATAAATCTCAAATATTCAGGTTCAAAATCTATACAAATACATCTCATTTTGGTCGTTAGTTGATTACACATTTTTCTAAAATTTAACAAATTATTGGAGAACTGATCGTTTTGTGTTTCCTTTTTAATAATTTCTAATATCAGTTAGATATTTCAATTTCCCGATCGAGTTATCGCCATATTGTGTATTCTTCTTCATTTTAAAGATAACAAACTAGGAAAGTGAGAATGATTTTTTTTTTAATTTCTGTCTAACTCAGATTTTTCTGCTCTTTATTTTCTGTAATTTTTTTTTCACTTTTATTAACAGGTCAATGAGACGCTACCAGCGAACGTGTGTGGTGAAAGTAATGGTGGCTGCTCACATCTGTGTCTACGCAATCCAAGTGGATATTCATGTAAATGCCCGATTGGACTTAAATTGCTGGAGGGTAGCACGACACGATGTCAAACATTACCAGAGGTTAGTATTGAAACACCATTCTAACATAAAGTACTGTTAACCAGCAACTATGGTATTTCATTGCACTTGAAACCCTTCTGTAATAAAGGGTTTTCCAATAATAGGTGTTATTTTCATATCCCAAGAAATCTTATCCTTAAAAGATCGAAGGTTTCTTTACTTGTGTGGCACGTAGCACCACGTAGCAAATGTTGTCCAGATCAATACCATCCAATTCCGGTTATAAAAAATCATTAATCATCTCTCGATAGTGGGGATTTAGACCTGACAAATCCATCCATTGAACAGATATTCAACATGTACTAAATCTTGGAAAAGATCCGCGAAAAGAGAACACAGAACCGCTACGTATGAATTTGGTATTTCAAACGAGGTTTCAGACCAGACATTATCGTATAGCTTCTTTAACTTATTGCTGGATAAAATAATACGAGCTGCAGAGCTGCAGACCTGTATAAAGAAGATACAATCTTCTATAAAAGTGTACAGCTACTGGCGTAGGCCGGTGATTTTTAAAACTGGTTATCTGACCTCAAAAACCACACCGTGAGTACTGCTTTTTCCAGACTGTATAAAGAAGCGAATGCTGTGGATCCTTTAGCGAACGAGGTCAAGACGAAATATCTCCTGTCATCAAACAAACAGGCACTGCATTCTTGATTCGACTCCCAAATTAGATTCTTTCTCATACTATATACTTTTGTAAAAATCATTAAAAATGGACTGATTGTGTTGCTTTATCACACACACCCCCTTAACACAGAATTGTTTTCATAATTAGTACAAAAAAAAAAACTCTGGAAAATATTGTTTCTTTTGACGTCTTCAATTTCTATCTTATACAAACCACAGGAGTACCTGCTCATTGCACAACGCTCTGGCATCGGTATGATCTCACTAAATATGCCCGATTACATGGATGTCGTATTACCGATTAACGCTGTACATGGTGCCGTCGTGCTCGACTTTCATTATCGCAAGAATTTGCTCTTCTTCGCCGATGTAAATTCAGATGTTATAAGGCGTGTAGATCTCACGAATCTCACCAATACTAGAACAATTATAAATCGTGAATTATTAACTCCCAACGGTATTGCAATCGATTGGATCGCCGATAATCTCTATTGGTCCGATACGGATCGGAAAGTGATTGAAGTGGCACGTTTGGATGGCAGTTGCCGCAAAGAGCTCATCTCAGATGATTTAGGTGATCCACGTTCATTGATCGTGCATCCACGTAAGGGGTGAGTATAATGAAAAATTTCCACAATTCGTTTTATTTGCAACTAATGGCACATACTGTATGTTTAGATTACTCTTCTGGTCAGATTGGGATGCACCGGCGCGTATAGAACGTAGTTTGCTGGATGGTTCGAATCGTACCATGATTGTGACTGAGAATTTGGGCTTTCCCACCGGCCTCACCTTGGACTTTGAGTAAGTGCTGTCAATAAATGTAGCAAAAGCAGACTTTAACACACTTCATTCTTTTACTCTCTCGTTCTTTTTTTCTCTCTCTCTCTTCTTTTCTCTTACACTCGCTCTCTCTCTTGTCTTTCTCTCTCTTTAATGGTCTGTTATAGTAATCGCCGCTTGTTATGGGCCGACGCTTTGGAAGATAATATTGCTTCCGTAGACTTCAATGGCAAACGCAGAACCAAGGTTATAGAGTTCGCGACACATCCTTTTGGTCTCACAATTGTAAGTTAATAACCTACACAATCTTCTCTAATCCTCATTTAATCTACTTTCTTCTCTCGCCAACAGTTTGAGGGCAACATTTACTGGACCGATTGGTACAATAAATCTGTCTACCGTTCATATCGCAAAGGTCGCGGTTATGGCAATCCAATTGAGATACGCGATTCATTGAGTGGCGCTCTCGATATACGTGCGGTGTCAATTAAACGTCAACCAGAGGATTGGAATCAATGCGTTCAAGATAATGGCGGTTGTACGCATCTTTGTCTTTATCGCGGCTCCGATTATGCGTGTGCTTGTCCCGATTACCCAGATGCGCGTGAATGTAAGACGACACCTAAATTTGTAGTGCCACGTCCGAATAGCGGTGACAATTCGGTTGATTACACCGAAGAGACGACGGACAGCGATGGCGACTCAACAGAACTTGACGACGATACACTAGAAGCCAGCAACAATTACAATGAGCGTAAGAAGCATATAATCATTGGTATTTGTATTTTATCGGTATTCCTGATCATAGTATTGACGGCCATAGTGGGTGAGTTTGAAAATAATGAAACTAATGGAACTTATTGAGATAATATTGAATGTCTTGTCTTAATTATTCTTTCTTTCAGTGATAATTTTCACTTCGAAACGCAATAAAACGAAAAGACACTCGCGTGGTTCCAGCCGTTCCGTCTTGACCTTCTCCAATCCCAATTATAATGTGGATGGCACACCGATGGAACCGAAAACGAATATATGGAAGCGTTTCAAATATGACAAATCGCATGTAAGTATTAATAGAAATCTAGAAAGCGGGAAAGACACTGAAGGCTGTTTCGACCGAGCTCTTCCTCCAATTTTTACTGCACTGTGCTTTGATGGTTTTCCAACTTCTGGCGGGAACTACACTTTCATGCTGCTCCGAACGGTTGGAAGATTTCCTGACTGAAAGAAAAAAGTTTGGTTTCAGATTCCAGGCACTTCTTATTGTTAAAAAGAAGATCCCGACCCCTTTTGATACACTAGCATTGTAAGGATGATACGTGGCCCTTAATTCCAATCCAATATTTTCTTCCCATCGGATTCTGAACCGACTACTTACTCGTCTTCACGTGAGGTAGGTAGGTAGGACAGAGCGTCGCTCAAGAGATTTTAACATCGAATCCAATTAGCACTTGATACAAGTGTACAAAGTCCGGTTTTTGATAGAGCTGAATATCTGAAATACTGTTCCCTTATTTCCTTCCAGTTTGCAGCTACGAAAAATGTTGTAATAGGGCAGACCCAGTTTTAGTGCTTGTTCGGTCCTTCGGCCTATATTGTGGTTGTAAGTCTGTAAATACTTTTTCTGTATCTCTTTAATAAGTTCTCAGTTCTTGTCCTGTTATGCTTAAGCAACATCTGACTCATTATCTAGCAGTTGGACGTGGACTCCCATCTGTTCTGAGCTATTTGTTCGGATTGTGAAAGAAACACTTTCTTGATCATTCCTAGCTAGCAAAAATGAACTCCGCCTCGGTCACATCAAAAGAAGTTCCTGACGTGACAAACTTGTCTGCTTTTTCGGTAGACAGAAATCTAGATTATGGCTTAATGGAGTTGACCCACCTTTGAGATCAAAATCTTCCTACAACAATTGGGGATGACGCTGGAATTTATTTTCAGCGATGACTATGCCAGCAATTCCGCCTGACTGCCCGTGTATTGGTTTCTTTCTATATCCTACCGTAGTTATTACTTATAGCTCTACAGGCCTTTTATTTACCTTGCTCTTCCCTTATAAGATACCATCTGAGTTTGTTTGACAGATAGAAAGAATTGTCAAGACTTTTCTGTAACTACCGGCGTGCTATGGCTTATACCGCCTATAGAACTCTTTATCGTCTCCTGACCAGAGGCGAGAAGGATGTCTTTGTCGGATTCCGTGAAGAGTGATAAAATCTGATATGTCATTATCATTTTGTATCTATTTTGTTGTTGTAAATTAGGTTAATTTTTATTCATTTGGGTTATTCACTCGTCCACAGAGCCAGTACGCTTAGACAAGGCTTTTATTATTACGTCCGGAGGTACTCGGAGGGGACTGTTCGCAATCAGACATACAATTAACGCTCCCTTACCATCCAGCCATCAGCCTGGTAAACGCCCAAGAATAATTATTCAACCTTTGAAACGTTGATTCGACCTGGTGATTTAACCTTTGACTATTGAAAGAAAAGAAGAAGAGAATTTTAACTGTTCTAGAAACTTTATTTAGAGCGCTCTCTCTACTGAATCCAAACTTTTTCTACGAAGCTTTACGTACTCACGAACTCAGAATCATCTTAGGCAGAAAGGAAGTTCGTCTATTGTGAATTCTTATATTTGATGTCCAGCTTGCGTTCTAACTCGAGAAGGTAGAACAGCTGTTGTTTTTATTTTTAAACAACTTTGCATTTCGAGTTATCTCCTTCAATCGAGAGTAATCAGCATTTGAAAGAAAAAAAATCTACTAGCAAATGTACCGGAACTCTACTTGAGAGCGCGCATAATATTGCTGAACTTTTTTTTTAATAATTCTTTTTATTTCCCCTCATTTCCAGGAACGTGTCTACGAAGAACGCAGCATGACCACCGAGACTGCATCGTCAAGTCTCTTCGTGCCGACGCCATCACCCATGGCATCGCCTTCCACAAAATTAACGACACTCTCAACAATAACGTAAACCGCAAGAAATTGTGAGAGGAAAAATTTAAAACAACAACAAGTAACAAAACTATAAGGACCTGGTGCAACAGTGTTAACAAGTCCAAAAAAAATGAAAAAAGAGAAAAGCGAAACGCAAAACAAATATATGCTGAAGCCGAATTAACTACAAGTAATAACGGTAACAGCTTTTCCCAAACACACATACAAAATACACTGGGAGAAACAATTCTAAATATATACATATGTAATATGTAACGGAAAGTTTGGTTAGAAAAGAAGAAAAGTAAATGTTAGTGTAGCGAGTATTGAGAGAGACATGTCTTATAAATTTTTATTAACTATAATATAATTGTTTAAGTGTCAACTAAATATTTTTATAATTTTAATTTTTTTCTTTTTTAAAAACTAAACAAAAAATTGTGTATATGTCTTATATATATATATATATATATATGTATTTAGAAATAAACTATTACAAGTGTGTATGTAAATATTTATAAAAACAAACATTAGAGTATGCAGCGAAAGCGTTGAAGTTCAAGATAGTTAGTGGGAGTGTGTGAGAGAGAGAGAGAGCCAGAGCGCTGGAGAGAATGCATAAGAAATGTAAATGAAAATAAAATGCACGGTTGTTTCTAATTGAAATACTAATTATATATATTTACATATTTACATGTGTGTGCAAATGTATGTAAGTAAGTTTATGGTCAAGCAAGCAAGCAAGTATGTGTATTTGAAGAGAAAATTAGCTTAAACAAAGCTAAGCGAACAAGATGATGTTAAATTATGCCGTCAACTCTACCGACTCTCCACTACTACACTGTACAAAATACTTAATGAAACTAATAATAAGGACATTGACAAACTTACAAACTTAACAAGTTAATTAATAAATTTTTTATTTTCACTTTTTCTCAACAAAAGCATGTTTCTTTGAGAGCTTATCGAACCAGAATCACAGAACTGACCGAAATGAAAATTTTTTGTATAACAAAAACAAAGAGAAAACATTAAAATGCCTTGTATCCCTAATGACTTTAGGAAAGCATTTTTAAAACAACAATAACAGTAATGGCGAAAATGCAGAATGCCAAAAACAAATTATTTACAAAACACAATACTGAAGAACGAGTGCAGAAAATAATATAAATTTTTTTCTTAATAATTACATTTTTCCTATTTGCAACATTGAACAAAACTAAAAATCAGCGACAAACTACAAAAAAAATAATAATAAAAGTACTGAGCCAAACAAAAACCAAAACAAACAAAATTTAAATATAAAATATGAAATGAATGTACGCTTAAAGATAAATATGTTTGAAAAACAAAAACAAAGTGTGTGAAGAAAACCTTAAACGGCATTTAAAGAGACGGCACTAAAATAAATTTTGTAAATAACTATTAATTATTAAGCGTCTCAAAAACAACTACGTATAAACAAATAAAAGAAAAACATTGAAAATAGATGTATTTGTTTGTATGTACATATAAAAAAGTGAAACCTTGAAGGTGAAAAAAATTATATGTGTAAAAAAGTTTAAAAACATAGTTCGCCTAACCAAATAAGTATGAGTTCAAAGTGAAAGTAAAAACCAAATCAATGATAAAAGATATAAAAATAGAAATATTAGAAGAGAAACTCAAATAAAAAAGTTGAGAAATAGGTAAAAAAAATAATATAAGAAACTGAAAACAAAATAAAATGAAATAAAATAAACTAAATAAATTAAGTAATATAAAATAAAACAATATAAGAAAATAAAATGAAAACTAATTAAAAAAAAAATTAATACAACAAAATTAAATATGAAAGTTGAACAAACTAAATTAAAAATAAAATTAAAAAAAAAATAAGTATAATTTAATAAAATTAAATCAAATAAGATAAAATAAAATAATGGAATTTCAAATATAATAAAACAAATTAAATTAAATTATTTTAAATATATAATAATAATATAATATACAACATATAATATAAAAACAGGTAATTTAAAATAAAAAAAATTAAAAAAATGAGCCGAAATAAAATAAAATAAACTAAATCTAAAATTAAAATTCAAAATGAAATCAAACAAACTAAAATAACAAAATTGAATAAAAATAAATAAATAGATAAACATAAAATAAAACAGAAAAGAATTATATAAAGTAAAACAAAATAAAAATAAAAATTAAATAACATAATAGAACTTAATAATATAAAATAAATTTGGTTAAATAAAATAAAAAAATTTAAAAACGAGTTAAAACAAAATAAAATTAAAAAATAAAATAAAACTTTATAAATTAAAAAAAATATATATATAAAATAAAATAAAAGTAATAGAACACAACAAACTAAAATAAAAATTTGAAATAAATTTAAAAAAAAAATAACAACCGAACTAAAACAAAATTAAAAATTAAAATAAAACAACTAAATAAAAGGAAATAAGATAAAACTAAGTTAAATAAAATATAGTAAAATAGAATAACATTAAATAATATAACACCAAAAAATAATAAAATAAAAATATAAAAGAAAATAAATTAAAAAATTAAACTAAAATAAAGAAAAAAATATTAAAAAAAAATAAAATAAACTAACTAAAAATAATATGTATAATATAATATAAATATAAAAAATTAAAATAAACTAAACTAAGATATAAAATGACATAAAATAAAAATTAGTTAAATAAAATTTAGTAATTTAGAATAAAGTAAGTAAAATAAAATAACATAAAATAAAATAAAAAAATTAAATAATATTAATATAATAAAATAAAATGAGATAAAATAAATTTAAAAATATAAACAAGCTTAATTAAATTAAAATAAAATTAATATTAAAAAATTAAATAAACTGAACTATGATATAAAAAAAATAAAATGAAACAAATATTATAAAATAAAATAAAATAATACAATATAAAATAAAATAAAATAAGATAAAATAAAATACAAAATATTTAGTAAAATAAAATAAAATAAAATGAAATAAATAAAATAAAATAGAATAGATAAAATAAAATAAAATAGAATAAAATTAAATTAAATTAAATAAATCAAAACTAAAATTAAAATTAAAAATTGAATTAATCAAACTAAAATATAAAAATTATATAAAACACAAAAAATATATAAAAATACAAAACAAAATAAATTAAAAAGGTAAAATAAAACAAAAAGGAATAAAATAAAATAATAAATTAAACTAAATGCAATGTTATTATTTAAATGAAAAAAAATTAAAATGAAATAAAATAAAATACGAAATAATTTAAAAAAATATTTAATTAAAGAAAATTAAATAACTAAGTTCAAGAAAATCAAATTAAATTAAAAATAAAATAAAATTGAAATAAATAAATTAATAAAGCTCCAAAAATTAAATTAAATAAAATTATTATTTAAAAAAAGTTAAAGAAAGTAAAATAAAATTAATTTAAATGTAATTAAAATCGGTATAGAAAAAAAACTAAAAGTTTAAAGGAAATTATAAGTAAGCAAATATTGAAAAGTTATTCGTTTCGCAATAGCGACGAGTAAATTACTGTGAATTTGTGCCAAAAATCGATTAAAACTAGAAAAATTTTGAAATACTAATTAAGTAAAAATTGTAAAAGTGATTTTAAATAAAATCACTCATAATAATACAAAAAAAAATATTATAATTAAGAAATTGGTAATATTTTATTACTTTTAACAAGCGCAATATTCAAAGTCATTTTTCCGCATTTTGGCTCACTGTGCTTGACAGTAAAGTATGATTAATACATTGCATACTTTTAGGAATTTTGTTGGCTACGTTGTTTATTTAAATATATATTTTTTCGTGTTCATGAGTATTCTTTGCTAAATAATTTTTGAATATAATATTTTGTGAAACATGTTATAATATTATATTTAAATACAATTTTTTTCTAATTAGGCTCATTTTCAATTTTATGTACAGCCTCAAGACGAATTCATTTATTTTTTATAATAAAAATTATGTTAAGTGAATTACTTGCAAGTTTTGAGTAAAGACGTGAGATAACATTCAGATAAATTTATTTTTTAATTACATATATATTTTTTAAATTTTTTTTTTTGTTTTTTTTCTTTGAATAAAGCTCTAGAAATATTTAAAATTGAATTTGAATTGTAATAAATTAAAAGATAAAAAATAAAAATTGAATAAACTTAATTATCCACACTTCCTTAATTTAAACCAATTAAGTTATGACAAAATTCTTTTTCAATTCGATTTTATATAAGTTGCATAAAAGGTTGTCACAACATTGCCAAGGGCTCAAACCGGCAATGCTGTGGAATCAGCAACTTAAATGACTTATGAATTAACATTCCTTTAAAAAAACATTAAATAAAAAACTAAATTTAAATAGTATTAACTAGAGAATAATAAAGTAGAATAAATTGTTACTAAAAATGAAAATTTATTTCATGAATAAAGGAAGAGTAGAAGAAAATTTGATAAAAATAAATTGTTTAAAAGAAGATGCAATTTACAATATTTAAATAAATTATTTATATTTTAAATAAATTACTTTAGCTTAACATTCAATTAATGATATGTGAATATAATTATTTACAGAATTACCACATGAGACGTGTTGTAATTAGTTTATTTTTTAACTATTTTTTTCAATTAACTAAAAATATAATAAAAAAAAAACAAAATCAAAAATTACTATTAATAAATAAAAATAAAAATTAATAACATTATTAGTTAAGGTGGATATTATTGGTTACAAACATATCTCCATCCATGAATGAACAAAACTAAATTATGAGCAAAAACATAAAGAAAACAAAAAACATTTCAATATAACAACAAATATATTGTAAAAAAAAACCAACAAAACTAAATCTAAGAGGAAAAAAATATTAATTAAATTAATTCAAAAAATTCAAGTTTTGTTAAAAATTACAAAAAGCAGCAAAATATTTTTGTGAGTGTGTGCATTTGTATGTGTGTAAATAATAATGAATCGCCACCAAAGGAAAATAAAAAATAAATGGCGTAATTAATAAATAATATAATGATTTCATAATAAGAATTTTTTGTATACTTTTTTTCGTTACATAGTAAAAATGTAATAGCAAGTCATGCATATATACATACATACATATATTAGTATATGTTTGTACAATTTATGCATTTAGCAATTACAAATAAATAAATAAATAAACCATCGACTGAATACATGTAAATTACTGTCAATAAAACCAAAAGAAACCCAGTAAAATATAAATACACACGCAGCATGCACATACATACATACATGCATAAAACGTAAAAACAAATGTGGAATATTACAAAAAACTTATAACTGAAAATTGTCAAAAGAATTTCTGATTTTTTTTTTATTTAAAAAACAATAGTTAAAATTATTTAAATTATTATAAATTAATTTAATATAATTTAAATGTCATTTATAAAAACTAATAATTATTTTATTTTAAATTTGAATTCAAAATTAACAAAAATTCCAATAACAACATATGCATTTAAAAATTTGTATAATTATTTATATAATTAAATATATTTAAAAAATCCTTTAACTGCTTCAAAACCTTTATAATTTTAAATAAAAATAAATATTTATTAACTTAAGAATGACTTTCAATTTTTTTTAACTCAATTTTTATTTCAAATTGTATTTTTTTAAACCTCGACCCACACAATCGCTCATAATCAGCATTATTAACCAAAAACAAATAAATGATAATAATTATTTAACACTCACAAACATTAAAATATGAACAATTTATATGGAAAAGACACATATAATTTTAAGCATTATTTTTAAAACATTTTTTTTACTTTTGCAAAATGGCACATAAATTAAAATGTAAATATGTAAGTGAGATAAAAAATAACTTGAACAAAAATTAAAACTAATAAATAAGTTAAAACTACAAAACAATATTTATGAAGTACTTTTATTAATTTTCGAAACTAAATTTAGTAAACAACAAATTTTTTAAAATACCATAATTATCTATGTATGTATGTAATTGTAAATTTGACAATATAAAATTCATGACAGTGTGCATAAGTGGTAATAAAAAATTTAAATTATTATAAAGTATCAGAAAAGGCGTGACAATTGGCATAAACAACTTTTTTATTGTTTTTTTGAATTGTTTATAATTTTTTCTTTGTAGCTTATTCCAAAATGTAATATGTGGGAGTATTCATATGGACGATAAAATATTCAATTTTTAATAAATGATTTGTGCAACTCCTTTTTATAAATTAATTTTATATTGAAAATTTCTTTTTTTTTTATTTAAATTTTTTTTTATTTTAAAATTTATCTTTGAAAACGAAGGATGAAAAGAAAACTGTATGAGTTTCCGCTTAATTTCCTCATCTATAATTTACTATATTGATGATAAATAATTCAAAATTTCATTTATTGTTGATTAAAGAATTTTTCAGTATACAACCAAAGAATGCAACTCTGCGCTTTACACCATCAAAACCAAGTTTCTAAAATGTCCAACATACCCAACAAGGTATTATAAAAGAATTTGAGCGAGTCTAAAGTTGCACAAAACAAAATTTCCGCCACGCGTATACATGAATGCGCCACTCAGCGCTCAGCGTATTATAGTAAAGTTATGCAAGCTTAGAAAACTTAGACATGAAACTTATAATGGTTGAGCAACAAAAAGCTGATTATACTGCACTTTTCGCATACAGCTGCCTTAAATTGTTTTTTTATTCAAGCAAAAAAAATGGACACAGGATTTGAAGTTATCTTTGCCAAATATTCGGCATATTCACTGAGCGTGTGGCTTCTTCTGCTCTCTACTTATTCCGAAAAATACTAAATCTTTTTGTGTAAAACACAAAACTTAGTATATGGACTCAAACTTTTGCCGATTTTAGACACATTAAAGACCTCTTGCTGAGATTTCATGTTCTTTACAATTACTGCATACAGCATTTAATGTTGGCGTTGAACTCTACGACAGTTTGGAAAATCTCACTTAAGCGAGCACTGTACTGCTACATTTCCTGTTCTGAATCTAGGACAAGGAAAAAGGTTTTTCTCCTGCCTTTGAACTATTTTGTTCTTTCAAAACATTTCCTCACTAAGTATGATCAACATTTGTGTGTGGGACGCCGGAACCTAACGGCTTATGGGCATTTCTTATCCTCAACCTGAACTAATTTGAACATATGCGATTTTGCAGACAAGCTATTAAAAACATAGCGATTTCCGGTTTATGATTTTCGCTTATCTGCAGCTAAACCACGCCATATTCTTAAATGGTTTAAGCTAGCTAGCCTTGCAAGATCATTCGAAGCTTACCCTCTAGCTCTACAAATTTTAAAGAGCCACAGCGGTTAACAAACTCCTCCCCCAAAAACAAAGTGGTAACTCCGCACCCACTACAAGCCACCCAAATAAATTAATTTTGTAAAAAGAGTACTATTCATACCTCTATATGTGGAGTTCTCAACCCGAGCTTTTCTAAAAACTACATACTCGTATATGGTTTGATAAATAAATTTCGTATCAGTCTCTTTCTCCTACCAAGATGAGAGAACTACCATTTTTCTCTCTATTATACTCCGGCAAAGAAAAAAATTTTGCAACTTCTTTCTATACTTTGAAAAATTCCAAATAACGTAGCATACCTTTAGGCTACGTTCTTTGAAAATTTGCCGAAAGAGCGAAATCAAATAGAGCCGTCGGTTTGTTTGCGAATTGAGCAGGAAGTGGAACTATTTAGTTTATGATTTACTTTTCAACAAACAACTGGCAGGCCGAAAGGAAAAAATTATTTATATAATAATGATGTTTAGTATTTATATTGATATGATTGATTTTATTAATTTTATATTTTCTTTTAAATAAATAAAAATTAGTAATAAAAATGTTAAGATGTGTTATATACAAATTTGTTTTTTTTTCTAATTAACTTCATCTACTTTATAGTTACAAAAAAAAATTTAAAAAATTAAAAAAAAAAGTTTATTTTCTTAAAATTCCAATAACTAAAAATTTTCGAACGGTTGATATTTTTCTTTATGTGTTTTTATGGTTTTTGTAAAGAACTCTGTTATAATTAAGAAGTTCTCAAATTCTTGAAAAAATTTCGCCAAACATCGTCAAATGAAACTTAAAATCTTCTAAATTCCCAAAATTTAAAACTTCCCCATACAAACTGTACAAAAAATAATAATAATTTTTTAATTAATATAATTAGTTTAGTAATAAAACAATAAAATTCAATAAGTACAATGTTAATTAAATGTAAATGTAAATAAACGAAGAAGAAAAGAAGAGTATTCAGAACAAAAATATGAAACGAAAAAGCTTCCAAGTTATTTGCCTCCAAGGTTGGAAGTTTTTTTATACATACATATATACATAAGATCAAAGAAAAAAAATCTAGTTCTAATTAACTGTAAGAGTAAATAACCGTTAAGTGAAGTAAATAACTAGTTGAGCGAGATAAATAATATATATACAAATATGTATATATACATATACATACATATTTATATACATATGTATATGTAGGTTTAAGTAAGTTATTTGTAGACGTTCAAAAACAATAATGACGTAAGCAACAAAAAAGACAAAGAAGTAAAATCGAAACAAAAAAAAATACAACAAAAAAAAGCAACAAAAAAATTAATGATTTTATTGATGGTAAATTTAATGGTTACTAAAGGTAATTAAGTAAATTGAGAAAATATAAAATAAATCTTATACTAAAAAAAAAATTTAAGCTAAATAAAAATAAGTGAAAAATGTTAAACGAAATAAAAATAATTTAATTACAAACAAACAAAAACATAAACACATACATACATAGCGTATAAGCGAACAGACAGACAGACCCTGTTGTGGTCGGTATTGGAAAGGCTGGTTAAAAATAAATTAAAAAATAAAAATAAAAAACCACAAAGAAATTAAAATAAAAAATTTAATAAATAAAAAATAAGAAGAACTAAAAAAATACGAGTGCGTTCAAATCTAAATGTGGCACTCAGGATCTGTGCCAGTATGTTATGTTATTCCAACACAAAGAAAAAAAATTATTTAAAATGTACTAAATATCAAATTGTAAGTTGCATTTTTATCACAAAATACTAAACCAATGTAACAAAAGGAAAACGAAAAAAAACAACAACACTCAAGAAATAATTCACTCCCACGCTGTACTCCACCACCGTACACGCGACCACCGTTATCACCAACTAAGCCCAGCCACGCCTGACTACTTTTTTGGACAACTCTCATGGTTGTCCTTCAAATAGGCTCCCTCAAGTGCGGTTGGCACCTTTAGTTGGTTGCTTACAACGGTGCTTTGTTGTTGTTTCGCTGGAATGATGACAGCGTGTTAGTGAAAGATATGAAGTAGAGACGAGATGCAATGAGATCCAAATGAAAATAAATGTATTTTAAATGTTAAACAAAATTTGTTGTTTGATTAAAAAAACAAAAAAAACAAAAAAAACAAAAAAATAATTCACAGAACCTTGGCGTAAGATTTGCTTTAGAGTTTTTTAGGTTAGGTTGGATTAGAACTTCAGGTCTCATCTCATCAAAGATTTTGCGATTTGGCGTGGGGTCTGAACTCTGTATTAAACTCGAGCAGCACGCATTCCATTTTATCTGTGGTAGCAGCACCAGCACCAGTCTCCATTCATCAGTAATTGGAAACACCAAGATTATTATCTAACTAATTACTTCCGAATGAGCAGAGAACTTGTTCTTCCTTTATCTCCATCAGCGAGCACTGCATAGAATATTTTCAACCCGTCAGTGACAGTGACTGAGCCATACGCTGTGTCTAAACTTCCCGAACTATGACAATGTCGTAGTATATGTGTCTTTCTTCCCACTTCAGCTCTCAGTATATATTCCGCACTGCACGTTTTGAGGTCGATCACAACGTTACAAGGTAGACAGTCTATCTTCCTTCCACTGCAAATCGACATACCTTACCGCAATGACGAGCTGTTTCTTCAGCGGCGGTACGTAAAGAGACACAAGCCCATATTCCAAGTGTTATGCTGAAGATACCTTCGGTAAACTACGATTCCAACATTGCCGGTGCGGATGGGAAAATAGAAAGTATCTTTGATCACATCGTCTTTCTGCTACAAAATTTAGATCCCAAATAAGTAGGATTATCAGCAGCATAGTAAGACTCTCTACGATCTATATAAGTCAGATAGGATTAGATTGAAGTTGTTGCCGATTGTCAAACCAATCCATAATGAAATTTGCAAACTGGGCAGTAGACTTATCTTTGATTCCACTAGAGACTTCAATCCACTCCTCCACATTCGCAAGAGTAGTATCAAGGGTTTCTTGCTCTTAATATTCTCTACAACTCCGGATGAAGGCATTTGATGGTACGCTCAAACCACAATGCATACCTGCCCATTGGAAGACATGTTGGAAGAAAACCCATAATTGAGGGTTTTCGATCATACGTTAATATCTGTGATGATGATTAACTCTCTCGGTTTTCGGCTACGTCTCAGATGGTCCGTCCTTTGAGTCCAATTTTCGATGACTTGTTTGAACATTTCGACTGGATGACACGCGTGATGTTTTGCTCCAAGGCCTGAATCAAAGCGGGCTTGTCCGCATACACTTTAGATTTTCTATATCTATCTTGGTGGCCAATCGACTGGTCCAACACGTGACATTATCTGCTCACCGAAATGTTCTCTCAATACATTCATAGATTGAAGCGAGGTGTGGGAAGTGGCGCCGTCTTATTGAAACCGAATGTCAACTTCTGGCATCAAACAGTCGGTTATCATCGGACGATAACGGTCGCCATCGACGATTCCGTTCTCACTGGCATCATTTCTGCAGAAACAGAAAACTGCTGATTCCACTGGTTCAAAAATCACACCAAACCATTGTTTTTTTCTGCATGAAATGCGGCATTTTTGCCTGTTTAGATACATATTGAGCCAGAAATGAGCTTCATTGCTGAGGAAAATTTGGCTCGAAAACGTCGGATCTTCTTGGAACTTTTCTAGAACCCATAGGGCGAAGCGATGCCGCTTGGGAAGGTCGAGCGGCTTCAGTTCGTGTACAAGCTCTATTTTGTAAGCTTTCAATTTAAGATATCGACTTAAAATGTAATTCCATTCATCAGTCCGAGTTGCTACGAACGGTGCCGAATCGACTCTCCACGATCTTCGTGTACACTCTCAGCTACGGCCGCTATATTTTCTTCACTGCGTACTGGACGTCGTCTATTTGCCCGAATATTACCCAATAATGAGTGCTGGATCTCAAGATGGGCGATGGTATTGCGAATAGTATGCTCAATAGGCCGTTTATGTTGGCCATAAGTTGAGCGAAGCGTGGTCTGTCAGAAAAAAGTTATAGAAAAAAGTGCCTCCACTTGGATCACCCGTTATATACATAAAACGAAGCTTCCTTGAGTAGACTACTACACAGATTCGGTTATCTAGTTTTTACTCATCCCTAAAATAGAAGAAACGATTCTGCATTGTTCCTATCTCATCCCATTGGTTCTTATCCGGAATACCATTTTTTTTCGTGAAATCAGTGAAAGCTATGCCGTTCTTACTGGTAGACTGACTGCAACTTATACAAGAAAACTTTAAAGTATTATTCTTTCCTGACAACGCTCGATTGAGCTCTAGGAGCGCATCCAATGGAACCCAATACCTCCAATCGCTGCAAGCTCGCTTTGATCAAAAGAGTTTTTGTTTTCATTTTGCCAAATTATCGTCATCTGCAATTTAATATCAATCTCCAAACAATGAAATTACCAAACAACCAACCGCCTGCCCCCATCATTAAATGTGTCGGCTTCGATCAATAATTTCGTTTTATACATTGTTGCCCGAGACGAAATTCGGTTGAACTCATTGCCCACTGCTTAATTTGATCACCACCTTAATCAGAGAAATGGCAAAATGGCAAAATGGCACAATGGCATAGTGCAGATGATGAGAGAATGAGAGAATGAGCAACATAAAATATTGGATCACAAGTAATGCATAAGCTTTCCGTGCCATTTGTTCGAAGCTTGCAGCGGTGGATAAAGAGAAAAAAAGCAAGAAATACAATGGATTCGATTGCCTGAGTTGCCCGAGAGCTCGAAATGCGCGTAGACCATTTACTGGTTGGCGCTACCTGCTTATAAGCAAACTTATGGTTGTACGAGTACATATGTACATATATATGTATAAAACAACTTATTTTTATTCATACTTCGTAGCGGATTTCAACTCCCTCGTTGGTCGTTCTCCACCATACAATACACTTGTTATTTTTGCTTTTTTCTTAATTTTCGTATCGAATGTTGGCTGGATTTCGGTTCCGCTGCAAGCTTTCATTTCACACTCCATTCCTGCCTCAAAAAAAAAAAAACAACCACACCTCGCTACCGCGCTTACCCTACCACTGCTGTTAGGACTCCTCCGTGCTGTCTAGTGAATTGAACTTGTATTTTATGGCGCGTTAACGATGTGCGTCCACAACACAACTGAGTTTGGGACTTCAAAGGAGCGCCACGTGTACTGCGCAACAGCGACGCCGATGACGACCGTGATTAAGCAACAGCCTCAGCAGACAAACCGATAGACAGACAGACAGGCAGACAGACAGACGAGCAGAGGAACAGACAGTCAGCCGAGTCGTGCTACCAACAAGCAAGCTTTCGCTCGGCGGCTAGCGGCTAGCGACTGGCGGTTGATGGCTGTGCCAGTCAGCAAAACATAACAAAGAAGTAAACGATTCAAGCCACATCAGATGATCGACCGTGATTGAGGTAAACAAAGGCTGCTCAAAGGAGAATAAGAAAGGATTGCGCACAGAGCAAACGGAAAGCATTGAAAATATTAAAAACTATATGAAATTGTAGACGAGAATAATAGTGTCGAAGATCTTGGCTGCTGAATGCAGAAGACACATTCATAACAAAAATTCCTGGAATCATTCAACGGTTATGAATGAAACGAATTTCGTCTCAAAGTGGTTCATAAAATTGTGTAAAGCGAAGCAACCAAAGATGTTGCCGACAAACGGCATTTACATATGTACTGTTGTTGTTGTTGTTGTTTTTATTGTTGTTGTTGGCACTACAAGCAATTGTTTTGCATTTTATCATTGGTTAAGCATTTTTCGTGCATTTTTTCGCCTACTTTTGAGTGTTATTAACAAAGGTAATGCTTGCCTGGGTATAAGCGTTGGTTGGTTTTTACTGATTTGTTGTTGCCGTGCGTGATGTGGCTCTCATTGATTGTCGAAAAGGAGTAATCGGATGGCCGGTCTTGTGGACTCACTGATGACCTCGAGATCAGTTGCGGCTCACACTTGGGGAAAAAATAAACAAGGGCTTTTGCCCTACTCGACAAAGCGCTTAAGGAGAAGACTTTTTGGACTCCACAGATGAACTGAACTGAGGTAACGCATTGTAGTAGATCCGTAGATTTTATAATGAGAGCAGTCTACATCTGTTGTTGTTGTAATTTCAAAAACGTTCCCCAAATTAAATATAGGGGAAATTTGCTGTAGTGACAGTCCTGGACCTTATAAAAAATTGGTTGGTTCTAGTATAAGGACCCAGCTCTCGGGCAGATCTGGATTTCGTCGCCTCTTACGACAGACATGCCTTACCGCGGTTAAGTTTTAGAGCTCCAACGCGCAATGGTAATGTCTATAACTCATCCAGATCATTATTATTGGTTTTGAAGAGTATTTAATTTTGTCTCGGCAGTTCTCTTAACATAGATTTTGTAGAAGTGACTATAACTACACAAGTCGGCCGAGCTAAGGTAACATCCAGTTACAGGGGATAGGTCGCTTATTGCCAGAGATGTTGCTATTCCATGCCTATTGTGCGACATAATGTCAAAAATTCTGTTAAAAGATGCGGCGATTAACCGAAGTTTACTAGACCGGAGCATACTCATGTACTTCAGTCTGCTGAATGGCACGGGATGACGAGCTCGAGACCCCAATCGATTAAATGAACTACAAATCGACTGAAGCCAATGGCTAACCGGCTGAGCTATTTAAACATGACGGTGCATTCCTCAACTTCTTTGCAGAATATGGTCGAACGAAATCATGTCCGACAATTGGAACTTAAGTCTGGTTTCCCAATAAAAAGGGGTATTCCACCGCCAACTATCGTGAGATAAGCCGCCTAAATATCGCATATAAAATTCTATAGAGGTGAGCTAAAGCCCACTGTCAACAATCTGATTGGTTCTTATCAGTGTTTGTAATGGAATTTACCTTCATGAGGTCCAAAACAGATATCTGACTATCTGATCTGTTTGCGTCTTCCCATTCATGTTCCCTTGCTGAGTAAGTGATTTGCCACTGCGCTCTCTGACTGGCTAAAGACAATTTTTTGCAACGAGCTCAGTGCTCAACTTGAATACATTTCACATTCTCCCCCACCAGCTTAGACAATAGACCTTAACAACCGTCGTTAGTTCTGCCTCCTCCAAGCTTAACAAATATACGAAGCGAATGGGTCTGGCAGTGAACGAAAACAAGACGAAATAGGTGCTACTTTGGATTGCGTAGGCAATCGAAGACTAAAGTCCTCTCGCAAGGAAGGAAACCCAAACTCTACGAGTCGCTCATCGTACCCGCTATTGCCCCCCTTGGCCCTCGGAGTCTTCGAGCCACTAGTTTTGCGAATAACTTATGGTTCTTTGCGTATTTGCTACGGCGGATATCGCTCTCTACCTCATGCTGGGAATTATTCTGTGTGTGGAATCAGAGGAAAAGGAAGATCTCCACTACGTTGGAAGGATCAGGTGAAGAACGACCTAGTTTTACTAGGTATTCGCAGCTGGCGTCAAACAGCGAAGAGAAGGAATATTAAAAAAAAATTATATTTACACTATTTTTCTATAATTTTTGAATGTTGGTTGGACCAGGACTCGAGCCATAACCTTCCGAACTGTAGTACGCACTGCTAATCACTGGGCTATCGCGGCATGCAAATTCAGTGTCGACAGATATTGTATCGGCACCGACAACGACTTCGACAAAAACAAATATATGTGGATTGGAATTGTATAATTTTTAGAGCACTCTATTAAAATGGGAATTTGAATTGAGGACTTACACACTTCTTCGGCTTGTTGACATTGTAATACTACTACTAAGTATAAATATTCATTTAGGACTCAATATAAATTTAGCTCGTTTTCTATACTACAATAAATCTAGTGCATTCAACTATGCCAATACGCAGTTTTATGGAATATAATGAAAACAAAAAAGACCCTGAAGTTAAAAACAAAAAAAAATATATAAGAAAAATTTAGAAATTCGCAAAACAAAAGATTTAGAATTAAACAATTCAACGATTGTGCGTCGGTTCTAAAAAATTATACTTGCTGATTCGGTCGATCGATGGGCGAGTCGTAGTTTGCAAATAGACAACAACCAAAGATTTAGGTATATACACGTATGTACATATACCTATATGAGTCTACATGTATGCCTCAACCCATTTTTGATATATTATATGTATTGTAGGTGCCTAGAATGTATATACCCTGTGGGGAAAAGGTAGACTAGTATGCGAAAATCCCAATTAAATACTAGTATTTTGAAGACGAAATCATACTAGTTTGCTGTAAACCAGAATTATACTAGTATTTAAAGGACAAATATATTCTAGTTTGCCAGTACTAGTATTTTTCGGTAAAATCTGGACTGGTTTGTAAAAATTCCAGTTTATGAACTAGTATTTTGTGGACAAATTCATAACAGTTTGTCGTTTTGCAAAAAAAAAACTACAAAACTAACTCATAAGTAACTAGAAGCTCTGACCACACATAAATAATTAAGCTTCAAATACTTAGACCGATTTCTGATCCACTTCCTGGTAAGAAATAGTGTACCAAATTTCAAGTAAAGAGAACCATAAGTGCATATTTACAAATAAGTTGGTAACTAGTCAAATTCCGGTGATAGATGTTTTTCAACACCATCCATTCTCAAATCTACCTGAACAGACACAAAAATTTCTTTCTAATCGGTTCAACCATTTGGAATATCTGTGGTGAACTAGTTATCAACTGGTGTGAAACAACCAGTATTTTAACTGGTATTAACCTAGTATGAAGCTGATGCAATGACTGACAATTAACAGTTCGTAGAACAGCGCCGTTTAAAAAATGCCAGTAGCTTATATAGAAAATGGAAGATGAACTAGTTGGTTTAAAAATGTAAACTAGTTGGATTCTAGTTAACAAGAAGTATTCTTCCCTGCTGAGTATGTATGTATACGTATAACGTATGAATAACGGCGAAAATATGCTAAGACTAGGGCAACAACACATTGACCACTTATTGGTGCTATAGCCGCTAGATATTGTCGAGGTATTGCGGTATATTCAATTGAATTGTAGAAATGTATGCGAGAATACGCAATTCCAATATTGGCCTCATTTACATTACTAATAGGTTAAATCGTAACTTAAGGTATACATATGTACAAGGGGCGGCTAATAATGTCGCGACCTAAGGTAGTTAGAGATGACACATCATCATTTAGATACAGTTTAAGAACACTATGTTAAAGGAAACTGGAAATTCTCGCGCTAAGGAAGTACGACGAGAGAAATTTTTAAAGTGATCTCATCGGTTCTTCAGGACTCTGTCCCTTCATATACGGTGGTGATAAATGGGCTTGGCTGTTTCAACAAGGCATTGAGATCTGTGAAGATGACCCCCAGTGACAGTCGGAACCGAAGAAAATGTTCAGAATTTCGAAAAATTAGTACCTACTGATCGAAGTATTAAATTCTTATAAATAGCAGAAGGATTACAGATTAACAAGAAGGATGTGGAGATATTTTGCATGAAAAAATTATTGCGCTTTGGGTACCGCAAATGCTCATGTCGGTCGACAAACAGCGACGATTGGAAAGTTGTTAAATTTTTTTGACTTGCATCAAATTTGTAACCGCATTGTAATAGTTGATGAAACTTGGATTCGCCAGTATGATCCCGAGTTCAAACAGGAGTCGATGCATGTGGATAACAAAAGGCCAAAGACCACCAAAACAATTCAAAGATTCTGGCTAGCATTTTCTGTGATAGCGAGGGAATATTATTAATTAATTACTTGCCAAAAAGAACTACAATGAACGGCCATTACTACATTGATTTGTTGAGCCAGGTGTTCCGCTCGAATTGCGCGGGATGCCTTAAAGCTATTGGATTTACAGAAATCTACCTACAGTCCGGATCTGGCTCCCAGTGACTTTTTCGATTTTTTTTTCATATTTAAGAAAGGTTTAAGTGGACATAGATTTTCAGACGACAGTGAGATGAAGGCGGCCATAGAAAACCATTTCGAAGATAAATCTAAAGAATTTTTTTTTGCAGTGGTATAAGTGCATTGTATTCACGATGGCCGTGAACTTATCAGGCGCCCCTCGTACATGTAAGTATGCATCATGGGCGAGTAAAATAGCATCTATGACGTAGTTTTTTTGAAAAAATTTGACGTCTTTCCGAAGGTTCCAAGACCAAAACTTTTTCTTATAGGAACGAGAAATGTACTGAAACCTAAGGACACACGCCATCTCTTTGTCGATTTCAAAGCAGCCTTCGACAGCACGATAGCATGCAGTTCCTTCCTCTATGACGCTAAGTCTGACTTAAGTATCCCCTGAAACTGACACTGAGCAACATCAAAATCTCTGCCAGATTTCGGAAGGACCTCTTTGAGGCGTTCGATACCAAACGAGGTTTCATACTAATACTAAAGAAAATAATAATAGCCGCAGAGCTAAACACAGGAAGTACAATCTTCTATAAGAGCCTACAACGGCCGCCGATGATATTGAAATCATTGACCTCAAAAACTGCGCTTTCTCCAGACTGGTTTTGGCCTCATTTACATTTATAAAAGACGAAATATCTCTGATCATCAAACGAATAATGTGCTGACTTTGAGTCCTGGTTCTCACATCACACTTGATAATTATAAATTGTAGGCGATTTCGCCTATCTTGGAAGAAGTGTCAGCACCAATTATAACATCGTCAACGAAATCCAATGCGGAAACACTCTTAACAACAGTTAATACTTTGGACTGAGCAGGTAATTGAAAAGTAGAGTCCTCTATCGACAAATAAAAACAAAACTCTACAAGTCACTCATCATTCACGTCCTGCTTTATGTTTTCCAGAGAAGACGATGGAACGTTGAGCTGTATGAGATATATAATATGAAGCGGATAGGTTAGCGAATTCAGAGAGAACGGCTCTAGCCGTCTTTTGTCCGGTTGTCCATGGTTCGAGTCGTAGTTCGACCAACATTCAAAAATTAGAGAAAATTCAATTTTCTAATTGAGATCGCCCTTCGGCAGAGGACAAATTAATTAAATACTTAAAAATATTAATAAGATGTAGTTCGAAACCAAATAAAAGTCAGAGTGTTTGAGGTTTTATTTATTTTTTTTCTTTTTATTTGATTTTCTTTTATTTGTTTTTTTTTTGTTGTTGTTGTTGTGTTGTTTATAATTGTTTATCGGAAATATTCACTTTATATGCACTATATTTTGAAAACTTTTTTTTTCTTAATTTTTTCACTTTCACACTAGCGCATATTTTTATGCATACATGTATATGTATATTCATATGTACGAGTACATTCATACATATGTGTGTGTACATGTATACAAATGCAGCTATGAAACAATTGTTTCATTTTTGCACGATTTCATTGCTTTTTGTTGTTTTTTTTTTGTTTTTTTGTTTTCGAATGTCTACAATTATAAATATGTATGTGTGTACGTTGATTATAACGACATTGCGAGAAATACACGAGTTATAAAGTTATAGTTTCAGGTTATACATATGTATATATAATATATAGTTATGAATATATTTTATATATATTATATTACTTATATTATTATAGTTGTATAGTATACATACATATGTGGATAGTAATTGCAATACACAAATTCAATATAGTACATACATACATTTAATTATATTACATTAATTAGAAATTACAAAATAATAGTATGTATTTTACGTAGAAACTATAAGAAAAAGTAAGTTTTAAAATAAAATAAAAAAATATTTAAAATTCACTTTACTTTTAAAAATTCATCGTAAGCATATATGTTCATATGTATAGTAATTACAAACAGCACATAAGCTCGTAAATGCTTTTTGCGAATTATTTGCATTATTTTTGACTAAATTTACTGTATTTTTACTTTCGAAAATTACTGTGAAAATAAAATTTTTATTTTTTCTTTTCAGAAAATTTTAGTTTAAATTTTGAGCTATTCAATCGAACTTTCTGTACTGCACATATTATCAATTTCCATACTTACTACATTTTTCAAATTATACAAACGCTTACATCTAGTATCTACATACTAAACTAAATACAAGTACATACTAAATACAAATTTAGTTAGTTAGTTGCGTTCTAGTTTACTCAAACCATAGGCATATGGTATACACTTAAGCAAATAACGGTTAATTTTTTTTATATACATATAGGTACATTTTCTACATTGCTGAACTTAACAAAAACTATTACAAATTCTTACAATAATATTTATTACATATATAAAAAGCTATTAACTACAAAGGAGGTATATGTTTGCTGGGGGAGAAAAGGAAGATTCATACATATTTACGTTCTATGACAGAAAAAAGTGAGCTGTATAGGTTTTACACGTATAACGGTCTACAAAACTACAATTTCGAATTCATAATTTTTGCAATTTTTAACAGTAACATATAAACGCTTAACGGTTAACGAATGCATTTATAAATTTTTAGTATCGTATTTTCTCCATTTTCGTGTATATGTACATATATAAAATGTGCGTAATTCTAAATATGTATTTACACATAGTAAAACTATGTATTATTATTTAGCTTTTACCATTTACAATAGTTATTTAAGTCATTTTAACAAAATATAAATGCATTATAATCGTTTAACAATTAATTAAAGAAGTTTCGTTTTTTTTTTCGTAGTTCGAAAATTTATAAAATTTACATTTACCAATATATATCTATATATATATTATATTTAAAGTGTTATTACTACAACATATACATAACTACATTTCCTTAAAAATGGTATTTTTATTAAAAAATATGGTTATTAAAATATAAACGCACCACTACTACATACTTATATTGTTAAACTAATTATTACAATTTAATAATTACATAATTTTATATATTATATATTCATTATGCTAAATATACGTACGACTTACAAATATGTATTTACAACAATAGTTTTACATTTCGAATGTATGTATGTTTGTGCTTATGTCGTTTTCGAACTTTTGCATTTTTATTGTTAATCAAAATAAAAAATCATTTAAACACCAAATATGCCTTTTCAATTTAAGGTTATGTTATTTTATGCACTTACAAATTTATTTATACCTTTCTTTGTAGTTTTATGCATAAATATGCGCGTTCGGTTACTGCAATTACGTATGTATGCATGTATATACGTATATAAGTATGTATGAAAGTCCGATTGGCCTGATTGGTTTCTTTGCCTTAGTGTTTTCCCCATATTTTTATTTTATTTATTTTTTATTTAAATATGTTTGTATGTAAGTATGTAGTTAAAAGCGTAACTAAAAGCATATTTTCCCCCTTCACTGAATATTGCTCCATGTGCATAAATCCATATACGCTCATACATATTTATTTCCGTAGTTTGTATGTATATATATATATGTATTTGTGTGTATGTAAGTATTAAGACTTAAGCACCTACTGACCCTACTAAAGCGAAAAAAAATCTCACCACACTTACAAAAGCAAATATAGTATATAAGTCATATTACTATGTAACCACGTATATATGTATGTACTTCTACAGTTACATTTGCTTGTGTATAAGTAAGTGAACGCACTATCACAATATTTCTACAAGAAAAGAAATAAATCATTTCAACTCTCTTCAAACTTGCAGCCAAAAAGTCACAGGGAAAAAATTGCATTGACGACAAAGGATTTAAATCGGGCAAAATTAGGGTTTTCAATTTGTTAAAAAGAACTAAAATAAAAATTATTATTAAGTTTTTTTTTTTTAACGCCGCATTTTGGTACGCATGTATTGTACATATACATATGTATATATGTCAATGTGGCGCAATTAATTAGTGTGCAACACTTCCCTTGATTTTACAGCGAGGATAAGTTCCATTTGTTAACCTAGGTAAAAATAGAAAAAAAAAACATATTTATCTATGTATGTACGTACATGTATTATTTGTATACTAAATAAAATAATTTGTTCCGTAGAATTAAGTAGGGAATTATGCAAAACAAGTAGTGTTCGAGTGGTATTTTGATTTTTAGAATGAATTCATGATAGTAACATTTTGCCTGTGTACTGTAATACACTCAAATGAATTAAGCATGCTATTGTACACAAGTAAGTTAAATAAATGATCGCCTATAACCATTAGAGACGGTCTACATTATTTTCATTTAAAATCAACCACCAGTTTAATCGTAAAATAACCCTCGAAATTATTTAGTTATAAGCAAAAAACATGCGATAGTTATTATTTTTTTTTATCTCAAGTTCATCCACTGAAATATAGTTAAAAATGTATTTAATTTTAATTCTTCACATTTTTTTATTTTATTTTTGTTTTATTATTTTAATTTACCTCAAATTTTTTCTTGTTTATTTTATTTTATATTATTTTATTGTATTTTATTTTATTGTATTTTATTTTATTGTATTTTATTTTTATTCTTTTCTTGAATTTAATTTAATTTTATTTTATTTTATTTTATTTATTTATTATTACATTATTTTATGATCATATTATTTTATTTTATCGTATTATTTTATTTTTTATTATCATATTATTTTATTTTATTTCCAATTTTCTTTGTTTTATTTTATTTTATTTCCATTTTAATTTATTTTATTTCCATTTCATTTTATTTTATTTCCATTTTACCTATTTTAATTTATTTCGATTTTATTTAATTTTTTATTTTTCTTAATTCTTTTATGTTGTTGTCTGTTCTTTCTATTATTTTTTTCCCCTTATTACTTTCGTTTATTATTTAATTTTTATTTTTCTTTTATTTTATTTTTCTTTTATTTTATTTTTTCCTTTATTTGATTTTTTTCATTTTATTTTTCATTTCTCTTTCATTTTTTTCATTTTGTTTCATTTTATTTTTTATTTTTTTCATGTTATTTTATTTTTTTTTTAATTATATTTTTTATTTTTTTTATTTATTTTATTTTATTTTTTAATTATATTTTTTATTTTTTGTTATTTATTTTATTTTTTTTTCATCTATTTTATTTTTTATTTTTCATCCATTTTATTTAATTTTTTTCTTTTATTTTATGATTATTTCGTTTTTTTAATTATTATTATGTCATTTTTATTTTATTTTATTATTATTTAATTTTTCTATTATTTTACTATTATTTAATTTTCTATTATTTTATTATTATTTAATTTTTCTATTATTTTATAATTATTTAATTTTTCTATTATTTTATTATTATTTCATTTTTCTTCAACTTTATTATTTATTTTTTACTGGCATTTTTAATACTTTTTTCCTTTCTTTTATTTTATTTTCTATTTTTCTTTCATTTAATTTTAATTGTATTCAATTTTTTATTTTAATTTATACTTTTTTCTTTTCTTTTTTTCTTCTGTATTATTTCTCTGTTTATTTAAATATTTGTTAATTTAGATTATTATTTTATTTCTTATATTTCATTATATATTTTTGTTTATATCAATTCATTTTATATTTTTTAATGTTTTGTTTTATTTTTTTTTTAATTTTATACATGTTTTTTTATTTTTGTTCTTCATTTTTACTTTTTATTTACTGTATTTCTTATTTTACTTTTGTTAACTTATTTTTTTATTTTTGTTTTATTTTTTTTTTATTGTTGATGTTTTATTTTCATCTTGTTTATATATTTATTTATTTATATATTTACTAATTTTATTAGTTGTTTATTTATTTTTTTTATCTATTTCATTTTTTATTTTATTTATTTTGTTTCATTTCAATATTTTATTTAATTATTATTTTTATTTTTTTGTCGTTTTAATTTATTTTGAAAAAAATCAGGCAAAAGTTAGGTTAGGTGGTTTTAATTGATATTTTCCGCACCGCTTTTGAAAAATGCATGGACACACTATATGTACAGTTCCTGCAAAACTTTTAATCATAGATGTGCATATATTATGTACATATATATGTATGTATGTAGCTATGCATGTTTGCATTTATGTATTTACTTCTATAAGTATGTAACTAAAGCCTTGTATGTACCCGCATTTTTTATAGGATAAAATTGTTTATATTTTAAGTTCTTTGCTTGCAACTATTTTATTTAAATGTAAGTATGTATGTACGTAATATGTGCATATATTCTATTTACAAAAATTATATTGCTTCATTTCTTCATTTGTGTGGGTGTGTGTGCTTTTTTTTTTTAATCAGTCTATTGTTTTCGTTTCCTTACGCTGTGAGGCGATTTTTATTTTTTACAAATACAGAAAAATCAAAAATCAAAAAGAAATAATAATAATTAGAAAAGAAGATGGTTTAGTACAAAGCTAAAACTACTAAATAAACTTAACTTGTTTCTAACTACCTTATATGTATGTAAGTATGTAATAATAAAACTAAAAGCACTTCTATGAAACTCTCTACCAACTTTGAACACATATGAAGTTTTTTATATTGGCTATTTCATTCAGATTTAAAGAGAAACCACTGCTGTTTTTTTTTTTATTTATTTCACATTCTATTGTGATTTTTTTTATAACTATTTATTTGTACTTGTAGTCTTTTTTGAAAAAGGTAAAAAATAAACAAAAAAAATTCAATTCATTTTCTATTGAAGAAATACATATTGTATTTTTGTATGCTATTGTTATTGTGTGGGTGTATTTGTGTGTGTGGATGTGTTTGTTTGGATGGGTGGGTGGTGTTTGTGTTATTATATGGTAAATATGTATGTGTTCATTCGCAATACTAATTCATTTAGTACATTTTCACTTACATTCTACATCCGTAAGTAAGTATGTATGTATAGCATTCATTCAATTCATGTGAAAATGTGATTATGTGTTTAAATTACTTATATAACTAAGTATAAAATTATGTAGGTAAATAAACTGACAAGAGTTATTTGATATATTGTTTGTTTGTATATGTACATATATAATGGATGTGTGCTGGTGTTTGTGGCTTTCTCGGTAGGCTGGCAGTATGCACTTATGTTTTTATTTTTTTTTTTCTGTATATATATATATGTATATATATATATTTATATTTGGACTAACTCTAATAATATATATATATATGTATAATAGCATATAACATGTATAACAGTTTAAATTTAACTTTTTTCTTTAATAGAAATCAAAAAAGAAATATATAATTAAATACATATATATATATATAATTGATTTTTGTTTGTATATGGAATATACAATAACTGACTTTTTTCTTCTTTCTTTTGCTTATATAAAAAGGTAGTAATTACAATAGCGTTGTTTTTCTTCATGTTTCTCGCACATACTGCGCTAAATAATTGGTATGTTGGTGAGTGTAAGTAAATTAGTAACGTAAGCATAAACGCCTAAATGTAGGCCACACTCAGTGCCATATGTACATATGCATTTATGTTAGATATGTATAACAAATTACATATTCTTCTGCAACTATGTATTTTTTTTATAGTCTATTCTTCAACTTTTAGATATTTCAAAATTTGGAATTCTCTATATATGAGCATTTATACTTGTTTGTAAAATGTTGAGTTCCGAAAAAATTCCTGAGGTAGCATAAAATTAAAATAAAAATAATAATAATAATAATTTTTAACATTCATAAAATTAAATTTCAAATTTAGTTTAGTTATTTCAAAAAAAAAAAAATAAGAAAAAACAAATATAAGACTATGTGTCCCCATAGTGAGCTCACATTGTAGGCACATGTTGATGCTGTTGCTGCTGCTGTTGTTTCTGTTGTTGATGATGTTGTTGGTGAGGAGGATGATTATTATGACTTTGATGGTGCTGGTGCTGGTGGTGGTGCTGGTGGTGGTGCTGTTCCACCGCAAGGTATTGTTGCTGCTGCTGCTGCGGCTGCTGATGATGATGTTGGTACGCGGTGTTAGTGTAAGGTTGCAGATTACGACTGTGTTCTTCGAAAATGATTTCCATCTTTTGCATACACTCATGCAAGTATTCCTGAAAAATGGAAGAGATATATAAATCGTTTGATGAGTACAAAGCATTTTTAAATATATTAAATTTGGATATAAATTAAGCTCAAATATTTTTATATAAAGTGTAAAAAAAAAAATTTTTTTGCAAAATTAATCAATAAAATTTATATGACAATTCGCAAAATAAATTTAAGAAAAAAATCAAATAAGAAAATTAATTAAAAAATCTAAAAAGTATTTTATATAAGGAAAATCAAACCAAATTATGAAAATATATTTTCCTATTAATGACTCCTCTATTTAAATTTATATTCATCGCCTGTAACGCGTAACCGTTAAATGCTTCAATATTGTTTATGTATTATAACTAACTACGTACATATATTTTTTCCAATATGATTTGCGCATTATCAAATATAAAAGAACTAAACTGAGTAAAAGGTTACCTACGCTTTGTCGTCTCAAAACAAACGCGTACATTATTTCAAAAACGCCGCTTTAGAGCAATAAAGTATTCACAGTCGCACTTTTTAAATACTTAATTAACCTTACGAATGCTTACATAAAAATTAGTTACATACATACATTTATACGTACATATGTATGTAGGTGCATACATAAGTGCGTATACTCATTGCATAAAATTCGCACAATCGCATCATTGTACACAAAGTTGATTGTTTATTTATACAAAGCAATATATGCATATGTGTATATGCATATGCTTGTGTGTGTATGTATGCGTGTTCGAAGATTTTATGCGTTTTCTTGGTCATTTGCAATTTAATGAAGTCTCATAAAAATTAATTAGTCGCACATAAATTGATGAGACCCGTACAGGATATTTTTCGAAATGTATGAAATCAAGGCTTGAATGTCACATTTACAAACATATGTACGTATTTACATACACGTATGTATGCATACGATTAAGCGCACCATTAAAATCCAATTGAATTAGTTGCAAAAACAAAAAAGATATCACTGAATGTATGCACAGATGTACATATATCTAGTTATTTTAGTTTCTCTAACAATTCATATTATTTTTTCTCAACATTTTTTTAAACTTTAACCACTTTACCTGCTCAATACTGGTTAAATCGGTTAATAAATCCAATAAATGACGCATCTTGTTGCCAGTACGTAAATGCCAATTTAAACCATTCAACGCAGCAGCAATACTCGCCGCAGCAATGTTACTGGCTGAATATATAGAGAAATAGTGTTCTGAAAGAAAAACAGAAGAAAAATAAAGAAAAAAAGATGAAAAATATAATAAAAAAACTAAATATAATATAATTTAGGAAAATAACAAAGACATCAAATTTACAATTTAATTTATAAAAAAAAAATTAAATTAAATTACAATAAATTAATGTAAACTAAATAATAATATAAAACAAAATAAATTAATATAAAAGCGAATAAACTTATATAAAATATTTAATAAATGAAAAGTATAAAACAAAACAAAATGAAATAAAATAATATAAAATAAAATAAAATAAAATAAAATAAAATAAAATAAAATAAAATAAAATAATATAAAAAATAAAATAAAATAAAATAAAATAATATAAAAAATAAAATAAAATAAAATAAAATAAAATAAAATAAAATAAAATAAAATAAAATAAAATAAAATAAAATAAAATAAAATAAAATAATATAAAATAAAATAAAATAAAATAAAATAAAATAAAATAAAATAAAATAAAATAAAATAAAATAAAATAAAATAAAATAAAATAAAATAAAATAAAATAAAATAAAATAAAAAAAAATAAAATAAAATAAAATTAAATTAAATTAAATAATAAAAACGAAATGCGACCAAATAAGATAAAATAATTATAAATCAAAATGAACTCAGGCAAAATAAAATATAAGGCTTTAATTTTTTTTTTAATTATATCAAATTTATAAAAATTAAAATAAACTAAATTAAATTAATTTTTAAAAAATAAAATTAAAAGCAAAAGTAAATTATAATCCAATTAACTAAATTTAAATCAATCTAATTAAATTGAATAAATCAAAACAAAATATGTTCAAATAAAATAAAATATAACAGAAGTAAAGTAACATAAATTAACCTAAAACAAAGTATATAGAAAACAAAGTATAAAGAAACTCAAGTAAATTAATATAAAATAAAATAATATTTATAAAAACAAAATATAAAAATAAAATATAAAAATAAATAAATTAAAACTAAATAAAAAATTAAATAAACTAAATAAAGAGATAATAAAATGAAATAAAAAGTATTAAGTAAATACAAATTGAATAGAAAAGAATTGATATTAAATTAAATGAAATAAAACTAAGCTTAATTAAATAAAGTTGGTGGCAATAATTGTCAACCAAAGCGTACTATCATCCAAAAATAAAATTAAAGTGAATAATACAAAGAATAATTAAATTAAATTAAATGAAATGAAGACAATGTAAAATAAAATAAAATATAAAAATAATTCAATTAATACAAAATAAAAAAAAATCGAGTTAAACAAAAATAATATAAAACAAAATATGGTAAAATAGAATGAATTAAATTAAATTTAGTAAAAGTAAAATAAAATAAAAATCAAAAAATAGAATATAAAATAAAATAAAATAAATTATAATAACATAAAATACATTTAAATTAAATTAAATTAAATTAAACTAAATAAAATTAAAGAAAATAAAATAAAATAAAATAAAATGAAATAAAATAAAATAAAATAAAATAATATAAAACAAAATAAAATAAAACAAAACAAAATAAAGTAAATTGAATAAATATTTATAACTCAGAATGATCTAAGTTGAAATATAATGAAATATAATAAAATGGTGAAATTAATAATATTAAATTAATTTAAATAAAACAAAATAAAATATATTAATTTAAATTAAATGTATTGTAATAATATAAAACAAAACTAATAATATATATTTGCACGAAAATATTGAAAATTCATATACGCTAGCAACTTTTTAAAATAAATTAATTAATTTTAATTATGCGTAAAATACTCGATTTCAAAACAGCCGATCCACTTAACATACATACATACATACATATGTAAACTTAACGAGGGTGCAGTAAGACACTAGTTATAAATAAAATTAAAAATAACAACAACAATAAGAACCCTAAAGTACTATATATGCATATCACACTCGACCAGTTAAATATTGTTTAATGGTAAATTAATGAAGGTTGCAACAATGAAAGCAGAAAGCAAATCATACTCCGTTGTAAATGAAACTCATTTGAACCCTTAAAACGAATTATTTATGCACGTATGTACGAGCTGAAAATACATGAAAATGTACTCTCGTTTAACAGTAATTTAATTATGAAATTTAAAAAAAATTTACAAGTTGAACGCATGCGCTTTTTCCAACAAATCATCATTGCATACATATTAAAGGATAGGGAAAATTTTGGGCTCAATTTCATTTCATATGTTTAAGTATGTACATACACTCGTTCATACTCGCATATTGCATGCTTCATTTCTTCGTAAACTCTCATCTAAAATTAAACTGGTGAACACCAATAGCTCATCTAATTATCACCAAACAGCAGCACGACCGCTGGAACTCTGCATGAATGAATGTGGGCTATTTAAACATTTCGCACGCACAAATGTTAAATACAATAACAACAACAATTTCCCTTAAATAATCCATACAGAGGGATTAGTTAGTTGAAAAAAGCAGCTGTACAAAGAATCATCATTATAATTACTTACACACACACATAGGTACACATCCTCCTCTGCTTAGGCAGCACCACTTCAATCAAATGAATGTAATCGATGCGATTCGATTGAAACCGATCGCAATCATCAATGACGACGGTGCTGGTGCTGGTGATGGTGATGGGAGTGATGATGACGGCAATGCCATGGAAATTATTATTAGCTGAGGTTATAAAAGATCGATAGACAGACAGACAGACAGACAGGCAAGCATAGGCGGAGCACGGATTTTGCATATGTTCTATTGTAGAAAACCCATTGTAAGGCGCGACAAGACGGGCAGCTACTAATGCAAGTCTTATTTTGAATTCTCCCAACAACAATGTAAGACAATTGCAACATCTGTTTAGCAGTTTATTGTTGTTGTGAATGACGAAGTTTGAGAACTGCAAATGGTGAGACCCTGAAGCAGTAAAAAGTACAATAATACAACAACAACAACCTGGAAATTAACAACTGATTTGCAAAATGTGTGAAAGTATTTTCAACATTTTAAATTCATTCACACATTATGAATTACAGCACAGTGGTTGAGTACTATAAAAAAAAATGTACAAAAAAATATTTATACAAATTGACGAAAATTACTAGAAAAAAAACATATACTATTCCAAATAACAATAAGGTAACTTAAGAGGAAGTCCAAACAGAGTTTAGACTATTTATGATTTTAATAGAAAAAAAATTTAGCTTATAAAATTTAAAAAAAATGTAAGGAAAAGCATTTTTTACATTTTTTTTGCCGAATAAAAACTCGTGATACTCTGCTATATAAATAAAGCTAAATCAGGTTAGCTTTTTCGGCATGTTATCTTCAGAGAAGGTATTATTGTATCTTTAGAGTGGATTTGAGGATAAAATAGCAATGGCCAAAAATTGGGGCTGAGTTCCAAATTTCGTTTCTTGAGATCCGTAAAAAAAAACAATGATTTTTTCTGTCCCAATACTGGGATCACAGAGAAATAATATTTTTTTTCTTGAAATTTTTTGATAGATTGACCCACCGTGCATTGAAAATTTCGCCACAGTCCGTTACATTAACAGACGATGACGACTCAGATGCATTTGCATTTGTACATACATATGGACATACATTTTTCAGCGACCGGAAATGGGCGTAGAAATTATT
Source organism: Ceratitis rosa (assembly GCA_037013455.1). NCBI lineage: Eukaryota > Metazoa > Arthropoda > Insecta > Diptera > Tephritidae > Ceratitis > Ceratitis rosa. The sequence goes on along the minus strand of JAWMAG010000008.1, from coordinate 10,868,310 downwards.
GCGAGACAGCGCAGCGAACACATAAAGTTCAGACGCAGTTATTCATAGATTTCGTGCTTGTACAATTTCATAAATGCATGCGCGTATAAATATGTACATATTTTCATGTGTATGTATGTATGTATATAAACGATTGCAGTTTTGTAGGTTCGCAAGCTTTAAAGACGCCTGCAGGCGCTCGAATTGAAGTTGTGAACGGAAAAACAAAAAAAAAAAAAACAAAAAAAAAAATAATAAAGGAATAAAACAACAACACAGGACCAAGACCAAGAAGAAAATGACTATTAAACAGAACTATAAAGACATATGTACATACAGACGATATTTACGCATATGCATTTCGCGCACATTAAATCCCCAACGGAGACGGTGGTCTCCACAATGAATGTCTCTGCCGCTGCAGTTGCTTTTTACAGTTTTAATTAGCAATGCAATGTTAAGCAAGTCGCCGCTTCATCGACTACGATTCGTTACCGTTGTTGTTGTTATTGCTGTTGCAATAGTAGCAAAATTGGTAGTGCTTTTAATTTGCGCACTGTGGGTTATGGTCGCGGTGACGGCAACGCTGACGGTGCAGAAGGGGGGCACAGACCGCAACTAATTGCTCGTTAAGTAAAGCAATAACAATAAGAGACCTTTTCAGCAACAACAGCAAGAGGCAAGCTCAGAAAACCCCAAGTTCAAACAGAAGTATAGTGGACATTTTTTGAGTGCGAAAAAAATCACACACACACACACACACAAAGGATAACATATCCCTAGTCAAAACATAACCTAATTTAAATAATGAATGAAAATTCAAATTTAAAAAAAAATATAATTATTAGCAGCAATAATAAAAATGTAAAAAAAAACAATAATAATAAATATATAAAGGAATGTGTAAAGATTAATTAAGAAAATACAGTTTTTAAAAATGTAATACAAATATAAATATAAATATAAATATAAATATAAATATAAATATAAATATAAATATAAATATAAATATAAATATAAATATAAATATAAATATAAATATAAATATAAATATAAATATAAATATAAATATAAATATAAATATAAATATAAATATAAATATAAATATAAATATAAATATAAATATAAATATAAATATAAATATAAATATAAATATAAATATAAATATAAATATAAATATAAATATAAATATAAATATAAATATAAATATAAATATAAATATAAATATAAATATAAATATAAATATAAATATAAATATAAATATAAATATAAATATAAATATAAATATAAATATAAATATAAATATAAATATAAATATAAATATAAATATAAATATAAATATAAATATAAATATAAATATAAATATAAATATAAATATAAATATAAATATAAATATAAATATAAATATAAATATAAATATAAATATAAATATAAATATAAATATAAATATAAATATAAATATAAATATAAATATAAATATAAATATAAATATAAATATAAATATAAATATAAATATAAATATAAATATAAATATAAATATAAATATAAATATAAATATAAATATAAATATAAATATAAATATAAATATAAATATAAATATAAATATAAATATAAATATAAATATAAATATAAATATAAATATAAATATAAATATAAATATAAATATAAATATAAATATAAATATAAATATAAATATAAATATAAATATAAATATAAATATAAATATAAATATAAATATAAATATAAATATAAATACAAATATAAATATAAATATAAATATAAATATAAATATAAATATAAATATAAATATAAATATAAATATAAATATAAATATAAATATAAATATAAATATAAATATAAATATAAATATAAATATAAATATAAATATAAATATAAATATAAATATAAATATAAATATAAATATAAATATAAATATAAATAATATTAATAATAATATAAATAATATTAATAATAATATAAATAATATAATATTAATATAAATAATATAATATTAATATAAAAATAAAATAAATATTTAAGATTAATTAAAAAATTAAAGATAAACTAATTATGAGAATAAAAATTAAAAAATATAACGTTAGAAAAAAATTTAAAATGAATAAAGTAAAATTGAAAAAATATTGTTTTTTGATGGAAATGTTTCTACAATATATCGTTTGTTTTCCACACTAAGAGTACAATTAGTTACACAACATCCAATATAAAATTTTATTCAAAAACGGTAATTAAGACACAAGAAAGCAAGTTAACAAAAATTAAAATTATAAAAATTTTAATGAACTTTATTTATTTAATTTTCTTATCAAATAAGCAAATGAAATAATTAAAATTAAAATAAATATATAGTTAAAATATAATATAATAAAAATTTTAAAAAGTAAAATCTAAAATGGAAAAACAAAATTTAATAAAAAAATTGCAAAAGCCTTTACTCCTCCGCCTGTAGACAGATATAAGTATCTACAAGCGCAGGCAATGCAAAAAAAAAACAATATAAATTGTGTCCAATTATCTGAAAATTCCTTTAAAGTCAGACTGGCTGAAAGAGATTTTATATACAAAATTTGGCAATTGCAAATGAAACAAAAGGCGGAGAAGAGTCAATTGAATATGGGAGTGACGAAAAAATTTTGCAATTTTTGCACAGTGTTTTAGACCACCGTAATATAGAGAATTTTCTTTACATTAAGCTCTTATTTCCGGCAAGAAAAATTAATAATTTTTAATTTAAATATGGAAATTTGAATTTTAGTTCAACCGTAAGTTCTAAGCACTTTTTATTGATAACAAATGGAAGCAAACTCAATATCACTCAAAATATTGAACAAGAAAAAAATTAATTATTTTTTTTAATTATTTTTTTTAATTATTTTTTTTTAATTATTTTTTTAAATTATTTTTTTTTAATTATTTTTTTTTTAATTATTTTTTTTTAATTTTTTTTATTTTGTTGTTTTAATTAATTTTTTTATTTATTTTTTATTTCACACTTTACGTTCAAGTTCCTATGATGTCAGTGTTTTCAAGAAAGATGTCCTCAAAGTAAGCATTCGGTCACATCATTGGTGTCCGTTACGAAATTGTCGTCGAACACCATAAAAGGTACGAATATTTAATAATAATAGCAATAAAAGGTAAAAAATAAAGAACTTAAAGAAAAAATTACGAAAAATCAAACAACAACTATAACATATACATAAAGAGCAACAATCGCAATTGAGGCGGCAAAGTAAGGCAAAGTCAAAAGACAAACAAAAAAAAAAAATTGGAAAAGGACAAAATGTTGAAAAAAATTAACCAATAACAATAACAAATGCGAAGCAATGCAACGAAATGCAATAGTGAATAAATGCAACAATATACTACAACAAGACCAACAATAAGATAAACGACAGCAAGAACAAGCAGCCACGCCAAGGAGCAAAACAGTCAACACTAAATGTTAAACAAAGCTGAGATTGTGTATATGCGCGTGTGTGTGTGTATATATATACATGTGTGCATGTGTTTGCTGCTTTGCACACAAACAGGAAAACACCAACAACACTTGCCTGCTTGGCTGTGTTTTTGAGTGTGCGCTGTTGTATGTATGTATGTATGTGGCATTGCCATTCCAGCAATAGGTGGTCGCTGAGAAATGAATTACGATCGTTTCACATTCGCAATGGTATTCGCATTTTTTTTTTTTTTTTTTTTTTTTCGTTTATAAAATCACAACAAAGGCATACTTCCTTCTGTGTCTGTTGTCTCACCTTGGTTGGTAACAAAAAGTACCAAAAGGAAAAAAAAAACAAACAAAAAAATGAAAAAAGAAGAGAAGTTGAAAGACACTTCGCATCCTTTGCATTTTTTAGTCGTCCTATGAAGAAACTGGATTCCGTTGGTAAGGCTTGGAAGGCTTCTTCGATTTTTTTTCTTGTTTGAGGAATTCGTTATAGGAACTGCACGAAGTAATATATGTATTGCTATATATATATTGTATATATATTTTTTTTATTGTTATTCAGATTTTTAGCGCATATTTTCAAAGTTATGTATGCATGTATTCCGGTTTTCGACAACGATGTTGCATGCCACAATCACCACACCACCACCATCACAGCTACATTATTTTATTGTTTATTGTTGTTATGATTATTACACCGTGATTTTATGCAAATGCGATATGGGTATGTTGAAAACAAAAAATATATACAAAAAAGAAAACATTATTTCATAAAACAGTCGAAGCGATATTCGATTATGTCGTAAGATTTATACCCCTAATGAAGTGAATATTAATTTATAGACAATTAATTCACTACAAAATAATCAGTTTTATAACGGCTATTTAAAAAAAATCAAAGCTCAAAGCTAAATTAGCAAAACTCTTTCTATAATTCAAAGAGTTCCACTAATGAAAATACTGCTATCGTGAATACATACATTTTTATTTGTTCGATGTGCCAAATTTTGTTATTATAACTCCTTAATGAAAGAAGTTTTGACTAAAAAACTCACTTTCGATCGATCTGTTGTAGACGAGCTATGTGTTATATATAGAAGCCCGATTTATCGCTATGCAGAATATCAAATTTATATGACTCTATCTGCCTAATTAGTGAAGATTTCACTCAAAACCTCATTTTTGAACGATTTTTTGTATGGGAGGTAGGCGTTAAAGCAGTCCGATTTGTATATCTTCCAGTGCTCATATTTCATTAATGATAACTACACAGAATACCGAATTTCATATTTCTAACACTTTAGTTAGTGAAGATTTTACCAAAAACCTCATTTTTAAACTGTCTCTTGTATGGGAAGTATGTATTGTAGCAGTCCAATTTAAACAATTTTCAATTTCCATACTATGTTTACGATATGGAGACGATATACCGAATTTCATAACTATAGCTCTCTCATTAGTGAAAATTTCACTCAAAACCTCATTTTTGAACGATCTTTTGTATGGGAGGTAGGCGTTAAAGCAGTCTGATTTAAACAATTTTCAATTTTCATACTATGTTTACGATATGGAGATGATATGCCGAATTTCATAACTATTGCTCCCTCATTAGTGAAAATTTCATTCAAAACCTCATTTTTGAACGATCTTTTGTATGGGAGGTAGGCGTTAAAGCAGTCCAATTTAAACAATTTTCAATTTCCATAGTATGTGTATGATATTGAGGCGATATACCGAATTTCATAACTATAGCTCCCTAATTAGTGAAGATTTCACTCAAAACCTCATTTTTGAACGATCTTTTGTATGGGAGGTAGGCGTTAAAGCAGTCCGATTTAAACAATTTTCAATTTTCATAGTACATATATCTATGATATGAAGATGGTATACCAAATAACATTATTTTATCTGCACAATTAGAGGAGATTTGAACCAAAAAATACGTTTTTGAACAATATATTGTATGGGAGCTACATGATAAGATCAGCAAATGTCTATGATTTTCCCAATCAATATTTCTCTTATTATATGTATGCATTAATTCGAATTTTATAAACACAGCTGCTTAAATGGAGCTAATTTAAGCCAAAATCACATCGATATATAAACTATGAAGTTGCATAACTAAAATGTGGTACCCTTTTTACATGCAAGGTATACAAAATTCATGTTTATGTTGTCTACTTATGTCGAAGGTAAAATTCAAAAAAATTACAAAAAAAAAAACAAATTTAAAAAGGATTTCTTCGTTGCCGAAAAGGTTTAGTATATAATTTGTTGTATGTGTTATGTCGTCAACTCATTTGTGAGGGACATTTAATTAAGAAATTAAATTCGCAAATTTATGCATAAACACTACATACAGATCTACATACCTGTATGTACATATGTATGTAATGTGTTAAAAGAACAAAAAAATTAAATTATGGGAATTGTATTGATAGTTGTACAACAACAACACAACGCAAGATTTCTCAAATTACCTGTGCTGCGAAAGGAGGTAAACAGTTTTTTCTTTAAAAATTTCCGAAAAAGCAAAGAAAGTAAAGAGTGATCGTATGTACATATATATTTATATACATATATTGTATGTACATTTAATTTTTTCCGCTATTATAAAATCATAAATTTTTTTAAAGTGTATAAGTATATATACATATATATTAACTTAAATAAATACAGCGAAATTGTGAAGGCGTCTTGTTGGCGTGAATATTTTTTTGCTTATTTTTTTCATTTCATGTTTTTAATATTGCGAAAATATTTTTATGTAATCCGACACGTATGCATTGTAGTAGCCGATACGCAATTTCATTAGGGATTCATGTCGATAAAAGATGAAGGGACGAATGAAAGCAAAAAATTTGTGTGAAAAGGATTCCCTTAATTTTTTTGGCATGCGTTACCTGCTACTAAATGTGGCATTTAAAACTTTTTCTGGAGTGAACAACAACAGTAATAAAAAGCGTACTACAAACCACAAAAAAAAAAAACAATAAACATAAAACTAGAAGCATAAGCCTTTACGTTAATAAACAAAAATATCGAAATGAAAAATAAGTAAAAAAAAAAAACAAAAATAAGTAAAACTACAAGTTTAAGTAAAAAAAAAATAGTAAAAAAACTAATGTATTAAATTATAAATTCTATCAAATAATAAATTCATTTTTTCAAAAAGTTAAATAAAAAATTTGAAAATTAAGTTTGAAATATTTTTCTAACTTTTATAATATTTGTTTAATAATATAAAACACAATTTTTGAAAAGAATATTGTTAAATAGGACAAATCGAAGAATATACATATATTAAAAAGCATATATATATATCAAGAAATTCTTGTTCTTATTGGTATTCAAAAATTAACAATTCTAAAAACATTTATTTCAAAAATAAACGATAAAAAGGGTAATTTATGAAAAGATGTTAAAATTTCTAACAATTATACAACAAGCCTTGAATTAAAATTATGTGCGAATATATGTAAAGAAATGTATATCCAACAAATAAATGAAATATTTTGTTTTATAAATGAAAAATATCTCCCCTAGGATGTGTAGTACAGAGTAAACTTTAACTTTTAATAGTTTATAACAAGTTTGTCTATTCTAACTAATTATATAATTCTCCAAAATGTATTTTTTTTAATACTCAAATTTCCCTTAGCTAACTTTTTAACTATACATACAAAGTTTGTTGTTACTTTATATTACCTTTACCTTTGTTAAATTTTTGATTTATTTATCATTTTCTCAATCAGTGTTTTTTTTTCTAATTTTCGTAGCAGCTGTTCCACGCGACTAATTTTCTGCTCAACCGCTGCTCGGGATATAGCTACAATAATTTTAACTGCTCATCGTTTTCGTTTGAAGCTTATTGTCGGCACTTTTGTGTGTATTTTTTTCTCAATTTTGGATTTCGGTGGCTTTAAATAATATAAAATTTCATATTTGCCACTGTTGGAAATTTGCAAACGCTTGAATAAGCCACGTGTTAGGAGAAAAGAAGGGATGGCAAAATATTGGTTTTTAATAAGAAAAAAAGTATTTTAAAATATTAATGAGATGGGTATAATAACAGCCAGGCCAATATCAATTAGGGACGGAAGTGTAAAACCCGAGCCAAAATCAGAGATCAGGTATGTCAAATACGTTATTTATAAGAGCTGAGCACTTATTTAATTATCTTTTCACTGTTTTTAATTTGATTCTTCATTTTTTATATGTATCCTTTTTTTAATTTAATTTTTTTGTTTTATTTTATTTTTCCTTTACTATTTTGTTTAATTTTATTTCACTATTTAATTTTATTTTTTCTTCTTCTTCCTTTTTTGGCTATTTAATTTAATTTAATTTAATATAAAATAATTTTGTTTTATTTAAATTAATTTAACTTAATATAATTTAATTTTAATTACATTAATTTAATTTAATTTAATTTAATATAATATATAATATATAATTTAATTTACTTTAATTTAATATAATATAAAGTAATATAATATAATATATTTTAATTAATTTAATTTAATATAATTTACTTTAAATTAATTTCATTTAGTTTAACTTAACTTAACTTATAACTTCATTTAATTTAATTTTGATTAATTAAGTTTAACTTAATTTAGTTATTTTATTTTAATTTTTCTCATTTTATTTCTTCTTATTTTATTTTTTTATTTTTTTTTATTTGATTTTATTTTTTCTTATTTTATTTTATTTTTTCTTATTTTATTTTATATTTTCTTACTTTATTTTGTTTTTCCTTATTTTATTTTCTTTTGATATATTTTTTTCTATTGTTTCTTATTTGATTTTATTTTCTTTTATTATATTTTATTTTATTTTTTATTCTTATTTGATTTTATTTTTTTCTTATTTTATTTGATTTTATTTTTTTCTAATTTTATTTGATTTTATTTTTTTCTTTTTTTTTTTCTATTTTTTCTTATTGGATTTTATCTTTTCTTATTTGATTTTACTTTTTCTTATTTTATTTTTTTCCTTTTTTATTTTTTTTTTCCTTTTTTATTTTATTTTTTCTTATTTTATTTTATTTTTTCTTATTTTATTTTATTTTTTCTTATTTTAATTTATTTTTTCTTATTTTATTTTATTTTCTCTTTTTTGGTTTATTTTATTTTAAATTCCACGTTATTGCTTAAACCCCACTACCAGCGAAGGTTTACAAGAAAAAAATGGGGAGAAGAGAGGTTTACATATGTAAAAGGTTTCGCTTGAATCAAACCATAATGAATTAGTTGGAATGTAGTGTAACCTTTGCGCAGTCGCAGAACACGCTAAACAGATTGAGAGCAATATTCCGCCATGTACATATGTTCGTTTGTTCCTCCGCAAGTGCTAGGACAGTCTGTCTGTCAGCGCGCAAATAATTTTCAATGAGAAAGCCAATAATCAATAAAAATTCAATGTTGCCATCCACCAAACCCAAAATGCGCGAATGGGCAACCGCAAGAGTATAACTCGTATAATAACAACGCCAGCCAGTCAAACTAAAAACTTAAAAGCAAAGGAACTTTGTTAAAGGCGACGACCATGTCAATTGGCATCCTGAAGACACACGCCAAGGCATGGGGTAGCAAAAAAGTTGATAATGAACCAAGCAAGTGGATTGTGGTATGCTGGCATAGGAACACATGCGCGTCTCGTCCACTCGTCTGCTCTTTAACTAATTTACTTCTTTCTTTATGCAATCTTCTGTCTTTTCACTGTTGATAATGCCGTGAAAAAGCCGCAGACAGGTTATTTGCGTGGTCTGTGGGATTTTTATTAATGTTTTAAATTTGTGTTGTTTTCTTTTAAGGCCACCCCGACACCCGTTTTGGCGCTGTTGCAGACATAAAAGCCGACCGACCGACCAACTGCCTGATCGAACTGCAACCAAACGGGCGGCCGACCACCTAACGCCAGTTAAAAAGTGTGCAACTTCATTCAAAGGATATGCCATCATAGGCTGTGGTGGTGGTGGTGGTGGCGGTGAAGAATTGTACCGACTTGCCAGACGCGACACAGACTCACACACAATAAAGTTACTAAAAATGCTGATATTATTTGGAATTTGAAATAGTCTGAATGAGTAGTAGACAAGAAGGGAGCAATTTAAGTTAAGAAACATATTTACGTACCGATAAAAAGTTTATATTGTAAATAATTTCAGTTTTATATACTTTATTTAAACATAAATTATTTAAATATCGTCTTGCTATGCGACATATTAACTACCGAACGAACTGGTTTGTCACGCTGGAAATGCGCAAAACCAACAAACCAACCGCAGCCTCACCCATCAATGGGCAAATATACTTTTGCGTACAATTAAATCTTTACAATAAATTATGGTACTTAATTAAACATTATTGTTGTTGTTTTCTTTCTTTTTTGTTGGTTTTTTATACAGTCTTTCACTCACCTTTGGCTGCTAAGCATATGAAGGCCTGCGCATGTTGTCTTACTTTATCGAGACTCAGATCAGGACATTCTTTACTTTTGATTGGCAGGCGGATTAATAACAATTCAAGAAAATCCAAAGGCGTCACAGACGACAAATCCCAGCCTAGTCGACTGAGTACATACAATTCCCATTTCTGAAAAAGAGAATAAAAATAAATTAGTTAAGATAATTAGGAGCGTAAAATTGCACATAAATATGTACATATGTATTTAGAAATTTATATTTACTTCAAATGTTAAGAAAAAACTGAGTATGAATGAAATTTTGCCGGACCTTTAAAAGGGTAAAAAAAAATTTTTCCAAATTAAACCAAAATTAAAACCAAATATGCAGCTGTACCTTTGCACCTTTTATAAACAGTTAATCATTCGGTTTTTCTTCAATATCTATGTAAAAGTTGGCACTATATTAGCTCGTTCATTGCTCGTTGCTCGAAAATATTCCAGCTTGAGCTTGAGCAATTTGAGCTTTTTCGAGCATTTTTGAGCATTTTAAATCATAAATTTGACTTTCTTCCCAGAACTGCTTTTTTTAGTTTTAATTTTATTTATGCAAAGTGTAACTCATTGTAATGCTGAAGAAATTTTGACAAACAAAATTGAAATTGGAAAAATTTCAAATTATCTTTTGAGCAGTTGAGCAACGAACGAGTATCGAGCGAGTATTGAGCGAGTATCGAGCGAGTATAGAGGGAGTATAGAGCGAGTATCAAGCGAGTATAGAGCGAGTATCGAGTGTGTATAGAACGAGTATCGAGCGAGTATTGCGCGAGTATAGAGCGAGTATTGAGCAAGTACCGAGCGAGTATAGAGCGAGTAACGAGCGAGTACCGAGCGAGTATAGAGCGAGTACCGAGCGAGTATAGAGCGAGTACCGAGCGAGTATAGAGAGAGTATCGAGCTGCTCACAGTGCTCGATACTTGGGTATCTGGAGCTCTAGTATCTAGTACCTAAAAATTGACATAAAATCATTCCTTCCGAGTGTAGACTAAATGATGTTTATTTCTTTCCTACTAGAATTTCACTTATTGCCATAAGCACATAAGAATAATTTCATAACTCGCATTTTATCAAAATTCACAGCTATTCGTGCCGCTCTAAATAACAAACGGGTCGGTCGTACCTAACCAGATAACGCCATTGCTGTTCTTGCAACCATTTCTTGCAACTAATTATTATAAACTGCATATGCAACAGCTTGTGGCACATATTACATATTACTAACCTAGTTTTTAAATTTTGCCACACCACCTACTTTCAAGTATCGTATATGTATATTATATTTTCCCGTTGCTCGCTACTGTGACCGGACCAATCGCTCGCTAGAACAACCGAGGGCATAGAAAAACAAATACATAATTTCTTATCGTTAACGCAACGACGAAAAGAAAAAAAAAACAGAACTGCATAATAGTCGTAATAAATAATAGTGAAAATTTGAAATTTTTAACAACATAATAGGCGACGATAACTTTATATCTACATAATGACAATTTAAATTTTTGCAAAAAGCCGCCACGCGGTGTTCGACGATGGCGCAAGTAATTTGGGTTTTTCCGAATGTGCAACGATTGTTGCTTTAACGTTAACCCCCTCCTCCAGAAAAAGGGAGCAGAAAAACATGAACATTTCAACAATAAATGTCAATTAGCTAAGAAGCTAATGCAGTAAATGTTAATAATAAAGAAATATGTGGAAATAATTATTTTGCAAAGAAAAAAAAATATAAAAAAAATTAAAATTAAAAAAAAATCAACTGACAAACGTAATACCCCCCATTGCTTATCAATTGTAATTAACAATTCAATTGTTTTTCATACTCCACCAACTTGTGGTGGAGGCAAAATTTCATAAGCGTACGATTATTGTACGCGAAATCATGGAAGTGGGTAATTTTTGTATAAATTTTATATAAAAAAAAGCAAAAAAAAAAACATAAACGTTTGTCTCCTTTGCGCTAGCATGGCTGCGGTTGATCGTGTTGTTGGCGCCGGCATGCGCTTTAAACTTAAACTTAATTGTATGAATTTAAAATGAAAAAGTTGAAATATATGCATGTATATTTATATATTAAAGAAAAAATCTTTTAGTTCTATGAATGTTAAAAAAAAATTATTATTATTTTTTAATCGCTTATCTTTTTCTTCAATGACTTCTATGTAAGTTTTGTTTTTTCTAACCAAGTTTAATAAATTGTTCTACGCTTTTGCCAATGTAATGACTTCCTCAATTATTACAAAGCACATAACTCATTAACCTACTGAAATATCAAATAAATTAAATAGTTAATGACGATTTTAATTTTTTTTAATTACAATGCTTAATCTTTTAAGTATTTTTAATCTGAATATTTAACTGGCAAAAAATATCGTTAGAGAATTTGCTAAAAGCGATAATGGTTCTTATATTTGCTGAATATCGAAAATCGAAGATCGAAAATTCTAGATCTCCAACTCAGTCACAATTTTCTTTCAATATCGAATTTTCAATCGTTGGTTCTTTGTACCCGCATATTCTTAAGCACTAAGGATTCAAAAGATAAAAAAATTAAATTTTTATAATTTAATGCAAACTTTTAATAATTTTTGTGTGGGGTTGGTTTCATTGATGGAAACAATTTGTCATAAATTTTCAACTAATTTTTAGTTATTAATTAATTAATTTTAATTAAATTACTTTGAACTTCAGATACATATACATATAAGTGATTAGTTACATTCTTCGTTTTCTATCAGTTAATAATATGTTTACATACATTTTTTTCCAAATAGAAATAATCATTATTTTGTGCATTACAATTCTTATTAGATATTTATACCTATTATATTTTAGATTTTAATTTTTGTATATATATAAATTTAATTGAATATTTTGAATTGTGGTTATTTAAAAAATTTATTGCTTATTTACAAATAATTTCAGCGTTAGAAATAAATTTCTTACTCTCATTCTAAAAGAATATTAAAAAAAAATCTCGGTTTAAGCGGAGTTGATTATGAATTATAGTCCAACAATAAATTTTGCAATAAAATTTATTTCCAAATAAATATGTATGAAAATTTATAATTTAGCTTAGTATGTACACGTTGTCGGCACAGTATGTGCAAATAAACCCTCAAGTCAACTTAATTTCAGCTACTAATACATAAATAAACAACTGTATAAATTTAATAATTAAACTAAAAACAAACATGTATATTCTTTTTTAATAAGCTATAAATGCAATAAATAAACGAGTACACATGCATAAAATCGTGACTGTTTGCCTATAATGTAAATATGTACCTATGTACGTACTATATTTGTTATGATACATAGTGTTGCAATTTTCAAGTGTTTTCTTTATTTTATGTATTTATTTATTTTTTCATGTATGTTTCTTAATTTTTTATTTAATTTGAATTAATTAAACAAAATTAAAGCTTTATTTAAATACTCTACTTTAATTTATTTTTTTATTTAATTTCTTACTTTTCCATTTATACTAATTTAATTTGGTTTAATTTATTTTTTTTATATTTTAATTTATTTCATATCATTTTATTTTATTTTATTTTCGGGTTTAAATGTTATTCCATTCATTTTATTTTAATTTATTCAACTTCATTTTATTTTAATTTTTTCACTTTAGTTTAATTTATTTCACTTTATTTATTTATTTTTTTTTTGCTTTATTTATTTTTTTTTTTATTTATTTTTTTTTTTGTTTTATTTATTTATTTTTTATTTATTTATTTATTTTTTGTTTTATTTTTTTTTATTTATTTATTTATTTTTTGTTTTATTTTTTTTCGTTTTATTTATTATTTTTTTTTGTTTTATTTTTTTTTTGTTTTATTGTTTTATTTTTTTTTGTTTTATTTATTTTTGTTTTATTTTTTTTTTGATTTATTTTTTTATTTTATTTTTTTATATTATTTTATTTTATTTTTTTATATTATTTTATTTTATTTTTTTATATTATTTTATTTTATTTTTTTATATTATTTTATTTTATTTTTTTATATTATTTTATTTTATTTTTTTATATTATTTTATTTTATTTTTTTAAATTATTTTATTTTATTTTTTTATATTATTGTATTTTATTTTATTTTTTTATATTATTTTATTTTATTTTATTTTATTTTTTTATATTATTTTATTTTATTTTTTATATTATTTTATTTTATTTTTTATATTATTTTATTTTATTGTTTTTTTTTATATCAGTTTTCTTTGTTTTTTATATTATTTTATTTTGTTTTGATTTTTTTACTTTATTTTATTTTGTTTTAATTTTTTTTACTTTTTTTCATTTTATTTTAATTTATTTCAATTTATTTTATATTATTTTATATTATTTTGTTTTATTTTATTTGAGTTTGTTTTATTTTATATTGTTTAAATTTATTTTTCTTTTAATTATTTTATTTTAATTAAATTTTTTTGTTTATATTTTTATATTTTATTTTTGTTATGTTTATATTTTTTTTTTGTTTTTTTTTATGTTTCTTTTTTAGTTTTATTTATTTTTTTTAATTTTTTATATTTTGTTATATTTTTTTCATAACTTTTTTAACTTTTTATTTTATTTTTTAATCGTTAGTCGTGCCCATTATTAAAATTGTTTTATCAAAGGAGCCAGAACAAAAAGCATTTTCTTTCTTATCAAACAGAAGTGGTGTTACATATTGTTTATTTCTATTTAATATTTATAATATGCCGTGGTTGCAGTGAATGCAGTGAATGCAGTGAATGCCACCGCATTATTGTTTATTGTCTTGTCAATAGTCAATGTCAGTGTGAATTTATGCTACACAATGTTTCACAGAGCTTCAATAGGTTCAAAATAAACAAATTTTTTTAAATGTGTTCAAAACAGAACCCTCAACTGTATATATTTACTTTGCTTCATTGCAACCGAAAACGCCAATGACTTTGCAACGTTTGGTTTGTCGAATTAATGCAATAGCACGTTTCTATTTATTAATAATCACTTGTGTACTTAAATGCACTTTTTGCACTTACATACACACGTACATATATTTAAGTATACATATATTCATAGCGGTTATTTATATACGAAAAAAGATTGTGCACATTTTTACACAGTTCAAGGTGCAGGAGGCGTCACTATTCCGTTTTTTTTCTGTTTTTTTGCCCATTTTCCCCTGTAATTTTTTTATTGCTTGACATTGAAATTCCGTTTCCCTATAGTCAATATCAATATGCCTGCAATCATATTTGCTTTTAAGCGCAAGCATATTTACACTTCTTAACAATAATACTGTTCTTTATATTCTTTGTATGTATGTATGTATGTATGTATTTTTCTATATAACCGCATATTGCACCTGTAAATGTGCTATTTCATTATCATTTTGAATTTTTTATTTTAATTTTTTTTATATATATACATTTATTCTTTGTGCAAACATACGAGCATACTCGTATAAATGCACTTCTCTCCGCACTGTGGCGCCTGGTTGAATTAGTTAGCTATTTGAGTTATGAGTTCTATAATTTAAAGGCCATCGTATTTTAAAATAATTTAACTTTTGTAATTAAAAGTGGTATAAATGCATTCTTCACACTCTTCGTTATTGAGTTATAAATGAAAATAAACGAAATAATTATAAATTTAAATTATTTCTATTATTTATTAAAATACTATGTACTTTCGAAAAAACCTTAATAAATTGTGCTCTTATGCGTTTCTAAGCATATCTTGTATCATTTCATTAGTGAATTTTTTCTGCAAGGCAGTTAATTCTATATATATTGTTGTAATATATAATAATAAAAATTACTTACATCACTTTGATTTATACAGATTGGATTTAATAAATATGTTTATTTGACATAAATTAATAAAATAGTTTTTGGAATAATACATATTTATGATAGTTCACACAGGCACTCAATTAACCAATTGAGAGTAAATCAGCTAGAATTATATTTCTTAACATTTTTTCACCATTTATTATGTTGCTAAAGCATGAGAAATACTATTTACGTCAAGATTATATTACAAACAACCTCAAGTTTGGTGCACACAGGCGCTAAATTGACTAATTGAGAGCCAATGAGCTAAAATTATATTTTTTTTTTATTTTTTAACGATTTATTATATTTCTAAAGCATGAAAAATACTATTCACGTTAAGATTATATTACAAACAACCTCAAACTCGGTTCACACAGGCACTCAATTAACTAATTGAGAGAAAATCAGCTAATTATATTTTTTTTTACATTTTTTCACCCGACAGCCTTAAACTCGGTACTCATAGCAAATCAACCAAACTAACTTACAGAACTTTCAATTATAAACACTCAAAAAATATTTGACAAAATTTGTTTATTTGTTGTTACTAGCATTTGTTAACTAATACAAAGAAAATTTGACAATATTTTATGAAAAATTATTTTCACCTTTAAATTTTTTTCTAGACAACGTTAAACGTTAAGCGTCGTTCACATAGGTACTCAATCAACTAATTGGAAGCCGATCAGCAGTTATATCAATACTATATTTAATTACGGTTACTGGAAACTATTTTTTAGTGAATATATAGCAGAAAGTGTGAGACATCGGACAGGAGAGGGGAGGGGTTACATGAAAGGTCACGTAGGGTTATATGAATGAAGGTAGGGAGATGTTACGGAAGCCCTATAATATGAACACGTGGTTTATAGAGAAATCATTATGGTGTGGTCCAGCGTCAAATTATAAAATCGTATAAGTTTTGCGAGGATTTTAAACACAGACATGCCGACGCATAGCTCTCGAGGAAGAGGTTTTGTCTATCGATTCATTTCTCAATCTAGTCTATAGTGGATTTACCAGGTCTAAGCGCGCACTAACATTAATTTTTTTTAAACAGTTTTTTATTCGGAAAAAATTAAAAAAAAAAATCAGCTTTCAAGCGTTAATTATTTTAACTATGAGACTCAATTTAAAGTGAAATTGTCGAAAACTCAGATATTGAACGGTCTAGAATCGCAATCAGATTAGACTTCACTAAACCTCCAGTTCTCTGCAAGTTCCGAGATTCGCCACTTTCTTCAATGCAACTTCTGTCTGTTTGTCTGTCTCTGGCTGTCTATGTGTCCTTCCGCTCATTAGCTCTGATCATGTGGCCGCCAAAAGTGTATTTTTGTATTTTTTTTCTCTTTTTTTTTCTCATAAAATGAAATGTCGCTTTGCATATACTTTTGTTTACGACTTTGTCAGTGTTTGACTGTTTCACTTGCCGCGGCCGCCGACACCGCCTTATTACACAAAGTGAATGTGAATTTTCTTAGGGGGTGCGAATTGCTTAACTCAACATCCTGCAGACAGTAATCAAGCGGCAAATATACACACAAGCAAGACAAATAGACAGACGGACGGATGGACGGATGGACAGACAGACGAACAGATAGCAGTTAACAATTCGTATGAGCATTCGAATGACATGAGAATTTATTTTACAACCAGCAAATCGCCTACGGTGCTGGTGCTGGTGCTTCATACCCACACTCCTTTGTCGCTGTTACTTGCACTCTCGTCGACGTCGCCGTCGCCGTCCCTATGCGTGTTTGAGCTTGAGAAAGTTTGCGCGAATCTGAAACCCGGTCGTTACAGCGCCATCAAATGTGGAATGTGGACACTTGAAGAGTGCGTAAGAGGCGTTGGCAGGAGTGTTGAAAGTAAGGACGAAATTGTGGTGCGGAGTTAGCGGCGCGGGCGAAGAACGGAAAACACATGTTGATTCGCGGCGGCGGCCAACGACGTTGCCGCTGTCAACGCAACAAAATGAGATAGATGAGTTGTGTGTAGGGCTCGGATGTGTTGCACTCGCAGCGAGGAGTAACGTTGAGCCTCAACGTTGCAGTGTTTAATGAAATAAATGAAATTTATGAACTACACCGCCGACACAACCACCGCCCGCACTACCGACTCAGCTTACCGATGACCGGGGAAGCGATGTAAGTATTTTCGCAAGCATATGTTGCACAACGAGACCTTCACTGAAAATGCTTGAACAAAAAGCAGATTGGAATGTTTGGCCACTACAGAATGAACGCGGGCGCGTCGGTTGATTGGTTTGTTCGGTTGCGCGGGTGCGCGGGTGCGCGGGTGGGCAGGTGGGCGGGCCAACGAAGTAGGCTTTAACTCTTCGCATGCAAAATATACGCAAATTAAAAGGAAAAGATCAACAAAACCGAAGACGACAAAGCACATACCGCACAAAGCCGCCACTACGTCCGTTCGCTGTCTGTTGTTTGTCGTTCAATGTGCTTCTTCGTCTATCGTTCTCATGGTCGTTGTGTTGTTGTTGCCCAGAAGACAATTCATTCATAAAAATTGTTGAGTATACACAAATTGCTTAAGAATTCCAGGCACAAACGCTACGAACACAAGGACGAGCGATCGAGGGGAGTCTGAGGTGTACAAATGTTGGGGAATCAGAATCGACCGATTAGCAAGAGACATGTGTAGTAGCTCATTTATTGCCTGCACGTCCAACCATCCTGATTGCGGCACAACTACTAGTGATGTTAAGGGCGAGAGATACCGAAACCGGTTGCGTAGCCGAAGTTTTTTCCTTACTTTTTGATATATCAAAAACCGTGCCGGAGTCTACGAGTATATAACAGTTGTAGTATAATTCATGTTTCAGGCATCCCGGTCAAGAGTTTATGGGAGACGGAGGCGGGCCGATACTAAGTCTCTCGAATACTCACGTTCTATCAAAGTCACGTGCAGCGCCACACTAGGCAGAGTCTCCTGCGAGGCGCTCCACCGGCTGGGACAGATACTATGTTTTATTCTCAGCCGCGATCAGTGGTTAAAAATACCACGATACCGAAGTCGAGGATCCCTAGTAATGCTAAACCCTACCCCAAACGAATCCGCGGTTATTGGCTACACATGCGCGTATCCCAGACGAGCGGTTAATGTGACACCACGACCACCACCACCGCTGCCGTTGTTGGCCGATTGACATTCGGCAATTCCAAAGTCCGCGAAACGCGCAATTTAGACTTCAGTTTTGCGCATGGAATGTAAATGTATGATTCCACGCTACTGCGGAGTCGATTGTGGAGATGGAGCAGATGTATGAGTATGTACGAATATGCTGGTGACAGCGGTAGCTGCTGTGGCCACGACAACGATAACGCCCCTACAGGCGTTCGGTCCGTCCGTCCATCCATCTTCATTATTGTGTGTGTATGTGTGTGTGTGAGTGTATGTCTGACTGTCACTACTGTATGCGTTTCTTCATCACTGCGACTGACGACAACTCAAGTTTATTACTATTTAATTGCGCGCAGACAAGTTGCGGGGCGCTGTAGCTGTGCTGGGGTAACAATAGATCAGCACCAACCAACGTCAATGTAAAGCGCGCCTCGATTCGTAGCGCAGTAAAGCACACCAGTGCTGAGTACTGGGACGTCGGAGGGTGGTGGTTGGTGTATGTGAATCATATGCTGAGCATATTTCCGTCCGCCTATTAGCTGGTTGGGCAGACGTGCAAGTCTGCATTGTTCCCAGCTCGCGTCGTCTTCCCGGCGTTTTTTGTGCGCCGTTTTGACAGACAAGGACAAGCGTTTGACATGTGAACAAATTAAAATATGCAAAAAAGTGAAAACAAAAAAAATCACAAGAAAAATTATTAATGAAACCTGCAATGGAAATGTGGACAGCCGAAAGAGACAAGGGATAAAAAGTGAAAAAGAAATTACAAAAGAAAAAAATTGCGTTCAACAAGTTCCTTTCGACAAGTTATTGGCTGTTGGTGGTGGTACTGGTGTTGGTGGTGGTGTTGGCGGTGGGAATGTGCAGGCAATGCAAAGCAATAAAATTTTGCCAGGAATAATGCAGGAATTAGAAAAGAAGAAAAAAGTGCGTGCAAGAATGCTAGAAGACAAACAGCATTGAAAGAAGATGCAGATTTTGCCATACTCGATTCGTTTGAAATCGCTGGAGTGCCGATTTCCGCTTGGCATTTTTATTTTTACGTATTTTTTTTCCTTTACAGAGACTGAGACTGAGTCGAAGACTGTCAAAAGCTTGAGCAGGCCTTTGCTATGCACAGCGAAACGAGTGGTAAGGCAGACAATGCTCCTTCCCCTCCCCGGCAGGACACAAGCTAATGTATATATGTATGTATGTATGTTAGTTTGTGCGCGCTGCTTTTCGCATACCACAGCGTTTGGCATTTCATTTGTTAAGTGTTGTTGCTATTGGTTTTACAGAGTTTTATGGCCAGCGCTATTATACAATATGTATGCATGTAGTAAATATGTAAATACAACATAGTTGTTATCACTTCTACGAAAAGGCATATATATACAAACACATATGTACATACGATACATGCTATGCTTAAGGGCATTAAATATGCCAACAATGTTGGTTTTAGATTTATAATTCTTCGTTTGCGAAAAAAAAAAATGCTTTCTACATACGTATGTACATACAAGCAAAGCACATTTTTTAAGTATTCATGTACATATATACATATGCACATACATATGTCAATGTAGGAAGTGATAAAAAAATTATCGCTAATGTTGCGCTGTAGTTTCGACCTTTCTGCCTGAGAAATCTTTATGGCTGATTATGATAGCAACTTTCCGGTACCCGAATCCAATGAAGGGTATTCATGGAAAAGTACGAGTATATACATACATAAGTTTTGTTTGTATTTAGAAACTTAAAACATTTAATGTTTATGCAGCGCTAAGTTCGATAACTGGAGCCTTCGGCTTAGATTTAGGAAATCATTGTGGTAAATTTATATTTAAATAAATCCCGAAGGATATTAATTGAAAATGGTTAAGGTCAGCCTTCAATCTCGGTAGGAAAGTACAATCAGAGATTGTAGAAAAATCACACAACAAGACTTCGCATTAATTGAAGGTTTTAGTTAATTTATAGACACAAATGAGGGAACAGCTGACACCATCTGCATCGGCAGAGGCAGTAAACACTTATTTTGTATTTAAATTTTTTTTTGTTTTTTTCAATTTTATTTATTTTTTTTTTTTTTTAATTTGTTTTAATTTTAATTTTAATTTGTTTTAATTTTAATTTTAATTTTAATTTTAATTTGTTTTAATTTTAATTTTAATTTGTTTTAATTTTAATTTTAATTTGTTTTAATTTTAATTTTTATTTGTTTTAATTTTAATTTCAATTTTAATTTTTTTAATTATCATGATATTTAATTATGATTATTTTTTAATTATCATTTTTTTTAATTAACATTTTCTTTTAATTATCAATTTTTTGTAATAATAATTTTTTTAATTTCCTAATTGTTGCATTTATTGCATTGCATTATTTTTTAAATTTTCTTAATTAATTTTTAATTCGGAAGGCCCGCGTTATTTGTTTATTATATTTTTTATATTTACCTTTATTATTATTTATTTTTTATTATTATTTATTTTTTATTATTATTTATTTTTTATTATTATTTATTTTTTATTATTATTTATTTTTTATTATTATTTATTTTTTATTATTACCTCTTACTATTATTACTATTTTATTATTTTTCTTTATAAATTTTTTATTTTTTTTTTACTTGCTTATATATTTTTTTAATTTTTTTTAATAATTTTTTAATATTTTTGTATAGTTTTTTTTCATATATATTTTTTTTTAATTTTTAATAATTTTTTTTGTTTATTTATATTTTTTTGTTTATATTTTTTTAATATTTTTTAATATTTTTTATTATTTTTTATATTTTTTTATGTTATATTTTTTTATCTTTTTTATATATTGTTTAGTTTTTTATATTATTTTATATTTTTTAATATTTTTTTAGGTTTTTTTATATTTTTTATATTTTTTTTTAATTCTTTTATATTTTTTTTTAATTTTTTTATATTTTTTTTAATTTCTTTATATTTTTTTTTAATTTTTTTATATTTTTTATATTTTTTTATATTTTTTTTTATATTTTTTTTTATATTTTTTTTATATTTTTTTTTTTATTTTTTTATATTTTTTTTATATTTTTTTATATTTTTTTTATATTTTTTGATATTTTTTGATATTTTTTTTTATTTTTTTAAATCTATATTTTTTTATATATTTTTATATATTTTTATATTTTTTTATATTTTTTGATATTTTTTTATATTTTTCTATATTTTTTAATAATTAATTAATTTTTTTTATGTTAGTGTTGCTTTAAAACCGAAACGAAAGAAATCCACCGCAATTACGGTGCAACTGTAAGTGACATGAAGTATCGATTCCAAACTGTAAGCATGCGAACAACCATGTTCAACAGTACGTGAACCGAATGTTCGATATCGAAAATATTTTTAAAAGATCGAGAAATCGGTGGATATATAGGAAGACAGACACCATCCCAAAGAGGAATATGATCTCAGTCAGCTCAATGAAATTAAATAATCACACAGAACAATGACCTGAAAATGACCTGAAAAATCATATAAGCTAAGAGAAAAATTCAGAGTCTAAAGCAGTTGGTAGTGACAACACTGATGTAAAGTGAAATCTGTAGGAAATAACAAAATCAGTTCAGTATATCATTTAAAAAATTAATAATTTTACAAAATGTATAGACATACGAGTATGTTTGGAAAAAATGATATTAGATATAAGCTGTGAAATTAATTTGATGCTCAATGGAAAAAATGCATTAAATAACAGTAAAAATTTTTCACATTAATCTCTATGCGTCAAGTGGAAACGCAAATATTAATGACAGCTTAGCAAAGTGTCGGTTTAACAAGAGCGCAGCAAGCTTTAAATTTTCCGCTTCTCAAACAAGCTGATAATAGGTTAAGCTAAACATTTACATACATTTCTATGCACGTTTGTCTGTATTCATTTAATTTCTCAAAGAAAGAGAAATTGGCTTAGTTTATTTTTAACACCCGCCCAGCACATACATACTTGGCTGCTTGTTGCGACAATTTGTTGCATAAAACCCAGCCAAAAGCAAAAAAGCATAAGTGTTAATGCAAAAAACTAGTTGCAGCTAGACTAACTGCTCGCCTGCTGCTCTGCTGAGTCGCATGAGTCAACGCGTAGGAAAATGAAAAGGAAATGCTGCGAAGAAAGTGAAAATATTGAAAAAAGAAAAATGCAACAATTACGCAATGTTAATAAAATTATTAACTATAAGAAATGTTCCCGCAATAATAAAAATTACTATTTATTGCTTTCTTCTGCATGTATATGTATATGTATGCATTTACTGTGAGAGCAATTAACCCATTCAGTGCACACAACTGGACGCACACACAGCGTAACAGCGACATAGTGACAGTTGCATTGGAGTGAGTGTTAAAAATTCATGAGAATTCGTGTGAAAGACTAGCCATAGAATTAGATAGAATGAATAACATAAAAAACTACGGCAAAGGAAAGAAACAGTAGACACCGGAAGTCGTTTGGTTATTCTAGACATAACATTTAGGCAGACAAGAAATAAAAAATAAATAAATTTTTATTAAATAATATTTAACAGGAACAGAGTATAGGAAGTGGGATGCTGCTCTTACTTATACAAAAAAGAGATGCTAAAAAATGCATTTCTAAGTACATACATACACATACATGGGTCAATTAACGGTGGGCAGTAAACCGAAATTTTTTATTTCGTAATATTTATTCTTTAGGTGTTGTTGTAAAAATTATAAAAAAAAATTATAACAGATTTGTTGGTGATTAAATCAAGAAAATATGATAACAATGCACTTTAACCTCATGAATGCGAGAGGTGGTGAGCGAGACCAACGACAAAGGCCTACTGAACACATTTACTAAGAAGCTTAAGTTAAAAATTAAAAAATGATCAAAAATTAAAAAAATCAATCAAAATTAATACTAAAAAATGTCAAAATAATTACAAAAATATTTCCGTTAATAATTTTTTGTTGAGTTTCAGATTTTAATTAACTTTTTCCATTATTTTTTCAGTTTAATTATTTAAATTAATTAGATTAAAATTAATGAAAATTACTACATTTTACTTTTTAGAAACAATAAATTAGTCTGTAATTAATTAGATAATACAAACATATTATGAATAACGAAAACGTGATAATATAATTACTAAAGGACTACTACTCGATTTATTTAGATAGATATTAATCAGCTTATTTTGTTGTTTAAATAAATTATGAATAATAGAAATATTATTAATCAGTAGAACTTAATTAACAGAAATCATTATTTAATCAAGATTCAATTCAAAAATCTTGATCTCTTCTTCAATTAAATTATGACTACTGAAAATTTTATTTAATTACCTATAATCTAACAAAGAATAAATTACACGGCGTGTATTATTAACTAATTAAATTATTAAAAATAAATAAAGATTAATGAAAAGATGATTAGTCGTGAAATGACAACTCGTCATTTAATCAACTAATCAGGATTTATTAAGGGGGGACATCTGAGTAAAATTTTGAAAAAATCAAAAAAAATTTTTTTCGTTTAAAAGATGCTTTAGGATCTTAAAAATAATATACCACAAGATAGAATCCGGCAAAAGTGTCTAAATGTCCAAATTTTCCATTCTGCGGCAATGCCTCATAGGCATATTCTATATATATATAATAACTTTAAACGCGTTTTTCTCGAAACCACTTTTTTTAGACGGCCGGAAACATAACTCGAGCAAATCTTAACCGATCGATCTGAAATTTTGACAGTATATTCAAAATTCCTTCCTCTATTGACACACGTATAATTTTTTTTTATATTGCTTACTTTTTTTTTATAAACAATTTTTGGACTTTTTTTCCTCGTGAAAATTTGAACTTTTTTTTCGATCACGCACCATTTTGCGAAAAATCAATATATCGAAAAAATCCTACGTGTGTCGATAGCTGTTGATGTATAGAAACTAACAAAACTTTATTTTTTGTTCCAGATCAAAAATTAAGGACGTTAGCTTTCCGGCCATGGACCCCCTTCCCAAAAATAGGGCCTACGAAGAAATGCTGCACAGCCGCCATTTTGTTTTCGATTTCTTTCAAAAAATCATATTTTGTACATCGGATCGCATATTATAAAACCTACTTTACAAAATTTCGATTGGCTCTTTCGTTTGGTCAAAAAAAATTCCAGAAAATCCGCTTATTTTTTTTGAGTTACTCAGATGTCCCCCCTTAATACAAAATGTTCTAACAAGTAAATTATGAATAATCATCATGTGATTAAAAAGAAAATGATTATTTAAATATATATATCCATATAATGGGCGCTTTATAACCGCTGAAACGATTTTCGCCCGCGCTCTTCATCCGATTTGTGGATTTTATGAGAAGCTATTATTCCATTTCAGAAATACACTTGGAGGGCTTGACGTTCCCTGCCGAGGGACGACGAGAGCAATAAGGAAATTTAATTTTCTATGGTTTTCGAGGTTGGCCGAAATAAAATTTTAACACTGGCCTCTGAATTGCAGTATGGAATGCTAGTCAATCAATTGGTTAAACATAATTTAAATATGTTTTAATGATTATTTTATGTTTTTTAATAGAATAATTATTTAGTTATTATAATTTATTGTATATCTGAATTGAAAAATATAATTGCAATAAAACTCTACACAATTTTTTTTAATCTACACTTTCATTTTTACATCTTTTATTAATGCTTTCTTTATCTTAATATTACTATGTCTACATTTTCATTTTTTTTTTCTTAGTTTCTTATTACTTAAAATTTCTTAATTTCTAATTTCTTTTTTAACATTTTTACTCTTTTTTATCTATTTTTTATTGCGTATTTATTTTTATTTTACTTTTTTGTTTTATTACTTTCTATAAATTTTTTATTTATTACTTTTTTAATTTATTTTTAATTTTTATTTCTTGTTTTTTATTTTTATTTCTTAATTATTATTTTTTATTTGTTTTATATTTTTTATTTCTATTTTTATTTTTTCTTTATTATTTTATAGATAATATTTTTAATTTATTATTTTATAGATAATATTTTTTATTTATTATTTTATAGATAATATTTTTTATTTATTATTTTATGTATATTATTTTTTTTCATTATTTTTCTATTACTTTTTATTTTTAATTTTTTTCAATATTTTTTATTTTTAATTTTTTTTTATTACTTTTTTATTATTTATTCATTACATTTTTATTATTTATTCATTACATTTTTATTATTTTTTATTACTTTTTTATTATTTTTTTATTACTTTTTTATTATTTTTTCATTATTTTTTTTATTTTTCTATTACTTTTTTAATATTTTAGTATTTTTTAACTATTTTTTTAGTTTTTTATTATTTATATACTATTTTGTTTATGCTTTTATTACTATTTTATTATATTTTTTTCGATGACAAAAGCTGAATGGTTAAGGACTTATTAAGCACTTATTCTAAATATAATTGCTGTTTAAGTAGATTGAGTGAAGCCCGAGTGACACTTTGAGCTAGCATGCATTCCACTTCTTCTTTTCCCACGTGGTATTTTATAAAATCATTGAAAAACAAAGCATGCTTAATAATTTATAGTCTCGAGTCTTTAGGCCGCTCATATTATAATTTTCAACCATATTAAAACACCAACTCTCTTTCACTGATTTAAAGGTACATTTTTTATATTACTTGCTGGTACAACCAGCTACAGGAGAATAATAAGCGTGATCTAATCGAGTACCACAGGTTCATATCTTCTTCTGACCTTCTTTTCCAGAATAGTGAAAGCGGTCGCTCACCGACACCGCTGCTTTGGTAGAGTGAACTCGGGAAGAGATAAGTGTGACCTCACATATCTACCACTATTTATTGGGGTGTAAGTTAATCATATCTATGGAAATTTAGCCTACTTGAAGGTAGTTTTGAGTATAGATTGACTATGTTCACCATTTAATTTAACAATATTAAGCATTAGTATTAATTGGAACAAGAGTTTTGTACACAAATCAAGATAAGATGATTTCGAAATATATGTATGTTTGCACATATGTTTCATTTTTGATAATCATGTTCTGCCTCTTTCTAGCACTTTCGGGTATTGGGATGAAAACCTTTTAGCAAAATATTTTTAATTTTAACCAAATTCCTGGAAGGATATTAATAGATTACTCAGACGCTGTATCGTGAACAACAACAAAACAATATGCATGAAAGCATAAAGCCTTACAATACATAATTTAAAGTAATTTAAAGTATCGAGTAGAAAATTTGCTTTGCTATACATATATGTGTATGCATGTACCTTTCTGTCCACTGAAAAAAATAAATTAGAGAAAAAAACTTATCAAAAAGGCAACAGCAACAACGTGCATGCGCGCACACCGCACACACGCACACACACACACACGAAAATTATGTTTCACAGCAACAAGTGCCCCCCAGACGGGCAACAAATGAAATCAGCGAGCCAAGCACAACCAAAGGGCTAGTTAGCTAATCCCATACATATGTATGTATGTATTTAGTTTTATGTGCCTCAATAATCATTTCGTGAGTGCGTTGGTGACCGACCACGGTCAGGACGCGCAACCGTAGAGATTTTTTCTTTTCCTTTTTTCCTTATTCAATGGTATTTATGAGTTCGCTAAGCCACAACAGCATCCAAACGGCGCTCAAAGAGTTAAGAAAGCGTAGACAGGCAGGCAAAAAAAAGACACTGAGTCGAGTCCAACGTCTAACCCCACACTAGTCCTCATACATATATCGTATAGCGCAGCAGAAAATTCATTCATGAAATTTCTAGTCACACACACACACGCAAATACAGTCGCTGTGCCGAAACGTGAACTCACGAAACCGAAGCAGGAGAAGTAGAACAACAAAACATGCATGTACATGAAAAAAAATGAAAAAAACAACAATACATAAGAATTGCCACCCAAAAGAGTAGTGAAGCAAAAGTAAAAAACAAAACGGAGAACAAAAAAAATGGCAAATATGAAAAGGACAATAGCTATAAATGCAGCAGCAACATGAAAAGTTGTGTGTGTGTGTGTGTATATATAAAATATATAACTATACCTATAATATATTCTGTATACCCAACAAGCAGAAGAAATATTCTATATACTTATTTATGTATAAATATATGTATACTCTATGTGGTATATATGTACATATATGTATACACTTTGCAACCGCTAAAGCGTTTTTCGGAAAAGCTCCTCCTTCGAAGAAAATATTAACTTGAGAATTCGAAATTTCTCAACTTGAAAATTACGATTTTCTCAATTACAGAATTTAATTTTTTCAACAAGGACTCACATATTTCGCTATATGAAAATCCAAAATTTTTTAACTTTAGATTTGTGGTAAATTCTCAACTTGAGAATTACATTTTCTCAACTAGATTCTATAATTTTCTCAACATAAAATTCAGAAATTTCTTGACCTAAGCATTATAAATGAAAAAAAAAGTTTTTTTCAGTTTGAGAATTGAAAGACCTCTCAACTTGAGAATTGAAACATCTCTTGAGAATTATAAATTTCTCAACTTGAGAATTATAAATTTCTCAACTTGAGAATTATAAATTTCGGCTTATCATTAAAACATAAATTATTTGCGAACTCAAAGTAAACCTAGTTTCTCTCGATTTCACAGAAAACCAACAAGAAATCGAGTAGCTCCGACACAGTCAGCTTACACACAGCCAAGACAAAAATTCTAACAAAGACTTCCTTCCAGTAGTGGCAGCAGCAGCAAAACTTGAGAGTGTAACTTCATGGAAGCGCCAAACAAAAGAATTGAAACTCAATCACTGGTTTCGGATTCTTTTTTAGCAATTTACTCTTTTGTGCACAACCAAGTAAATATATAAATGTGTACATACTCGCGAATATATACCAACAAACAAACATTTGTACTTATTGTGTACTTCCTTTCCTTTGGTCATGTCGTCTCTTCGTGTTGCATGCACAGATTGGACCTCACAAACTATGTACATGCATAGGAGGCTGTTCTTATGCCCCATTAGAAACTCTTGATGTGGTCAGCTCCACCAACGCAGCTGCGCTAAGTGCGTAGGTTGTCGCGGCAACGTTGCATTTAATTTCATAACAAAATAAATATATTTGCCGGTGGCAATGTACCAAGCACCACACACAGACACACATATGTATATATACCGCACGTAGGAGATGTGTTGTACTTTGATCTCGTAGTGATGATGATCTCGTTGGTGGCGTTATGAGCTATGTGTGGCGAGCAAATAAATAACTGGGAATATACTCCTTTGTTTGTTTGTATGTATGTACGAAATTCTAATGAAACAACCTACGCTTTGACTGTGAATTTTAACTAAGCTAAAATGAAAAATCAGCGTTGTCTAGGACCAACTGGAGACAGAGTAGAGTTTGGCAAAGAATACGCAAGCTGAAAGAGACTAGAAGGTGGACAGTAGAGGATCGATAGAGGATAGAGATGTCAGCAAGAGGCTGTAGCTTACCTTCTACCTTAAGTATCTCTCTTTTGGTGCGGAACATATCTTCTGTAACATTAAGCAGAGCTAGACTTCGGATTCTTGAGGTCAATCTACTGAATAGCCTTCATCATGTACCAGATTCCAGGGTAAAAAGGATGAAAAAGGATGATATCGTGGTATAGACACTACCTCGGTCTAAGTATCTGGATGTTCCCAAATCGAAAACTACTTCTAGTTACTCATTCTCCGGCTGCCTTCCTTCGAGAATATGAAATGGAAGTCTTATCAGAAACGTTATAAACCTTTAACACTTGCTATACTTTAAACCGAAGCCTCCATATGGTCTCCTGTGATCCGGGTAAGCCAGTTGACTTCAAAAATGTCAGCCTTTAATTTGACGAGGACATAATTAGATTCAGCGAACCCTTAAGCCGAGTATATGAAATTGGCTTCACGAACGCTCCTCTCTTTTAACCAAGGGTTTACACGGGCACACGGGTTTCTCACATATCTATAGTGTGTGGCGAGAACCCATGCAACTGGGACTGCTTACCCAGAAGCAGGACTTCAGCCCACTGCTCTTGAAAGCTCTTCATCTACTTAGAAAGTTTCTGCTGCTTGGGCTTAAGCGGAAGGACATCGCACTGAGCAGGTACTGAACGGATAAACTTTTCGTTTTCCCACACATGACACTTGCCAAGATAAGACTTTACTAATAGATTGGATGAGTTGAATTTATTCTTCAGTAGAAACAGGAGACGCTCGTTAGGACTTAACTTCGGGGGCCGAAAAATTAGACTCCGTGGATGTTAAGGATCAGTTGCGGGCAAATATACTCGTCTCGTTCCACCGTAGTTTCAGAGAAAACGCTGAGTTATCGAACACAGGCTCAGCAGCTCAACACTTTGTTGTTGTGCCAAACAAGATAAAAAGATATGCGCGAACAAGAATTCGATCTGCACATGAATGCCACAACTAAAGCAACAACAATGTTATCAGCAAATTAAGTGACGGCGGTAAAGGCCATTAAAAGCAACAACAACAACAACAACATACATATGTATGTTGCCAGCGAGTAATGGAGCAATTGGCGCAGCTACAAGAAACAAGCCAGCAACAAACAACAAAAACAACAAACCTAGACGAGACGCCAGTCGCACGACGAGGATGTGTGTGCGGAGCTTTGGCTTGGCCATGAACGCGCCGCCGCCAGCACTTCATTAAAATCAGCAGGCAAAAAAAAATACAAAAACCACAACAACAACAACAACAACCACACAAGAGTGCCGCTCATTAATGAGCAAAATTGCAAAGAGCAATGAAAATGCATTTTACTCCTTTTTAGTCAAAACAACAAATTTTTACATGCTATGCGCATTTTTTTACACCAACCAAAAAAAGCACAGCTCAAATTCCAAAAGTATGGGATGCGTCGAGCTCGGCATAACAGCAACAATACGAAAAACAACCATAACAACAACACTTATTATACTTCTAGGGCAGTGGGACCGCCGTCGTGTGGCGGCGCGCAGACTTGAGAAAATATTTGACGGAGCGAAGGAGGAAGGGAGGGAGTCGCAGGCAGCCGCTGAGGCCCACACTCGAAATTCGTAATGCGAAATGCGACGAAATCTTTGTTGGTATACAATTTTATGGATTCCTTTGCTCACATGTTTTATTATGAGACCACGTCGATTTGTTTTCCCTTTTGCACCACTCAGTGTTGTTGTTTTGTTTTTTTTCTTGTTTTTGATGTTTGATTTTTTAAAAACAAATGCCGACAATTTATGCAGCATACATACGTATGTAGCGTACGTGTAGACATTCTGAAGCAAGCAAACAAACCAAAGCTCACCATGCTCCAGTCGAGAGCTCAGCATCTTCAGTCCAAGCGAGCATTGAATGAACAAAAATCGTGCACAGCTCGCGAAAAAAAAAACGAATATAGAAGAATTAATAAGAAGAAGGAAAGAACATTTTTTGGCGACTTTTTGCTTTCGAAGAATCTTTTATTGCGAGCTCTCTTTTTTTGAGGAGAATCAGACTGTATTAAGGTTGTAAAGTTCCGAAAGCCGCAAAAGCCAGTAGTGATTAGCAGCGCGCACTAACATTCGGCAGATGTGTTCGAGATGTGGTCTGATGAACATCCCAAGTTATAGAATCGACTGATTGGGCTGGGTGGTGGCCTGCAGTGCTCGTTTGATCAGCACAGCAATCAGAGAGTCGGTTATGTATGCTGTCCGACGGTGGGACGGACGTTTGGGCGGTTGAACAGTAAGTTGATGGGTCGTTCGAATGTACCGTCCGGCGTCTTATTATGGTCGCTACTCGGCAAGCGATATCAAGCCCTCAGAGTGTATTTCTGACATGAAAATAAAAGCTCCTCAAAAAAAGTGCCACATGAAGAGCCAAAAAAGTATGCGAGTTGTGGGATTGTGATAGGATAGTCGGGTTGCCTCAATTTACTAATGGGGAATAGTGTCCGATGGATCTTATAGCTTTGACTGAGTAAGAATCAAACTTTAATAACTTTTATTTTTAATTCCACTTTCGGCATTTCTCCAATTTCCTTCCGCATAGTTTTACACCTCTGACTCCGGATCCTCTGCTGGGATGCGATTCGTATTATTCTTTATTCCGAGGTATATTAGGGTAGTCAAAGTGTTTTAACTTGCTTAGGGGTAGAATAGTCTCCGATTGATGTTAAAGCTCTGGTAGCGCAGTCAACTCTGAACTCGGATCCGGCTCTAACTTTCAGAACTTTTATTTTTTCTCCCAAGAGCACGAGCAGCGAGCAGAACTGGAACTGGGACTCGCTTACTCACCTCAGTAATTCGTGGCACTTACCTCTATGTTATCAATATTCACTTGGATAAAACGTCGTTAATGGACTCCGGCTGGTTTTGTCATTGAATCTGGAACTCGACCATTTTGCACCTCCGACTTCCGAATCTCGCGCCGAGAAGACAATTTAAGAATATCGCTTATATTCAATTCCGGTCTCACGTCAGAACGGCTCAGCTCAGTAACAACCCTAATGTAAACAGCACGAAAAGATCAACACGCCCCGCAAACGCCTCGGACCTCAACTCCCCAAGCAGCCAGTTATCAATTGCTGAAAAAATTTAAAGAAATTCCACGTAGACATACAAGAAATGAGGAAAAAATGCCAAAAAAGAATAAAACCAAGTACCACCAAAGCAGTAGACAAACCACACGCACACGAACACATACACAGGCAGACAGACACGCTTGATTTTATGAATGTAAGCGCATTTGCGAGCTATTTTTTATATTCATATATTTCATATCGCTTTGTATTATACCCAAGCATCTTCCAGTTGCTAACCAACCAACCGACCTACCGACCATTCGACCAACAAACCAAACCAGCAACCGTCGATCCCAATGACCAACCGTTGCTCAGTTAACTAAACGAAATTAAATAAAATATTGCTCAGTCGGCCGGGCAGTTAGTAGGTACATACGGACAACCACTAAGACGACGACAGCGGCGGCAACAACGACAACAACGACAACGGCCAAGTACTCAATTCAAGTCAGTTCCAGGAATTCGATCATATCGTCCGAGCAATCTGATTATTTGTTTCGCACGCGCACAAAATCAGAAGCACTACCACCAACCATTGCGACTGAACCGTAGCGCCGCAGAGTGGGGCGCGGTAGCAAATGAGTCGGCGAGTTGCGAGACCATGCTATTGAATTAAGCATACACGTATATCGGACTTACGAGACCGTCAGTGGGTAGCAGCAAACAGCATACAAAGCAGAGATTGTTGCGCGGTACAAGGTGCGGAGAAGGTGAACGCGAATAGCACAAGCAAAAGATGTGTACATGCAACGCACAAACTCATAGCGCGATTACAGCAAGCCACAACGAGAAATCAAAGCGAACTCAGTTAAACTCAGCATGGTTCGGGCGCAGGCAGCCTGTGACGGTCCATTCGAACGACCCATCAACTTACTGTTCAACCGCCCAAACGTCCGTCCCGCCGTCGGACAACATACATAACCGACTCTCTGATTGCTATGCTGATCAAACGAGCGCTGCAGACCGCCGCCCAACCCAGGCAGTCGAGCATATCTCTCGACAGCGCCAACTAAATACAATTTGCGCTATCAGAGAGAAAAACAACAAAAACGGTTGCTCGTTTCCACCGCTTCGTCAGGATGCACACCTTAAAACACAAACCGAAATCCCTGCAAACAACCGCACAGCATCATTGATTGTACAAAAGCAAAAAAACAAAAAAACGAGATATATATATACGTGTACATACATAAAATATATTTTGGACCGCCCTTCGCCCTACAGTCTTTGGAATGTGCAGTGTTTGCCAAACAACTACAATTGCAGTAACAAAAAGAGCTATGAGAAGCGCTATCAACGTCGTCATCGTCGGCAACACACGACGCCATACAACACCACCTTCATCATCATGTCGTCTGACGGAGGCGCAAAAGGACCGATGCGCAAGCAACCTAAAAGACCTGTTGGCCAACGCTAATAATCCAGCAAGGAGTCTGCGTGGCAGCCCTTCAACCAAACCGTACTTTTCGATAAACGAATATTATTAAAGAGCCCGACAACGGTGGCGATGGTGGTGGCGGTGACGGTGACGGCGACGTCGCTGCCGTAACGTTTCACAGGAAAAAGTACTCATTAAGGAAGCGACGAACCTGCGCCACTACCATCACACCACAGCAGGTACATTGACCGACGAGGCGAATGCCAGACAAACAAACGGACGGTGCGCGAATGGCCTAAAGCAATGCAAGACGGAGTGTTAAAGCCACCCAGCTCCCCCAGCCTGGGTCTTGGCTGGCTAACATCAACCGACGACATCACCACCATTTACCCCACTCTCAGCCAGCAGCAGCCGCAATCATTGTGTGTGTGTGTGTGTCTGCCTGTTTGGAGTTGTTAGGCTGCCAAGGCGCTCGCATACTTGAGAATTAATTGAGCAATGTACCTTATGGGTAAGCGCAAAATTCTTAAGTCATCAGTGTGGACAAAAGACGCTACGCAGCGCGCTGTAATGTGTGTGGACATCACATTAAGGATACGAAAAGTAAGATGAATTGGAATATTATTGTTGGTGATGGTTGGCATTACGAGGAAGCTTTCGTATTTTAACTGTGGAATAAGAGATAATTTTAAGTGTATATGTGTGTACACGTATGTAAGGGTTTTTTTTTTTGCCCACGAACCCACACGAAGTACTTGTGGTCTAAGGCTCTTTAGACAAAACTCATCTTAGCAACTTCACACATTTTACTGAACTAAGTGGAATGTCTTTTTATCAAAAATATGAGGTTAGTACTCCTTATGAGACACTATCTCTAGCCTAACTCGATAGGGAAACAATTGAACATTGAACGAAGCTAAAATGGAGATCATTGGAAAGGAGGTCAAAGATGCACCTCGCTTTGGTCGGCCAATCACTCAAAAAGTCGATGGAATTCAGCATCTAATGTTCGGCATTCAAGCTGTCAGGAAATAGTGGAGGCATTAGGCAACACTCACGACATAGTTTGGAAGCATTCGAAGAAAGTCTGGCTTCTCAAAAATTCTCCCTGTTTGGGTGCCAGATGAAGTAACGCAAAAAAATCGATTGACCGAATTATCATCAGTGAAATGCTTCCGATACGAGATAAATTCGGACCACTTCTGAAACAACTCAACACGGGTGATATAAAATTGGTTAAATAAATATAAAATGATCAACAACCCTCGAAGCCTGAATTGCCGGCAAACAAGGTGAGGCTGAGTGTATGGTGAAATTGGTAGGGAATTATCCATTATGAACTGCTACAACCTAGCGAAATGGGCAACTGTGAGTCCAATGGTCAACAATTGGCCAGCTAATAACAGGCAAAAAAAACCTGATTAATAGGAAGTTGTGGTGTTTCTTCAGGACTACAAACATATTTGATGACTTGAGAAAAAGTGCTGGACCTTGGTTGGGAAGATTTGAAGCATCCATTATATGTATAGCCTGAATCTTACACCATCAGACTCAGCAAAGCTCCCTTCACGGTAAATTAAAGTCACTGAATTTTATTTGCCCAAGTTCTTCGTCGATAAACCACAAAGTTCTTCACGGATGGAATGATGAAGCTACCAGAAAAACGGCACAAAAATCATAGATAATTATGGTCTATATGTATTTTATTAAAATATATTTTCCATGAAGAAAAATTATGTTGGAAAATATAAAAAAATGCGCGAACACTTATTAGAAAACCTAAAAATTTAGAAGAAAAAATAAAAAGAAATAACAAATAAGAGAAAAAATATAAATATACAATAACAATAAAAATTAAAATTAAAAACTGTATAAAAATAGAAATTAAGAACAGCAACAATAATTCAAAAATTATAAATAAATCCAACGAAAAAATAAATAAAATATTTAACATATAAAACAAGTAACACCAAAAAAATTTAAAATTAAATAAAAAATAAATAAAAAATAAAGATAAAAATAAATAAAAAATAAAAATAAATAAAAAATAAAAATAAATAAAAAATAAAAATAATTAAAAAATAAAAATAAATAAAAATTAAAATTAAATAAAAAATAAAAATAAATAAAAAATAAAAATAAATAAAAAAATAAAAATAAAAATAAAAATATATAATAAATCAAAATGAAATAAAAAAATTAAAAATATATAATAAATAAAAATAAAAATAAAAAAAATTAAAGGAAATAAAGTAAATAAAAAATAAAAATA
The DNA here is from genome assembly GCA_037013455.1 of Ceratitis rosa. Taxonomy (NCBI): domain Eukaryota; kingdom Metazoa; phylum Arthropoda; class Insecta; order Diptera; family Tephritidae; genus Ceratitis; species Ceratitis rosa. Next base: position 10,832,233 of record JAWMAG010000008.1, on the reverse strand, counting down.
AATAAAAAATAAAAAATAAAAATAAATAAATCAAATAATTCAAAAATTTTAGGTTTAAAAATTAGTAAGAATTAAAAGTTTTACATTAAACAAATAAATAAAAAAATAGAATTAGAAATAATATAGAAACACATTAATAATCTCACATAATTATTTAATAGAATTTATTAGGCATTTAACACGTTTAAACACATCTAAAACGCCAAATTCGTTGCCAAAATAAGTAACAAGAAAAATCAATCAAGCAGTAAAAAGGTGTTATAAATATGTATCTTACAACAAAACAATTAACAAATTAAGTAACCTGTAAGGTAACCAAAACAAATAAAAGCTGAAAAACGAGTGATGAGAGCGGCTTCAAAGCCAACCACCACCACGCATGCGCACTCAAACGCATTTCAACGACGAATGTCAACAAACAACAATAGCAAATTGATTACAAATTTAATTTGTAAGTCAAAATACACTTACATACATACATATATTTTTTCTGATGAATTACCAATGGAAACGAGTAAGTACATTTACTATAAAGCACTGCACACCACGTACGCACACACAGTTGGCTTAGAACCAAGAAGAGTTGCTTTTAGCTACAAATGAGTTCAATAGCCCTGACTGAATTACGTCAGTTTCGTTTCATTCCATTACGTTTATTTTCAATATTTCTTTGTCAAAGCAATTAATACGGAAATGATTTTGTAGAAAATCGTTTGTACACCACAAAAAAAAAATACAATAGTAATAAATAAGAAGAAGAAAAGTATTTGGTAGCTGCTGGACAATAAAACTGCGTGCAAATCAAAAGCGAAAAGACCCGAAGATGAGGCAACAAACAACAAATGCTCCAAAGGTCTATTGAACTAAATACTATGTAATCATAAAGGTACACAGAAGAAAAAAAGGTGGAAAGCCGATTTTAAATTTCCACAATGACTAATTGCTCGCGCTGTTGATCGGCTTATGGCACACTAGATAGCTAGAAGTATAGCATGAGCAAACTGTGCGTTTACTATTGGTAAGCTTTGGAATTTATGCCAGCAACACAATTTGCCAAATTTTGCGTTATTGTTAGCACGAACTATAAATAAAATATTTATTTATATAATGTGAAGCACAATTAGTACTTTTTTATTGAATGAAAAATATTAAAAATACTATCTTACAGTATTACCTCATAAACAATACCAAACTAATGAGTTTGAACTTGACTTACAATTATGTCCGATTGTTGAAGTTACAAAAAGAAAATATTATTTATTTATTTTTTTTTGCTTTTTCTTTTTGAAAAATAAAAATCATCGATTGCACCGATACCTGAACAAAACACTTTGTGAAGCCACAAAAACTTGATCATTCAGCTTGGCTATGAAACCATTTGATTGCTCATTATATCCATGCCTATCTTCGTGAGACCATCCAGCAGGTTGATCCCCAAAATCCCAAACATAAAAGATGGATGATCATTTCCCCCTCCTCAGTATCCTTGCAGCTACTCCAACATCTCCCACAGCGTGCCCTTCGACTCTCCGCATGTCGTCCCATCAGATAGTGGCCTCTCAGTATTCCTCTTGCTTTGAGCATATCCGCTCATTTTAAGTGGTACATTTATAGTGATATCGTTTTGTCCCAATTTGGCCAAGTTTGTATGGATTTACTGTAGGCTGCAGTTTCTTTCCACCTTGACACAGCCTGTTCATATGCAAATTCCTTGTGAAGTAGAAGAATCTGCCTTACTTTACGTAGTAAGTATATCCATCTTACGATTTCCCTCGATGTACCCACGACCAGGAACCCACGTGAGAGATAGTAACTTCTGTTTGGCCATCTCTTGTAAAGATCGGCGACAGTCCAGCACAATTTCGGAGTTTAGCGCAAGTGAGCTCAGTGTTGCATGACTGTCTTTGAAAAAATTAAATAACGATATTCTTCTGTATAAAGCCAGCTTCGATTAGCTGTGTTGCCTACATAATAGCAGATATATGTATGTGCCCCAAAGACACTGGCAAGGTCAGATGTCCTGAGAGAGATAATTCCAAAGGAGGGTTTCCTGAGCATACACCAACACCGACTCTCTCCTCAAACTATGACCCATCCGTGTATATTTCCAGCTTGCAACCCGAGATGTGGTAATTATCTTTCTATTTTCCGCAGCTGGGAATTCGCTGAAGTAATTTTCAGTGAATGAAAGTAGACCGCATCAATATATAAAGGATATACACTTTCATATCAAATATGCCAATAATTGAGTGATCCATTGATTTGATTCTCTTAAACCACAAAGCCCAGTGAGAAGATAAAGAGTTGTGCACTTAAAGCCTGGCTTGACGTGCTTGTCGGTGCAGTTGAAGCTTTATTTCTAGCTGGCCACCACTTGAATGGTCTCTTCTCTTGCCTATAGCCCTTACACTGTCTTCTCGTTCAATTTACTTGTAATCTTTTTCTTTCCGGGTACGGAGTTGAAGCCGACCTTTTCATGTTATTCGTAGATAAATTTTGAATTTTTTCTATCCTGACACGTCTTAGTTGCTTTCTAGGAAAAACTGTTTGCTTTACTAATCTATGGTAGTCAAATTGTTGAGAAACGCCTAGAAGTAAATGAAATTTTTTCACGGTCAGTGTACACAGCTGGACAAAGTAATAGGTGTCCAAGAACGTTTACTTTATGTTCTTAAATCCTTGATGTCGCATACTGTTATGTAGGATTAGGCTCGCAGAATCCTGCTAAAATTTTCATAACAGCGGCATATTATCCTCTACATATGGTAGCATTATAGTTTCCAACAAACCCTTATAAACGAATCTTCTGAATCTATTGAATGATCCCATCAATCTGATGTATCGGACCTACACCTTCCCACGAAAAACAGCCTGATACCATTAAGTGCGACCTCCATGCTTTACTGTTTAATTTCGTAAAATCCTTCCTTCCTTCCTTCAGGCGACGAAAGCTTCTATAAGCATTGCTACCAAACTATCTTATATTTGTTTCATCGCTCGCTCTGATCCACGTCAGGTTTAATGAAGTACTGCAAAGTCTTTTCGCCTCAAAGTTCCTCTTCTTTTGTTTTAAACAGTGGAAGCTACTTTTCCACTCAAAATTGCACTTAGTAAACGTCGTCAACCAGTTCGTAAAGATACATATAACACTTCCGATTTCGCCAGCAATCGCTCCAGATGATTTGAACAGGTCGCGTTTAGCTCATTAGGTCTGCATCGATTCAATTTCCTTAAAATCTTACCTGCTGTAGTCAAACAACTGTCGAAATTCGTTCATTTTTATTTTTTTCCAGAACATACTTATTTTATTGTCCAATTGAATTTGTTGGTTGCTTTTAAAAACGAACTGATATTTTTATCACTGCCGGGTTCGCTGGTTTTTTTTTATAAAAATTGAAAATATAACAAGAAAATACATGAACGAGGGCGTGGCACTGGTTAGAGCACTCGTCTTTTGGATCAGTATTCGTGATTAGATTTCTGTAATAAGGAGCCGGGGAAAGGAGGTATGATGGTCTTCGAAATAACTATCATTCCCATCATTATTTAATTTAAATTCTACTTTTAAATCTGTTTATTTAAATTAGTTCTGAGTTTACTATAAATCTTATAACGCAGGTTACGAAACCAATTGAAATGGATTATAAAAAACATTAAAAAAATGAAATTAGAAACTTTGCAATTTTGCACAAAAAAAATCGCTTTAACCTTCAATCAGATCCCAAAGTATGATCGAAGTCTAAGAACTCTGTTTAGAAACTCGTCAAGTGTAAATTCCCCCTTTGGGAAACTGCTGTATGACGTTATAATAGTTATAATTTTTTATATTATTTTTTGTCTATATAAATTGTAAGATATTTCACCTTTCATAAATTTACATAATTTTATATCTCAAAAAATATTTCTAGTTATGATTAAATGAAAAATTAAAATAAACTATTTCTGTCATTTAATATAGTATTTTACTTCAATTTAAATACTTTTCTAAGATTTTAAACAGAAATTTTTAAGATAATAAATTAACATTTCTACTACAAACACTTGGATATTTTTTTATTCGCATCATTTTACACTTATTCCTGCTAATTATTTACCCACCATGGTCATATCCCAAGATTTTTTCCAATATCCCACAACGGAACAGCAACAACAACAGAAAATGGCAATTGCTGCTTATCATCATCATCACATTACAATGTGATTTCTGTTGAAACCAACAAAAAAAAATGCAAACAAACAAACAAAAACTAAAATATCCAATCTCAAAGAATGTAAACACAAAATATTTTTCTCATCATTACAAAATCGTTAAACAAGTCTAAAAATATGTATAAAAACAAAATCAAACACAGAAACAGAAAAAAAAAAACAAAAAAAAACAAAAAAACAAAAACAACGCTTGGACTCTTATCATTGTGTGTGGCGGAGAGGACAATGCGATTTTAATGATTTTCTGCTGCCACGACGAGCACAACAAACAGCACAACCATTCAATTAATTACAATACGATGCAGAAGAAATTCGCGAAAACAATGTACCACACACATACATACACAAACACACACATATACATAAATGCATGCATACATATTTTTGCCCTTGCTATTTATTTGTTTATTGTATTTGCGCTCAACAACAATGTCACCATTGACATATGTATGTATGTAGGAGTTTTGAGGAGGTGGAGGTGACAAAGTGGCAAAGTGGCAAAAGCGCTGCGGCAGTAGCATTGTCCACACGTTGAGAGTAGTTGGACGGACGACAGACAGACGGACAGCACATCCTTGAAATGCCATGAGAATGAATATGAGCACAGCATAAACAATCAGGCACCGCCGCGTGCACAACTTAACAAAACGCTCTGCCTAAAAGTACAAAGCCTACAACATGAAAGCGCATGCGGCTCGGTTCGGCTCGACGCGCCTCGTCGCATGTCGTGTTACAGTGCACTGTGGATCAACTGCGTAGCTGGGTGGGAATACTCATGCCTACAGCGTCAGTTGAATAGCGAATCTCAGCAAGATGGTTTCCCTACAACCTACTCTTTGGATCTTGATCGAGGCTGTAGATTGGTTGCCTACTCGAACGACGAAGTGCTCATGGTGAGGAGTAAATTGTTTTTATATCGCCGACCTCATGTTTGGGTATCTAAATATCGAAATTGACATAGCGACCAGAAGTATAAGTACTAATAAGACGGAGCTAGTCTTATTCACAAGGAAATATACAAAACAAGAAGTGGTTCTTATCTCGATATGGGAGCTCTCGCCTCTATTCGTTAGAAAACGAGAAATACTAGGAAGAAGCCGTTGCTGGGATGCCAAGTAGAGATTGAAGAAAGTATCGCTAGCCTTAGTCCAGAAGTGGTTCTTATCTCGAATCTATTCGTTAGAAAACGAGATATTGCTGGGATGCCAAGGAGAGATTGAAGAAAGTATCGCTAGCCCTATATTGCAGCAGGAGTGCTGTTGGTGAAAGACGAAGCTACTGCCCTAAACTACGATATGGACTCTCATATTCTGTCTTGTTCTCCCCCAGAGTCACGTTAGCAAAATAGATGGAACGTGCCCAACCCGCAGATTTCATTAGCATCTGCTGTGCGTAGTGAGTCATCCCTAACGAGTCTTTGCATTTGGTCGACTGAAACATGAGAGAACTTTACAAATGCTATGGCGTCTTCTGTCGAGAACTATTCATTGTCAAGAAGTGTGAGACTATCACGGAAGCGCTGGACTTAGTGCTTCGAAGAGTTGTTTCAGTCCAACTGGTTAACAATTACTTGGTTGAGACTTACCGTTGAGAACGGCTAATTTCATAAGCTCGCCCAAATGCGCTCTAACGAACGATGGACGAACACTTTCAAGAACCTGACTGCTCAAGCCTTTTGAGCTAAAGTGAAGCGCCGAATAGTCGAAGAAGTTCAAGCTCTTTGCGATTCCAAGATGAGAGCTTTGGCACGCAGTGTGAGCTTTGACTGACTGACTGGTGGTTATGACTAGGATGCGGATCAATATGCACGCAGTATGGCTCGAGATCGCTTCAAACCACCGAAGACGAGTTGAAGTCATTTAGAGAGAGAGATGAATAAAAAAAAAAAAAACCATGCGACCGACCCACTGTGCAGCGCTGCTAGAGCTTTTATTGCACAACAAAACGTTTAACATTTTTCTCATCAATGCAGTTTAGCCATCAATATGCTTGCGTGCATAAATTCATACATAAATACGAGTATGTGTATATGTACCTATAGGGAAGGAAGCCTGTGTAGACATGGCTGCTTTTTGGTGTGCAAAGAATGAAGAATCCTTGAAATAAATATTCCAGAAAAAGTCTCAATTTCTGCTCGGCGGCTTGCAAGGAACGCAGGAACAGCGGCGAACAAAGACGGTGGCCGCTGCGTGACAGACTCAATGCAATGCAACAATACTCATATTGTAGATATGTATGGTATGTACGAGTATGTACGGAGGCGAGTACTCGTTGTGAGTATTAAAGAAAAATTGCAAAATCACCAGTTTTAATGCCGAATGAATGCTGCCTGCAGTTTTCTGCATACGTATGTATGTACTCGTATGTATGTGCATATGCATGTGACATACCAAAAAATATAAAAAAATACGCCAAAAGCCCGAACTCAAAGTCAAAGTCAAAAACACTAAAGTTCGTTCATACAACACGAACGAAATGAAGAATGCAAAGGAATTTATTGGCGGCAGCAGCGGCTCTAGTGCCTTTATGCGCGCACACGCACACACACTCAAAGGCAACCGAAAACGAGCTTGTAGCGTCAACATAAATAGCAATGATTTAGTTGAGAACTGGTCGCTGGTGGATGGGTAGGCGGTAGGAGGGTAATGGACCAACGACGAGTACAACGAATTTCGACATCCAACTAAAAATATGCGTTCCAAAGGCGAACTGCGGCGCAAAATTCCCTTCAAGCACATATACATATACATATATATACATATATATATATGTATATACGCATATTCTTCAGACCATATAAAGTAAGCAATGCAGTTTCGTGGTGATTGCACCCTGTGAACACACATGAGCCCATCGACATCGACACCACCACCACCACCCCACAATCTGCACTGCTTTTTGACCATTTTTCCGCCAGGACATTCCTGCTTTTCAATTTATTTATTTTCCATTGAACTCGATTTGTTGCAAAAATGTTGCCGCACGACAGACAAACAGACGGTTTTTTTTTGTTGTCGCACACAAAACCAGCTGATCGCAAGTACAATAACAACAACATTGTCTACATCGCGTCATTCTAGAGGACGGTGATCTTTATCGTTCGCCATTCGATTACCGGGAATGGCTATAATAGTATCACATACAATTAAATGAATGTTCAATGCAACGACCTTGCGAATTAAATGGTCTAAAAGGCAGTTGGTAGAACAAAAAAAAAAAATAATAATAATAAGAGCAGTCGGTTGTTCCTCTGGTATGTGTTGCTAATATAAATAGTTGGCTCTGCTGGTTGGTGTGGTATGAGACAAGTAGGGTTACCAAGTGATAAAGAGTGAGAAGCAAATAGTTGCTGTGAAGGATACGGAAAGTCTTATAATTTCAAGTCCTAGTTTAAGACCGCTAGAGAGGAAAACTCTTCCGGATCACGCTGCTTCTAGAAACTGACTACACGCTGAAATCTAAGAGTTAAAGTTTCTCGGAGGAAGAGAGATAAAAAGTTAACTATAACACTGAATGACGCCTTTAAGGTTCAGACTCAGAGTGTTGGATATGCTCTAGTTCTCGTTAGTCACCGTAAGCTACACATGCTGATAGTATTCGTGACAGTTTATGACCAGTCAACTCAAATGCGTAGACCCGGTTGTCTTGAGGAGTCGTCAGATACGTATAACATTATGTTCCGGATCCTTTAGCAGATTGAATTCCTACTTAACCAGACTAGACCATGTCTGACATTTCTTGAGACTCAGACCGATAAGAACGTCTCTGACCAGAACTCTTTCAGAACAAGCTTCTTCTCGAGGGAACTGGGTAGGCGGGGAAATCAAAGAATTAACCCTAGTTAACGAAAGTTCCTCAGAAGGGAGAGATTCGTTTTACTTTCCTCGTGCCATTTGAAGACTTCTTTCGTATATGAACATAAGCTTTTGGGAAACTCGACGAAAGTTGAGCAATTAATAAGATAGGCTAACCAGTATTCGTAGTAATTATCTACCTAAATGACTGCAAATTCCGCAGATACCCCATGACTAGAAGAATTCCGGGTGTACTTCGGTCGGATGTCGTTGGGTGTCGTCAGTCAAGTATAATGCGGCACAATTTAGTTAGTCTAAAGCCCATTTCTGTTTATAAAGATCTTTGCCCGCCTGATTTAGCAAAACGGTATTCTTCCTGCGAACTATTCGTCTCAGGAGAACTTCAAGATCGTACGGGCTTGAGATCCCTTTGATCCACTTATGGATTGTGATGAAATGATTGTTGTTCCTCTGGAAAACTCTGCAGGGTTGATGGTTTTGTGAGTATTCCTTTATGAATGTGCAGGTATCGGTGAGGCGGGCCTTGCCCAGACAAGGCAAACACTAGACGAGTACTTCCTCATGCCACGTCGCGAGATTTTCCTGGATTATAATTAACAGGTGAGTCCAGTTTACAAACTTACAACTCTCTTACTTTTACTTACTTTTGTATACAAGAGATCTCTCTATCGAGGTCTATGTGGTTTGTCTGACTTAACCTTAATAAAACAGAAGTGTCGTGGAAGCTTATCCAGTTAACAAAGTCGCAGGAATTACTTTTGTATATAAGAAGTCCACTGGAGCCAACCCAAATAGCCTGACCTAGCCATAGATTAAAACAAGTGTCATGGCAACTCTGTTAGAAAAGGAATTTGCTGCAAACAATAAAAACTAAAAATCAGCAACCACCACTACCACCAAAGATCAATACCGACTTTGCCGCACAACATGTAGCAGTTTATCAAAAACCCATTGACAGCACACACCACAGCTTGTTGCTTGGAACTTGGCATGCGATTGAAAGCAAAAACAAAGAAGAAACATGCCGTCTAGCAATGCAACTAGAAGGACCTGCCTACCTGAGTATGCCCGCAATCAACGTGCCAAGGTGCTGACGATGCAGAATCAAATAAACAAACAAAAGCCAGTCATCTGTGCGTTCCTCGCACGCCTGCAAACAAACAACAAATAGTCGCTTCGCCAACCACTACGACTACCAGTTAGCTAGACAACAGCAAGCTAATTCCATGGCTGGCGCAGAGATTACGTTCGTGGAAAGTGAGATTGAAATGCGGCACTTAACAAAAATAAATTGCAATGTCGCCTCCGCGGAGCTAAGGTAACACGCATACACTCACCCGAGGCACTAGGCTAGGCCTGGAATGTCTGCACGGCACGACACGGCGGGCGGAAGTTGGAGCGCATCATTCGCGCCGCACAAACGCCATTACCATCTTTGTAGTATAATGAAGAGTGAGTTTACGAAAAACTCGCCGCCGCCAACAACGAAAGGATGCCCGCGACTCGCCATGCGTAATAAAATAACATACCAACTTCATAAAGAAATCTGTCTGTATGTATTAGCTCACAGGCCGACCCTGGGAAACTACTATTTGAACAAGTCTTTTGTAAAAATCTATGTGCTCGTCTACTCTTTTTGCATTTATTCGCCGAAGTGTCTACTTGCTGGCTGCTGATTGCTGGTGCTGCTTTTTCCTGCGCTCAATTTCTGCAGACTCCTTGGTACACTTGTACATACGAGTATGTTACTAGACGAGACGAGTCTGCTAAAGACGCGTGCAAAATAAAAGTAGAAGTGAAAAATTTAAAGTAGGTAAGACGGAGTATAGTCACCGGCCATGGAAGACACACTTACCCGCTTCCCCGGATCGTGCTTAACCCAACCCGGATCGCCACAAACCAACTCCACTAAACCCGTTGGCACCCGTCCAGTCGTCGAGCGCCGTCCACATTGTTACCATCTTCGTGTTATGCGACGTTGTAGTAAGATCGCGGTTGGCGCATGACACGATTCATGTGTGCTTATCTGGCGAGATAAAATGCGCGTAGGTTGACTAGCTCGTGAACTTGTTGGTAGGTTGGTATGACTGGCTGCTTTTGGTTTAGCAGTCTACTCTGCCGGAGTTAAGCCCTTTAGGTATGGGCGAATGTGCGCTTAATAGAGCTGAGCAAGTGGGACATTAAAGGTACCGGCCACCACCACCGCCACTTATGGTTTATTTTTGTTGTTATTGATTGTGTGAATGACAATACCAAAAAGAATTACAAGGAAACCAGTGAAGACAGTCAGCGAAATACCAAAGATTTAAGACATAGAACTTCTGTATGAGCTAAAGCGTGGGGCGAAAGGGTGTTTGGTAACAATTGTATGTATGAGCACGCGTTGGTTAGGTTAGAAACCGACCGAGTAAGAGTAAGACGACCAAGTTCAATGACAAACCATTAACATTCGCGCCCATTGTTGGCTTCCATGGCTTATATTGCACTTTACGAGATACAAAGAGGAATTTAACGATACACTGTAAAAATCGTAGCTGAAATCAAGAATATGACCAAGGACTTATAAATATGAAAGACTCGTTGAAAGACGTGGCGGAAAAGAACTCACCAAGCGGTTCGCTTGCTCTCGATCTCCACTTTCTGAAGATCTCTAGGACTTATACTGAGCACAAATCTGGGTTGACAAGACTTCGGAAAGCTACGCACACTTAGCCGAAATCCTTATGTGAAGATCTTACAAAAAAGCCTCTTTAAACGAGGCAAACGTGCGCCACGAACTACCACAACAGATCATCTCTACCCGAAAATTACAGCATGGAACGAAGTTTGAATACCAGGAAATGACACTTTGAAATCTTAACCGAATGTTAGACTTTTTATACCCGCTGAAGCGCATTTTAGTCGAGCTGCTGCTCCGATTTGCGCAGTGCGCCTTTATGAGACAGACCTAAAGTCTTTGGAACGTCTCCGAAAAACAGATTTTATTTAGACTATTGGCCCAGCGAGAAGTGAAATATATATCTTTCCGGCACGTGGCACGTTTAGGTAGACTATTCAGCTAGCTACCTTTGGCGCAAAAAAACTTGCCGACGCTGGAGGACTAAACTTCTCAATAGAAGCCAGAAGGTGCATACCTACATATATGGGCGATTCCGCAATCGAAGTGAGCGTCTGTTTTAAATTTCCCGCAATAATTTCGACAGTGTATCACGCGTTATGCCTAAAGAGGAGCGCAGCCAGCGTTGCGACATCTCCCTGACGCCGCTACAGTCAATGTCACATTCTTTAACAAATATTTTGATATGAAGAGCTGCAACATTTAATAAACAGGACGATCGCTGGTGATCAAACAACTGCAGGAATGTATGACACGGCACATAGACTCAGCAAAAATTTGTGTTTAGGTTCTGTATGAGCATGAGGCAAACCCAATGGACATTAAAGAAAAACATTTCTTAAATCTTTGAGCAATTTATAATTGTCAAGTTGATTCCAACAACATTATTCTTCAGTGGTTCTCAAACATTGGAGATTATCGATTGAGTTTGAGTTGAGAACTAAGTTATTCTCAAATTGAGAACTCAATTATGCTCAAACTGCGAAATAATATTTTCCAGAGAATTCCAGAGAATGTTGAGAACGCAACAGCACCCCTGTTGAACTTGAATTGAGAAACAAAGTTTGAGGTTTGAGAACTGCATTGTTTTCTCCACTTAATCTCAAGTTGAAAAACATTTTTAAGGTTAATTGGGCAGAGACTGCGGCGTTTCAATAAAAACACTAATATTTTATTAACATTCTTTCAATATTTTTGTAGCCTTTAGGTGGCATTTGCATATACAACGCGTTACTTGAGGGGTAACAACCATACAGACCCGCCAACCCGTCAGTGTTGAGAATATGTTTGCCAATTTGCATATAGAAGTCAACGCGAAACTTATTCACACATAATTGATTGAGATATTTTTACCGGAGTATAGAGAAGCCAGCGTACTGGGGAGGATGCTGAGCTTTGTGTGTTTGTGAAAAGTGGCGGCTTTAGCACTCAACGCGGGGTATGTGTTCTCGACTGGTTGGTTACTGGTTGGTCATACGCAAAGTCGTTGCTGTGCGACTGCGCAGTTAAAGTCAGCGTCCGCTACAGCTGACTGAACTGACTGGTTAACAGCGGAGTCTGAGTCTGAGTCTGTCTGTCTTATATTTACTTTTCCCATGTAGCAAAATCTTCTCACATACATACTTGTACATACAAACGTACTTACATACCCAGAGATGCGCAAACAAAGTAAGCTATGTAACCACTGTTGGTATTGACCGAACGCTTAACCGGCTGACCACCAAAAAGGAAGCAACAAAAATAATAACAACAACAACAACAAATGAAGGCACATAGTTAGAACGATTGACCGCGACGCGTTGGTGCGTGCGAATTTTTTAGCACTATGTTAAATTTTCATGCGATAATTTTGATTTTTTGCGCATTTTTATACTTCTTGTGTCAGTATTCTTCTTTCTCACATATTCTAACAAGTTACAGCATCAGTCTTGGTAGTAACAACGGACAGTTGAATGGTCTAAAAGAACAAGCAATTGCGGTTCAAGTTCAATGTGCGAGCGCGCCATCAACTGTGAATTGGAATGTTTCGCCTAGTGATGTAGCGGATCTTCGATTTTGGTTCGAAAATCTTCGCTGACTTTGGTTCCGGTAATCCGGATCTCCGACAACGATACATATGGAGCTTCCGGATCGGTAGCAACCTTTTGAATTTTAAAGCTTCCATTGACTGACCTTCGTAAAACTCCACGAACTTGAATTCGCTACTCAAAGTCGAAAATGTCATAATAAAGGTATGCCTACGATGCTCCGAGGATCTCTAATTCTCATTACGTGACGTCATTTACCCGAAAAAATCAGGGTATTTATTTCGAATGTGTCGAACTTAGCCTTTGATTCCCATTTCAGAAAGGAGTGGCACAGAGACCTCTTACTCTCATTTATACTCCGACTGTGATTCGGATAACGTAAATTAAAACGCTACACATTACTTCCGAGTGGCTGGAACTTTATCTCGACTTTCTTCTCAAAGTTACAACTGTATATTAAGGCATAACCAAATCTTTGGTGGAGCGATATGCAGAAGATAAAATTAAATGATTCGGGTGCGCCTTCGTAACGTTTCAACTGGTTAGGCCCACAGAGATGTAGAAAAAGTTACAACTCTTCCGCCTCCGATGCCGGTTTCGATACCGCCAACTACGGTTCCGAAGAGCTAGCATACGTTTTTTTTATATATGTATGTAAACCTTTCCTATGCGCTCATATTAAACCATTTAAGCAAATTGTTCTTTCTTAAAAATAAACAAAAAAAAAAAATATATCATAACAAGCAAATTCCAAATCTAACAGTTTCAAGTAGAATATACAACGTGCATTGTATGTAGTGCTAATGGCAAGTGTGCGAAAGTTGATGAGGTGATAATTCCTGGATGCGTGCCTATGGACGAAACAGGAAGTCACACTTGGCATTTGGTTTTGCATAATATCTCTACCAGGAAGCTGCTTAGACTCATATTGTTAGCAATTTAACAATTATTATAGCAAATTAACTCTTTTTAAGCTAAGTACTCACAATTAAATCGCATTTATATATACTGTTGTCCGTGTAGAACACCAACAATTCGGCAGATAATGCCCGACAGCTGGGTTCACGTAATTTCGAAGCGAGCAGCAAGCAGGCAGCCGCTAATATTTGCAGATGTGTCTTTGTTACAGATTTTGTGGATAGAAAACGATCCATATAGTTGAGTGCTAAGAGGACGACTTCTTCTTGAGATTTCTCCTCGGCGCAAACCTGGAAGTAAATGAAAAAAAATTTAATTTATGTGTGAAAGGAAAGAAAAATTATAAATTGGAAAAAAATATGAAAAATGTATTGAAAAAATTCTCTGTGAAGGAGAGCGTAATTCGCTTTGAGAGTTCAATTTTTGACACTTTGAGAAACGACACAAACACTAATTTAGGGACTAGTTTTAAATAAATTTAAACTTACTAAAATTTAAACAATTGATGAACAATAAATAGCCAAAACTGTAGAAAATTCGAGTAAAATTATTTAGAAAGCCACCTGTTTAACGAGAATAGCCAAAAAAGTGCGAATGGAACTGGAGAGAAACTATAGTGTCCCATAAGCGGGCACCAACGGGACCAGATTTTTTGCCCGGTCAATAGAGGTGCCTGTTTATAAGAGGTGAATTTGTATGGAAAAAAGTTGAAGGGATTTATATATATATTTAAGTTTAAAAATATCTCCATGTTTCTTACACATTTGAAGAATATTTAAAAGAACTCTATGTAAAAGTCTAAGACTAAACTCTCTTCATGTGATAAGAACAGTTTGGACTTAAATTTCTCGCCTTGGTAAGAATAAAATTTTAACCTCAAATTTAAATAATCTTTCCGAATAAAATCTACGTTTTCAGTAAATTATTTAATTTTAATTTTTATATTTTATAAATTAATTACTTAATTTCTGAATTTCCAAATTCTTCATTTATTATTTTTTATTTACTCATTTTTATTCCTTTTAACTTATTTTATTATTCTTTTTATTGTTTTTAATTCGATTTTAATTTTTTTTTTTTTAATTTTTTTTTTTTTTAATTTTTTTTTTTTTTTAATTTTTTTTTTTAATTTTTTTTTTTAATTTTTTTTTTTAATTTTTTTTTTTAATTTTTTTTTTTAATTTTTTTTCTAATATTTTTTTTAATTTTTTTAAATTTTTTAATTTTATATATTTTAATTTTATTAATTTTAATTTTATTTATTTTAATTTTTTTTATTTTATTGTTATTTATTTAATTTTATTTATTTTAATTTTTTTTGTTTTTTAAATACAATTTATTGTTTTTTTTTTTTTTTTTTTAATTTTATTCATTAGTTTTTTAAATAAAATTTTTTGTTTTTAATTTTTTATATTTTATTTTATTAAATTTTATGTTTTTATCTTATCATTTTTTATTTTTATTTTTTTAATTCCTATCTTATGTATACATTTTTTTCCTTTTTTATTTTTTATTTTGGTTTTTTTAGTTTTTATTCTTTAATTTTTTTATTTAATTTTTTTATTTTATTTTTTTATGTTTTTTTTTGTTTTATTTTTATTGTTTTATTTTTATTGTTTTATTTTTATTGTTTTATTTTTTTTTTGTGTAATTTTTTTATGTAATTTTTTTGTGTAATTTTTTTGTGTAATTTTTTTGTTTTATTTTTTTTGTTTTTGTTTTTTTACTTTTTTTATTATTTATTTTTTTTAATATTAATTTTTTTTTAATATTTATTTGTTTTTTATTATTTATTTTTATCATTTTTTATTTTTTTTTTATTATTTATTGTTATTTTATTATTTATTTTTTTTTTTCATTTTTTTATTTTTCTTTTATTATTTGTTTTTTATCATATTTTTATTTATTTATTTTTTTATTATTTATTTTTTTGCTATTTATTTTTTTGCTATTTATTTTTTTATTATTTATTTTTTTTATTATATATTTTTTTATTATTTATTTTTTTATTATTTTTTTTTTTTTATTTTTTTTCATATTATTTATTCTTTTTTATTTATTTATATATCATTTTTTTTTATTATTTATTTTTATATTTTTTTTTTTATTATTTATTTTTATATTATTTTTTTTTTATTATTTATTTTTATATTATTTTATTATTTATTTATTTTTATATTATTTTTTTTATTATTTATTTTTATATTATTTTTTTTTATTATTTATTTATTTTTATATTATTTTTTTTTATTATTTATTTATTTTTATATTATTTTTTTTTATTATTTATTTCTTTTCTTATATTTTTTTGTTTAGGGAGGGAAAAAGGTGCGTGTCGCATCCTAAACTCCCCACATTAGAATTATATTTTGACTCAACACTGTTAAATAATTTTAATCATCAGTCGACAACATACACACATATTTTACAAGTACGAGTATGTACTTTTATACATGCCTTTACTAATCATTTCATAGCTCATTTACCGACCGTAAAACCCCACAACGCCTATTGTAAAATTTACCCTATTTCTCTTAGAAAATGCACGCATACTTGCACAGAAACACTTTATACACTTTAATGCATTCTTACTTAACCAAATAGAGTAATCGACGCGTCTTAACCTACAACCAAATACAACAAGAACAACAAAAATAATAAACAATAAAAGAAGTGTTTATAAAAATAAGAAAATAACAACTTCTACTACGTTTATATTGTACAATTATGAGAATGTAAGAAAGTAAAACCGAAGCGTAAAACTAATTATTAGATACCTAACTGATTACCGCATGTTCCAAGGCAATGCACAATGCAACTTAAGAAAGCGAGGGGAGGATACAACAGAAAAAAGAAGAAATAAGAAATAGTATAAAGAAATCTAAAAAAAATAACAATAAATAATAATAAGCGAGAACTTACAAGCACAAACAACCGCAAGCAATACGTTTATACTACGCCGGCTGCCTGCTGTCCCATTCAACTTTTCTCACCTCAGGTGCATTAGTTTTCCAATACACTTGCATTTTCTTTTGCACTGCTGAGGCCCACCATCGACTCGACTTTGTGGCTAGATTTATTTATGTGTGTACGTATGTATGTATTTATAATTAATTTTTCAAACTTGACTGATTCACCAGTCTAAAGACCTGAATTGACTTAAGGCTAAGTAAGACGATGACGCTCATTAGTAATGTTATTTACTTGTTGTTGGTATTGTATGCATTTCGCCAATTCATACCACTCAGATCAGCGCAAAATATATGCATATGTACATACAATAATCATTATTATGGACCAATCGAGCGTCTATAGCACGTAACTCCTGTAGAACTGAGTGTTCGAAAATTCTTTTTCGATTGAAAACTTACACAATTCAGCTGTTTTGAACATGAAATTTTGTGAAATACTTGGATGTCAAGTATAAAATACTGACAGTGAAAATTGGAAATATTGGGCCAGTACAGCAGATAGCTCTCATACAATTGGGTGTTCGAAAATCAGTTTTTAGTCCAAAACTTACACAATTTAACAGCTATAAACTTGAAATTCTATATACTTGATTTATATCATGCATAAAACGCTGACAGGAAAAATCACTGGAATTAGACCACCACAACACACAGCTCACATACAGATGATTGTTCAAAAACACATTTTTCGCTTCAAATTTTTCAAATTTAGCAACCATGTACTCGATATTCGATACACTGTATGTATATCATGTGGAAAATACTGACAGCGAAAATTATAGATATTGACCTACTGTAACATATAGCTACCATATAACTTATTTTTCTAAACTGTATTTTTATTCCAAAACTTTCACAATTTAGCAGCTATGAACTTGAAATTCGATATACTTCACCCAAATCATTTGTTAAATTCTCACTGTGAAAATCGAAGAAATTAAAGCACCATAGCACATAGCTCCCATACAAATATTTTTTCGAAAATCCGTTTTTGAAAACCACAAAGAATAGATTTCAAAAACTTTTTAATATCATATTGTTATAGATAAATATCACTTCAATATTCATGATAGGTATAAAATCTTTGGTATTTCCAAGTTCTATTCTTCTATATTGCTATTGTACATTACGTTATGTAAACGTCATTCATTTTTTCTTGTTGTTGCAACTGCTGGCGCTGCACAAGCAAAATCGTCGCAAATCGCGTCATCGTGTTTACTTTGTTTGGAATTCGGAAATAGCAATTCTTATAATTTTAGCTTTATTGCCAATTCTATGTGGCGGCAAAAGCAATTTGTTTTTGTATTTTCTAATGTACATATATATGTTTGTATGTATTTCTTAACTGGAAAAGCGGAAATTGATTTATTTGTAAATTTTCTTTTTTCGGTGTAGGAAGTAGTAAATTGATTTATGTGGTTGGTTCTTACGTACATACATACATATGTGCATATATACAATACAGACAAGGAACGTTTCTGAAGTCTAAAACCTCTGTCGACATGGCAACGATATACATTTTGATAAAGAAAGTTTGGAATTAAAAAAGCACCAAAAAATTTGATTTTTTCAAACTTAAAAGTTTTGAAAAATTTAAAGATAAAAACAGAATTTAAATTTTAAAAAAAACTTGAAAGTTTTGAAAAATTAAAATTAAATCACAAGATTCGAAAATTTTAGATTTGAAAATTATTTGTATTTCAAAAATAAAAAAGTTGTGAAACGCATTACTTTTCGAAAATTAAAAATTTTGTAGTCTTTCAAAACTGCTAGTTGTGAAAATGATAAAAATTTTAATATCACACTTTTGAAAAATATGAAATTTCAAAATCAAACAAGTTTTGAAAAGTATGAAATAAAAATAAGTACTGATTAATATAAAGATCTGAAATGTGAAATATTTTGAAAACCAAAGATTTGAAAATAACACGTTTGATAATAAAGAAATTTGAAAAAGATTTACAGTTTTGAAATATGGAAAATTAATAACTTTTGAAAGTTTTACAGTTCTAAAAAACTTATGCGAAAATTAAAATTTTGAAGAATATGAAGATTTGAAAATTAATGTTTGGGTAATTAAAGTTATGAAAGTTAAAGTGTTCTTAAAATTACAGTTGTGAAATATAAATCTTGAAAAAGATTAGATTAAAAAAAGTTATGTATGGAAAATACAAAAATCATGAATTTCGATGTGTTGAAATTCGAAAAGTTTTGAATTTCGAAGTTTTGAAATTTGAAAAAGTTTGAAATATGAAAATTCTTCACATTTGAAAAGTTTTGAAATTCGAAAAGTTTTAAATATTTCAAATATTTTGAAAATTGAAAAATTTTGAAATTTTGAAATTTGAAAAGTTTTGAACCTTTGAAAAGTTTTGAACATTTGAAAAGTTTTCAAATTTCAAAAAATTTGAAATTCAAAGTTTTGAAGTTTGAAAAGTTTTGATATTTGAAAAGTGTTGGACATTTGAAAAGTTTTGAAATATGATGTCTTGAAGTTTGAATTTTTGAGAAGTATGTATTAAAAATAAAAGAGTTTTGAAAACTTTAAGCTTCCAAAATGATTAAGTTATAAAAATAAGATATTAAGTTTTGGAATTTAAAATTTAGAAATTTATGTACATACGTAAAAGAATTTAAAAATCATAAGTTATAAAAATTAAAGTTTCAGAAATTTCAGTTATTGGTAAAAATGTTAGGTTTTTAAAAATAAAGTCTTGAATATTGTTAAGTTTAAAAAATTCGGTATAGAGAAAAGAATATTAAATTATTTTGAATATTAATAAAGTGATAAATTTAGAAAATATTGAAAATCACAAAGTATATACGACAATTAAAAAGTTTTTGTACTAAAAATTATAAAAGTTTTTATGTTTTATAGCTTCAAAAGTTTTAATTTTGATATCAAAGAATTAATTTTGGTTCAGTTTTTCTTCCGAATTTCGAAATACCGCAAAATCGTCCAGTCTCCGAATAGCCTTATTTATTTTTTATTTTTTTTTCCATTTGATTAAAATATTTGTAGTGATTTTGAGTTCTGAAAAAGAAAACCTTAGATTCAGGAGCACCTCACTTTGGCTCCAACAACAGTCATTGAACCTTATTTAATTATTCATTTATTTGATTTTTTTTGCATTTTTTTTACCCCATCATCATTTACATCACAATGCATAATATACTTACATTATACATTATAATTGCAGGCGTTTTGGACCCCTTTTAAAATTTCATTAATGTACCTGTTTTTCACCTACCATTGCCCTGGTCATAATCGCACAACACCCTACTACTTGAAATAAAGTGCAATTGAATTGAAAATAAGGGGAGATCATACCTAATGTAATGTATCTAAGTACATACACACAGATGTGTGTATATGTATGAATATTTGAAATTATATAACAAGCTAGAAAAAAAAACACACCGAATCACAGCGCATTTAATTGATGGCAGTAGAAGTACTAGTAGAAAAAGAAGAAGTAGAATAAGAAGAAGCATTTAAGCATCTAAATGGCAATGGCAATGAATGGCTCACCAACAATCATTAGCTACCCACCGATGCGCGCGCTGAGTCTAATGCAATACGCGGCCAGTGGGGCGTTGAAGTTCTGCCAATAACCACCTGCTCGCTGCAGCTACCTTCGCCGCTGTGCCTTACTTGCTGCCACAATCGTGGAAAAGGTAAACAATAAACAAACAAAGTCAAGGTTTCGACGACTTGTTGCATGTTCATCGACAATTAAGCTATTATAGCAAAAAAATAATAATAAAAGATGAAAAAAAAGATGCCAACGAGGGCACAAACATATATACATGCATTTGACTATGTATTACATATGTATGTACACAAGAGAGGGTAACTAAAGTTAGCGAGTTTTGGTCAAAAGTCTACACAGCCTACTCTGCAAGTGGAGACTTTTTCATTGTAAATTGTGTGCAGCAAAACAAATTGCAGCAGCTGTAACGGTAATTCTGTAGAACAGGCAAATATAGTACATACATATACAGTCTCTGTCAGTGTGTTAGTTCGTGCGCCAGACGACGACGCTTCCGTTTGGCAATTTGCCGAAAATCCGTTTCAAAGATTATCTGATAAATATAAATACATATATACTACTGCATGTATACTCGTATATGTACATATGCAAGTATGTAAGTTAAATTAAAGTAAATAAAATGTAGAGAATAAAAACAAATATAGCGTACGAGCGTACGAGTGTAAGAAGCAGGGCCACGACACCAACTCAAATACGAGAAAAAAGCGACATTGCATAAATTCAACTTCCGGCCCATCAATTCTGCGACACTCTGGCGTGCAGTAGCAGCATGGAAGTTTTTCTTAATAAAAAAAATTTTTTTTTGTTTTTTTTTTATTTTTTTATTTATTTTTTTCTTCTTAAGTTGTATCCAGCCTGGCAGTCAAGACAGTCATTAAGAATTCAGCGCGCATTTGCTATGTTGGATGTGATTTATTTATTTATTATTTGCAAACGGAGATGCAACCAAAAACAGCAAAAAAATATTTAAAAATTATTTAATATAAGAATAATAATAAAACCTTGACAAAAAGTATATGAAAAAAATTAAATTGAAAAAAAAATCATATCCCGACAGTTCCTTACTCCTCTGTTTTGTTTTGCTGTGCGAAAATTATTCACCAACGATATTTAATGCTACAATATACTGGCTTTAAGTTGGTATAAATGTTTGTATGTGAATACATTATGTATACGCATTAACAGCTGGCTCCATCAAGGAGTATGCATACAGTGCTGCTGAAAATAATGGAACTAAGAGAAAAATTTAATGTATACATATGTATATATGTCAAATGAAATTGCTGATGATTTTTGTAAGAAGATTTTGTTTCCCATTCAGTAAACATTGAGTTACACTAAGGACGTCGTTACTCGCAAATTTTCGAGCCCAAGTAACTACAAACTAAAGCAAGTCATTTCGGTTATATTTCAATTAAATTTCAGGGCTATTTGCGAACTAGTTCCGTACCTCAAGGTACTTTGGAGACAAAATTCCATACAATAAGAGGATTATTTCCCAAGTAATTCAAAATTATTGCCCTCAACCTTATAAACCTATATATGTATATAAAGTGACACCTTAGTGTATCAAAAATGATATACAAAAAAAAATAAATTCAAAAATAAAATAAAATAAAATAAAATAAAAAAATAAAATAAAATAAAATAAAATGATATAAAATAAAATAAAATAAAATAAAATAATATAAAATAAAATAAAATAAAATAAAATAAAATGAGATAAAATAAAATAAATTAAAATTAAAGAAAATAAAATAAATTAAAATAAAATAAAATAAAACAAAATAAAATAAAATAAAATAAAATAAAATAAAATAAAATAAAATAAAATAAAATAAAATAAAATAAAATAAAATAAAATAAAATAAAATAAAATAAAATAAAATAAAATAAAATAAAATAAAATAAAATAAAATAAAATAAAATAAAATAAAATAAAATAAAATAAAAAAATAAAATAAAATAAATTAAAACAAAAAAATAAAATAAAATAAAATTAATAAAATAAGAAAATAAAAATTAAATTTAAAAAACTAAAAAAAGAAATGAAAAAAATTAAAAAATTAAAATTGACATACAAAAGTCGCAAAATTAGCGTTTCCTCTTTAGTCGATTATCGCTGGTAGTTGTAGCGGTTATGTGCATGTGTGTCGAAGACATAGACTTTAGAATCACTTGCTGGTACAAATAATTTTTTTTTGTTTTTTAATTTTAAAAATTTTGCAACGGACAGAGGCAAAGTTTATCGCATTGCCATGCTCATTCATTCATTCATTCATTCATTCATTCATTCATTCATTCATGCATTCATTCATGAATTCATTTATTATTTTTGTTCAGTTCAAGCAAACAACCTAAAGACACTACCGACAATTGAGGAAATATATGTATGTACATATGTATGTATTTCGGCTTTTGTAGATATTTAGATAAGCCGAAGCTTAAACGTACATATATACATATGTATATACATAAATAATTAAAAAATATTTAACGAAATTTGCATGCGCCAACTTCAATTGAACAAAGCAATAATTCTAATCAAAATTATTAATAATGACACATAACAACAATAACAACAACAAACATATTATGTAGGCCTTATACATATTGCTATAGATTCTTTTCTTTTATAACTTTACATACAAATATACAAATATTTGCTTAACGACAGCTTGCAAAAGCATTCAATCGGTGGCAAGGAAAAAAGCAGATGACACTTTTACGTCAACCCCAAAAGGAAGCATAATACGCAAGTACTTACATATTTATATGTGTGTATATACGCATGCTATTTACATACTCATATGTTTGTAGTTTCAAATATGGCTTTCGTTTGTAAGTAACGCCTGCTTGCCATTTGAGCCCTCCAAATGTATGAAAAAACCACTTTCCACATTGCCTATACACCAGCCGCCCGGCCGACCAGCCAGCCAGCCAGCCAGCCAGCCAGTCAAGTCAGCCGAGGCCGCCAACCAACCATCTTCAAACAAAGAACTTTACTCAATTCGCTGCCATCGACGCCGCCGCCACCGCCGTCTTGAAAAGCAATAAAAAGTCACTGCCCTACTCAATTTGATCGCAAAGTCAGAAATCAAACCGAAACACACCAAATGCTCGATTTTTTCGTACAACGAGTAATGAGGGCTGGCGTCGTCGATGTTGGGCGCTGGCGTTTATGGGTTATAATAAGGTTACTTATTACTCCACTTTTTTTATTTTTTTTTCATACAGTGTATTTGACAAATATGATGATATGTATGTGCGCTAAGTTACATAATGATAAAGTAAGAGTTGGAGGAAAAATTGTAAATATGTAAATCGAAAAAACAACAGTCTGAAACAGTTGCCGGAAATAGATGGGAAATGCTTTTAAATTTCTTGCAATCGATAGATCGTTTGAGCTGGATATCTTCGTTGGAGTAATTCGCTTAAAAATATTTCAAATTAAATATATTGTAGGAAACTGATAAATATGGAAGAACTAGACATGGCTGCAACCAAATACTAAATATTCGGTTATTTTTCTCGAATTGGTGGTAAAAATTCGTGTTATGCCAACCGAATGGTCGCGAGTAAATTAGAGGTTAGGTTAGGCTACGCTTTCAACAGACCCGTTGGTGCTTTGTAAAGCCAGATGGATGTATATTCTTTGAGACTTCTTCAAATTGTTGAAATATATTATATTAGTTGTTAGAGAGAAGTTTGGGAGCGCTATCAAATATTCAAATTTTCTAAACTGCGGAGTTCCCAAACCGGACAGAAACAAAGGAGGTGTTCCAACGTCTCACTCATGCCTGCTTAGTAGATTTCCGACATGCAAGAGATTATCGATTTAATTGCCACATGGCTAGGTTGATGTTTTCTATGTGATTTTTTGAGGTGTTAGCTCGCTCAGTGGTTTTCCTTCAGCCCGAAAAATGCTGTAGTGATCTAGCAGCTTTAAGGGTTATCCGAAAGACCGCACTAAATGCCTGTTCAGCAATTTTCGCTTCCGACGCGGTTCGACTGCACTTTTAGAATAGCCTGAAACCTTCTTTGCTTTGCCCAAGGGATTTGACAAAGAATCAACCTGAAGTCGTCAATCTTACAGTGGATTTAGCGTTGCAGCCATTGCAGTAGTTTTTAATATTCTTGCCAATGACTGCGTTTTACGTGCAAAAATTTCACAGCCTCTCTTCTATTTTGAGCTTCACAGCTTAAGCTCATTGAGCTTTCACAGCCGCCACTTGATACGCTGAACTATTTTATTGTCGTCGCATATCTCGTACTAATTATCGTTTCATCGGCTGCAGTATTCGATGTAGCTAATGCTCATTTTGAGCATAAATCTCCGCAAATCATTTCTCTCGAATACTCCAAGCGTTGACTCATCAGATGTTATCTACATCCAAACGGGATATATTAGCGACTTGTAAGAATTTCGTCTTTTGTCGAGAGAGAGTTTTACTTTTGATTTGTCTACTCAGTTAAAACTAGCACCATCTGTGAGTAAAAGTTGAGTTTAAGAGCTGAATCTTGAGGTTCAATGAAATCTGTGTTTAAATTCGACTTGTTTTTAAAAAAAAAAAGTCCAGCGAGCCTTCGGGCAACCACCACACGAGAGCGAAATACTACAGTTATAATGATTTGAAATTCATCAACGGAAACACATTTCATTTCAATAATTTATTATTTGCCTTTATTATAAAAAAAGAATATTTACCACCATCCAGAAAGCTTTGAGGTTCAACGGCTTTTTTCTTCTATGAAAAATGATAGCCAAATATTCCCTTTACTATAAAAATTTATTTATATTTATTGTCATGTGAAAAAATATTTGCAAGTGTATGAAAAAGTTAAAAGTTACAATATCTCCTTTCACGCATTCCCACTCTTTTTCCTCGCTCTCTTTTCATCGCTCAGACAAAAGTTCAAAAGTCATGAATTTATAATTCATTTTTTTCACACGTTCAGCGCCTAATCTTTTGTACTAATATTTTATGCTAAAATACGGTCACCAACACAAAGTATAGCAAATTTATAATACATACATACTTAGGCAATTTAAATAAGCATAAATTTAGCAGAAATTAGATTCACACCTGTCTGCATTGAAATACATGGAAACTAGTATCTCATTCAAATTTTAAATAGGTTCTAAAATACATTTAATGAATGATTATAATTTTCAAAGTCGAGCACACGGCTTCACTATGTAAATATGACACAGCAAAATCAAAAGCGTAAATTTGATATGTGTAGCTAAGTGATAGTGAAAGAGGTAGGCAAGAAAAAAGACAAACGCTTTATATTTTGACATTCAGTAGTGAGTAGGGTCGACTCCAACCTTTATGGGAATGGACTAGCAAACTGAAGAAACTTATAAAACTCCTAAAATTACTCAGCTGGCACGGATTTAAGTGATTATAATGGGAATAGTCATAAAGCTAGCGAAGTGATGTCGCAAAAATTACAATAAATGTGCTTCATTTTAATCATGTAAATTGTTTCAGTTCGTAACGTTTTTTCAGTGCGTAAGAACGAGGAAGAAAGCGAGCAGCTGAAGGGCACAGGCCACGTGAAGGATTACTAGGCGAGTTTTATGGCAAAATATCAACTTGGTAGCGCTAGCAGGCAGTTGTTATACATACATACAAATATACGTGTGACTAAAAGCGCAATTAAAAGCATTAAACATTTTTGATGGTCTTTATTTTTTAAATATCCAGAAATATACTAACTCCAATTAGCCGAAAAAAATATCATATCTAGTTATTTCAGTTTTTAACATTATTATTTAATTACCATATCTTTTCGAACCAAAAAAAAAAGAAAAATAAAATTAATCTGAAATTAAATAATTTAGCATAAAATTAAATAAGTTTAGATAAAATAGTATAATATAGAACAATTAAAATAAAAATTAATCTAACATATGGTAGAAAAAAATTTAATAAAGGTCATAATATAAACAAATAAACTAAATTAAATTAATAATGAAATAAAATTAATTAATTAATAATAAATAAAATAAATTCATATAGAAAATAATAAAGTAAAAAAATAGAATAAAATTATTAAAGCAATATGAAATAAATTAAGTAAAAATAAAATAAAATAAAATGAAGTAAAATAACAATCTGCATAATAACATCAAATTAAATTAAATTAAAATACAATGAAATATTCTATATACAATATATAAAGGCGTTGTCATGAATGACTGACGGATCAACCTACAACCACCCTAAGGGTGTCTGTCTTCTGCATATGCGTACGTATCCGATAAGAAAGAATTGTCCGGGATGTAGACCTGAGACCGATCTATACGAATATTTTATTTATCGTTTGATTTACATTAAATTTAGTACAGAGATAGCTCTTTGCTGTGAAAACAGCCAAACTAAAATAAAATTAAACTAAATTAAATTGAATGGAAAAATAAATTAATTAAAATGAATTAAAAAATATTAAATAATAAATAAATGTTATAATTTAATTCATTCTCAATAAATTAACGCTCAACTAAAAATTAAATTAAAAGCGTTGATAAAATAATTTATTCTGAAACAATATAAAATAAAATTTAAACAAAGTTTATAAAGTTAAATAGTACAAAATAAAATAGGATAATATAAGACAAAATTAAATAAAACAAAATAGTTAAAAAATTAAAAAAACAAGACTAAATAAAATAAAAATAATTAAATAAATTTATATAAAATAAAGTAAAATAAATAAAAACGAAATTAAATGCAACAAATAAAACGAAGTAATAAATAAAACTAAAAATAAAAATAAAAATTAAATTACAATAAATAAAATAAATTACATTAAATTAAATTAAATAAAGTAAACTAAAACCAAATTAAACTTATATAAATTGAATGAATATTGAATTAACTAAAATAAGATATAACATAATAAATAAAAGAAGAATCTATTAAAAATTAACTAATTATAAATATATTAAAATAAGCGTTAACTTCTACTAAACATAGAATAAATGAATTATAATTAAAATATTAATTTATGCGGAAACAAATTGAAATAAAATTAAATTAAATGTTATTATATAACGTAAAATAAAATAAAACTAACTTAAAGGAAATTAAACAAATAAAAATTTAAATAGAATTAAATCAAATAAAAGTGAAATAAAGGAAAATAAAGCTAAAGTAAATTAAATAATGAAATTAATGGAAAATAACAGAAAAATTAAAATAAATCAAGAAATCTTATTAAATATAAATAAATGAAATAAAAATAGAATAACAAAATAAATTTTATACAATAATTTATATTCATTTATGTATTACTATCAGCTTAATATTAATCACCTCTCCAGTTCTCATAGTCTATTTTATTTTATTTTTTTTTTATCGAAGGCAAGAGTGTTACGCCCCCAGCAGTAATGAGGAGAAAAATATTCAAAATTAAAAGTGAAGAAATTAAAATATATAATTAAAAATCAAAAAACAATTGAAAATATTTGTACACATACAAATATGTTGGGGTTAATGCTCAAAAACCTATCAATCATACGCATAGTGAACGTAAAAAAAACCACACACACACACACACACGAAAAGTGCGTAAACCTTTTGAGCCAACGCTCGCTAATCCAAAATATACGCAGCTAAACACTAAGCGAGGGCAGCAGCGTGGATTAACAGCGCCGTAAAAACATATTATATATACATACATACCTATGTACACATGTACATACATATATGTATGTATGCAGATACTTATTTAAAAAAATATAAAGTAAATGTAAATTTTTGTCTGTACAATTATATGTTTGTGTCTTCTTACACACAGCATTTATGTATATATGTACTAGGTAGTACTTTTGTAACGCCGCATTTAAATTTTAGGCAAAAATTTATTATCAAACAAAAACCAAAAAAAAATTTTTAACATTTGAATGATATTTCAGCCCAACTAAATACTTTCATTTATTGTACTCGGTTGGAGGCCAGTTTGAGTATTTAAGAGTGAGAGCCGTGAGAGAGACCATAGTAAGTTCAAAACCTTATTAAATTATTTAGAAACAGTATTGGTTTGGTTGAAAAATATCCAGACTCTATTTTTTTTCTTTATCCAACCCAGCTTTATTAGCTCTTGAGTTCTAGTAATATATTGTAAGATCTGGAGTTAAGACTCGGTTGGCGTTAAGTTTCTATTATGAGATCGGCAAAATGTTTTCATTAGATATACATATGAGCATACATACATACATACATACATACATAGATACACATTCCAAAACTAAGAATAAATGCCTAACGCAAATTGTACACCTTACATACATACATACATATGTATGTACATACAAGCCTCAACTACAAAAGAATTTAATTATTAAACGTTTGTGTATATATCCTAAAAGTATATAAGCGTACGCAATACGCATTATTTAA
Organism: Ceratitis rosa; assembly: GCA_037013455.1. Classification (NCBI taxonomy): domain Eukaryota; kingdom Metazoa; phylum Arthropoda; class Insecta; order Diptera; family Tephritidae; genus Ceratitis; species Ceratitis rosa. Next base: position 10,803,710 of record JAWMAG010000008.1, on the reverse strand, counting down.
AGACAAACCATAAAGCAATGTCGCTTCAAAAAAGGAAGCAAAAAAAAGAAACAATAAAAAAAAAACAATAAAAAATAAGCAACAAAAAATGTATTGAAAAATGAAAAGACATTGAAAGAAAAAGAAGCATTTTAAATTTACCAACATTCAGACGCTGAGCGCACACATTCGACAACTCAACCATTTCGCACAACCAGAATGCCAGAAGCAAATTAGCGTGGATACAGAATGTCAAACTGTTAAGCAGACGAGCAAGTCAAATCGTCAAATAGGTAGTGATATCGTCAAATAGACAGTCAGATCGTTAAATAAGCACTCAGATCGTCAAATAGTCAGTCAGATATGCAGTGAGTGGAATGATCTTTCAATAAAATCGGCACGTAAGCGAACACACGCACTTCACAGCCCTGAAAACAGCTGATCGTACGATCAAACAGCAACAACAACAACAAGGCAGATAATAAAAACAAAGCCCAAACCAACCAACCAACCAACAAGAGATCATACAAGTCAATCATACAAAAACGTGTACAACCACAACGGAACTACTCAAACAAATGAGAAGCAATTGCCAAACTAGCGAGTAGTAGAATGCCAAAAGCAAAAAGCTCACTCATTCACAATTAAATTTGATGCTCCAAATACACCCCAAACCAAATTCAATTTGCAAAGTCACAAAAAGCAAAAATCGCCTCTGTCACAACTCACGATCATAACAGTGGGGAATGAAATGAAATGAAAAGAACACAAATAACATACATGTGGGTAATAAATACATAGGTGTGTGTATGTAATTGCACTGTTGTGGGAAACTAAACAGAATGAACTCGTATGAATTGTTCAAGGCCACAGTGCAAATAATTTTTGGAAAGAATCGCACACAAATACAACTCTTGCAGTATATAAATATGTACATACATATATACACATGTATGGATTAAGTAGGAACTTCCCCAATTGGATTATACATACATATGTATGAGAGTAATACATAAATAAATGTTCATATGCTTTTATATACTTAAACACATACATATCGTATGTGTATGTGTGTTTTTATTATACTAATATAATATTCGTTTGTATATAAGCACGTATAAGAGTAATTGTTCCAGTATACAAAAAAAAAAAAGTTTTGCAACTCATTTATACGTGTTATTTTGTTTAACTTTTTTATTCTTGTGATTTTTATTTTTTTTTTTTTTTGCAAATGAGTTTATCCAGCGGTATCAAGGGGGCTAAGATGATGTCTGAAATGTATAAAAAATGTAATCGTAGACTTTTGAACAGTTGGGCAGAGCATACATAAGTACTTACATACATACTTATATGCATATATACATATGTAAATATGTATATCTCTGAAGAAGTGAACTATTGTCGCAAGGAAAGTTAAATTTTATATTTAAAATATATATGTATATGTACACGTACTTATGACTATAAGCATGTGTTTGTGTGGATATCTGAGTAAATAACAGAAGATGCGTCTCAAGGGTTAATAAAAAGAAATATTGACGATTAAGAGATTATCTTTTAATTATGCTAATTATTTCTTACAATTATCAAATGGCGCAAAAAAAAATATAAAACAAAATATAAAATAATATGATAAAAATATTTAAAAAATTAGAAATTAAAATAAAATTAAAAATAAAAAAAAATAAAAAAATAAAAATAATACAAATTCAAAAAGCAAAACTAATAAAATTAAACTGAATAAGTTAAAAAATAAAATATAAAAGTTAGATCAAATGAACACATAATAAAATTAAGTAAGCTAAACCAAAAAATAAAATCAAATATTTAATTAAAAAATAAAATATATTAAAAATAAATAAAAATAAAAAATTAATTAAGCAAAAGAGAGGAATATAAATAAATTTATATTATATTAAAAAAAGTAAGTAAAATAAAACTCAATGGAATAAAATAAAGCAACAAACAAAATATACGGACGAAATGATATTAAATTAAATAAATAAAATCAATAAAAAAAAAAAATAAAATAAAATAAAATAGATATAAAAATTGGAACAAAATAATAATAAGAACAAAATAAAAATAAAATTATACTAAATACAATAGAATAAAACAAAAATGAAAGAATAAAACTTAAGGTAAAATATAATAAGTAAAACTAATATAATATTGTATAATAGTATTAAATAAAGTAAGGCAAGGCAAACATAATTACATAAAAAAAATTAAAATTAAATAAAATAATAACAAAATTTGTGAAATTAAAATAAAACAAGATTAAATCAAATTTAAAAAAAGTTATTTTATAATAGAATATAAAATAATACAGTAAAATTAATTTAATTTAAACTAAATTGAATGTGATATAAAAAATGTAATAAAATTAAATGAACTGAAATAAATTAAATAATAAGAAATATAACAAGAGAAATTGAAATAAAATTAAATAGAACACTAAAAAATTATAAAAATAATAAAATAACTCCAAATAAAATGAAAAATCAAAAGCTTATTTTAATTTTGAGGCTTTGTAACCTCTGAAGCGATTTTCAGCGGAGCTCTTCTTCCAATTTGTGATATGCGTCTTGATGTTTTTCCAACAAATTGGGGAGCTTTTATTTCATATGAAAAATACACTCAATATACATGCCCTGCCGATAGGCGACCGCAATCGTAAAATATTTTTTTTTATTTAATTTTTCTAATTTTAGACGCTTAGTAGTACGCAGTATTAACTACTTGACTACCATCGTCGGAAAATTAAATTAAATTTAATCAAAACAAAATAAAATTATACAAACTACAATGAAATAACTTTAAATAGAAAAATATAAATTAAAATGATGTGAAAAGAACTAAATTAAATAATTGTTTAGAAGTGCAAAATAAAAACACATTTTTACAAAATCCAGTTGGAAACTGGTAAAGATGCAATTAATATAATATATTCAAAAATATAACTAAATTTCACTTACTTTTGAATCACGTTGAAAAATTCAAAAAACCAAAACCGCATGGCATAAACTAGTGATTACACAAAAATACAAAAATACAAAGCGTGAACGTGCCAACATGTAGGCCTGTGCGAGAAATCACAAGGTAATCGACCGGCTGGGTTTGCTTTCCGGCAGCTAAAGAGCTCTAGCGTCCACCTAACAACTAATTCATAAATGTGTACATACTTTAAAACGCATACAGCAGTCTATACATATAAGTATTATATACTCGTATGTATGTACATATTTTTTTATATAGTGGGTAACTAAAATGTGGATGACATTTTTTAAAGCGATTTTTGTGGTTTTATGACAGATTACGCATTTTTATATAATTTCTATTTTCTTAATAAATAAAAACTTAATATAATTATTCACTACACACTGTTATATTGCAGTATATTTTAGTTTAGTACATACATAATTACAACATACTCGCGTTAACAAACACGTGGCACTACCAATACAGCAACAAATTGTCGCATAACCAAATCAATCAAATAAATTAATGCGCTACTAGCGAGCATAAAATGTATGTACCTATGTATGTAAGTGTTGCCATGTACAAGTTAATACATATGTAAACAAATAAATACTTTTGTATGTTAATCGCATAGTTCCACCTCTTGCATATAAACGAGGAGGAAAAGGCGTTTATTGAATTTGGAAAACGAAAAAAAAAAACAAAAAAAAAAGTATATAAATTTTATTTACAACAACAACAAAAGTTTAACATTTAAAAATTACTTATATAAATTTTTTGATACCCAAAAATTGTAGACTTACTTTCCGCTCTACAATTTGTTTAAGATCATCGATCACTACGCTCCAAGGCACAGTGCTTTACTGGCTAGTAACTGCTTAAGAGCCTACCTGTTGCACCGCCTACAAGCATATTTACAAATTTGTGCGTTTATATGTTTGTATGTATGTATGTGAAACACCTTAAGCGCCTTTATGTCTCCCCTACTCATTCAACATTAAGGAGTTAATTTTCCTTGATCATTAATTAAAGGTGTTTTATGCCACAAGGCATAGAGTAAAATAAGTACATATGTACCATATATTATACATTACTACATAGTGGTCTATCTCTCATGAGGTATAAAAATTGATGCTGATACATTTGGAAAGAATATCAATTCTATTCACATAATTTTAATATTAATTCAAAAAAAGAAAAAATATCTTTTAAAATTTCATATAACTGGTTCAACACTTTCTAGTGACCCTGAGAAGTGTATACAATTGGAAATGCAAATGATTTCATAGTCCATCAAAAATCTTAAAAGCACTTTGCTAAATTATTTTGGCGATAAAATAAAATGATTTATGGCAATTTTGCGAAAATTTTAGAGACAAACGTACAAAATTGTATATATGTATATACAGAGTAAACAAATACATAAAATATATATAAAAAGCATAAATAAAAAGGAAACAAAATTAAATAATTATTTAATCAATTTAATTAAAATAAAGTGAAAAAAATTAAGTTAAAATTAAAAATTAAATAATCTTATAAAATAAAATTAAAAATAAAATAAAAAACATAAAAAATATAATAAATAAAATAATGATATAAAAAAAAAATTAAATAAAATAAGAGAAAACATATTATACATTAACGAAATAAAAGGAATTTAAATATAATAAGGAAAATAAAAATTAATAAAATATTGCAAAAAATAGGAATAAAATAATTTAAATTAAAATAATTTATACTAAAATAAATTGAATTAAATTAAATTAAATTAATTAAATAGAATTAAATTAAATTAAAATAATTAAATTAAATTAAAATAGTTAAATTAAAATAAATTAAAATAAATTGAATTAAAGTAAATTAAATTATATTAAATTAAATTAAATTACATTATATTATATTACAATAAATTATATTATATTAAATAAAATTAAATAAAATTAAATTAAATTAAATAAAATGAATTAAAACCAAAATAACATAAGAAAATTAAAAAAGATTAAAATATAATAGAAAAACGGTAAAAAATAAAATAAATAAAACAAAAAGAATAAGAGAGAGTGAAATAAAATAATATATAATAAAATCAAATAAAATAATATTTAGTAAAAGAAAAATATAAAAAAATAAAAATTTAAAAAAATAAAAAATAAATAAAAAAAATAAAAAATAAAGTAACAGAAAATTTAAAAAGTAACTAAAATAAAAAAAGACAAAAAGAAATAAATTAAAATAAAATAAAACAAAATAAAATAATATAAAACAAAAGGAAATAAAAGAAAAATAAATAACTTTAATGTAAATTAATGAAAAGAAATAAAATAAGATAAATTAAGGCCAAAATGAAATTAAGAAAGAATAAAATAAAAATTAAAAAAATTAAAAACAAAACAAATTAAAATTAAAAAAAAAAATTATAATAAATAAAATTTAGTAAAAAAAATGATGAAAAAATTAAATAAAATAACATAATGAAAAATAAAAGTTAAGAAATTAATTTAAATATAGCATAATAAATTAAATAGAATAATAAATACAATATAAAGCAGTAAAAATAAAATAATATAAATTGAAAAGGGATAAACTTATTTAAAAGTAAATGAAACAGTGTCGAATATTTGTATATTTTATGACATTTCTTTGCCTTGGGCACAAGCATGCTAAATAAATTAGTTATAAAAAATATATTTGCAAATTACAAATTTGCATAAACAAAGAAAATAGCCAGGAACGTGCGCCAGATGTTTTGGGTTTTAGAAAACAATTCAAATGCGTAACAATTTCATTGTTTTTAGTGGAATTAAAACACCACAAACAATACAATGAAATAAGAATATATGTACATACCTACATATTTCGTAAAAACAAAACATAAAAACCATTTACTGCCACGCTGCTATTTTACGCACACAAATTTGGATCGTAATTTTTTTTTTTATTATTATAATTTTTTTTTATTTTTTATTTATTTTTTTTTTTTTATTATATTCTATTTTTCCACTAATGCGAAATATATTTATAGCACAGCTTTTTCCACTAAAACTGTCTCACGTACTCACACAGTAAATCCAGTGCGTATGTGTCTACACCCACACACTGAACAGTCTGAACAGTAGCAACAACGCCTGTCTACATATGCTTTGTAGCTTACCAAAAAAACAAAAAGAAAAAAAAGAAAAATCAAAATTGCTAAAATCTATTGCAAATATTGCGTCATGATTGACTGCGCGTTGCGCTGCGCTTCTTTATCTCGTGAGCTCTTCGAACATGTGTTCGCCCAATGCTATCAAGCCAAAGATAGTCGAAGAATATGGCTAGCCATTGCAGCCCCGTTAGTTCTATTGTCTAATACTTCCTGATATTGTCTACGATACCAGCGTGTTTGACCGCTTAGCCAGCCAGACAGTGGACGCGGCGGCGTTTAATTGGTTGCGGTCAATAACCACACACCTCGCGGAGGAGATAAAAACGACTAGCCAGGTGAGCAAGTGGGTGCTATCGTGCGCCAGGAAAACACTACAAAGTTTATGAATTTTTAAATTTTTTTTTCGGTTGACCCGCTTACTCTGCACCTTGCGAAATTCTTGATCAAATTATAAATAAAATTCTAAACCTTTTTGCAGCTCAATGAATGTTAACAAAATTATACAAAAACCACAATGGAAAACACCAGCGTACCCCAAACATTAAGCACCAAACAACGAAACAGTGATCGTGATCGCGTGCTCAGCGCATCAGTTCATGCATTTTGTGTTGAGGGAAAAGCAACAAACTCAGTGACGCCAATGATTTCCCCTTCTTAATTCTAAATTATGCATTTCAAAATGTTATTTATATTTGTACATATAAATTAAATTCAAGTTGCAAAAGCATTTCTCATCTGTTTGATGATGATTACATCCAGGCTTTGGCGTGATCTTTTCCTCCCGAAAAGTGAGGAGGTATTACCACAAAATACATATGTATATGGAAAAATATACATACATACATACCATATATAGACTGTAGGTGTCCCCTAAGTATGAAATTCATTGTACTGTTTCAACAGCAATGAAAACAAAAGAAAACCAAAATAAAAATAAAAACAAAAACAAAAATAATAAGAAATAGTAAATTGCATAATCTGTTAGTTGTTGCTTGAGTGGAGTTGCACGAAACCCCCAACGGACTAGAAGCCAGACAGACGCCACAACTCTTAAGCAAGCTAGCTGTAACAAATGCATTTGTTGAAAATCAACACTTGATATGCTCTTTATTTTTGAGATTTTATTGCATTTATATGTACATATATAAATGAAAATGGAAGAGCTTTTGTTTGGTTTTTTATTATGGCATTGACCTTATAATGCTTTTGTTTTGAAATATTTTCGATAAAATCGCTGTGGTATATGAAAATCATATTTATGTGAATTAACCCAAATTTTTAATCAGTTTTGGAGTTGAAATTATTATTATTATTATTATTATTATTATTATTATTATTATTATTATTATTATTATTATTATTATTATTATTATTATTATTATTATTAATAATTGAATGTCATTGAAAAATTTATTATTATTTTTTAATTTAGATGAAATCAATTGTCTTTTCATATGTTTTGAAGTTAAGCAATGAATGCACAATAATGCTTCATTTAAAATAAATTCAATCTTATGTACAAAAATATTTAACACTTTTAGTTTATTTAAATGTTAAATAATTCGAATAATACTTCATTTTCTATAGCAAGAAGAATAATAATATTTTCACTTTTTTCATCTTGTAATTATTTTTTTAAAATTAATATTATTTTAATTTTTTAAATTATTATTATTAATATTTTCTAAATTATTATGAATACTTTTTAAATTATTATTATTTTTCTTTTAAATTATTGTTATTATTATTTTATTTATTATTATTATGGTTTTTGTATTTATTATTATTATTATTTTTGAATAATTATTATTATTTTTTTTATTTGTGATTATTACAATTTTTTTATTTATTATTATTATTTTTTAATTATTATTATTATTATTTTTTAAATATTATTACTGTTATTTTTTAAATTTTTATTACTGTTATTTTTTAAATTATTATTACTGTTATTTTTTAAATTATTATTACTATTATTTTTTAAATTATTTTTATTTATTCTTTTATTATTTCTTTATTACTTCTGTAATATTCTTTTATTATATTTTTTATTATTTTTTAATTTTTTTATTATTTTATTTTTTTATTATCTTATTTTTTTATTATTTTACTTTTTTGTTATTTTACTTTTTTACTATTTTATTTTTTTATTATTTTATTTTTTTATTATTTTATTTTTTTATTATTTTTTTTTTTTATTATTTTATTTTTTTATTATTTTATATTTTTTATTATTTTTTCACTCATATTTATTTATATTTTATATATTTTATTATTTAAAGTTATTTTTTTATTTCATCTCAATTATTTTTTTAATTTATTTTCATTTTTTCAATTTTATTCTATTTATTTTTTATTTTATTTTAATCTATTTATTTTTTATTTTATTTTAATCTATTTATTTTTTATTTTATTTTAATCTATTTATTTTTTTTATTTTATTTTGTGATATTAATTTTTTATTTTATTTATTTCTTTTTTAATTTTATTTCATTTATTTTTTATTTTATTTAATTTTTCTAATTTTTATACTAAATATTATTTTATTTTATTTTTAATTTTTATACTATATTTATTTTTTTTTTAATTTTTATACTATATTTTATTTTTTTTTTTTTTAATTTTTATACTATATTTTATTTTATTTATTTTTCATACTATATTTCATTTTATTTTTCTCATATATATGTTTTATTATATTTTTTGTTATATTTTTTTATTTTACCTTTTTATTTTATGTTTTTTAATTTTTTTTATTTAATTTAATTTTATTTCATTTAATTTTATTTAATTTAATTTTATTTAATTTAATTTTATTTAATTTAATTTTATTTAATTTTTTTTATTTAATTTAATTTTATTTATTTTTTTTTTTTTAATTAATTTTATTTTATTTAATTTTTTTTGTTTAATTTTATTTTATTTATTTCTTAATTTATGTTTTTTTTTTAATTTTGTTATTATTATTATTACTGAATATAATACGCATCTGATTAAAAATATGAGAAACTTATTGTCAAATGTTGTATAAAAGCATGTGTTTACAAAAACAATTAAATGAGCAATGAACTCAAAATTACTACAAATAATTTCATTCATAAATAACCAAAAACTGAGCATTTTTGACAAAATAAAAAGACAAACGTCATTGACCTAATCATCAATAATTTGGCAATCATTAGCTAGCTTAATGTGTGGTATTATTATTTTTTATAGGAATATATGTATTTAATAATTTAAATAAAACAAAAAACAATAATTATAGATGAACACAGTCTACGCATGATCCTACCCGACTTGTGTCTTACATACACTTTACTGCATGCTTCGTTAAACCAGTGACAACACATACATATAAATGCATAGACATATGTATTTGAATTCTGTAAATTTAAGCATTTTTGTGGTCAATATCCCTAACGCGCAGGTGTGATTTAATTGGCATGTGAATGGCGTTTAAATGTTGTGTAGATTTTCAAATATACACACATTCTTACCATATATAACTTTACTACGTAGGTACAGCTGTTATTGGTTGACAATTGAAAACTACATAAACCCTATCGCATCCATTATCGTTTTTCTTTTCTTCTTTCACCATGACTTTTGTGTTGCATTCTCGATTACCAAAAATATACGATTACCAAAGGTTTATTTACGACTCTAAGTTTCGAGTTCATAGCAATAGCTGTTTGGTATGGGAAATAAGATTGGCTTTCCTTTTTATATGCCGAAACAATAACAAAAAAGTATAACAATAAAAAATATATAAAAATAACTTAGTATTCATCAATAAGGTATTCAGGAGAAAAAAGTTTCATAAGAGATATATGCACCTTGTTTTAAGCAAATATGAAATATTCCAAAGATTTAATTAGTCTCTATGTATCTAAATCAACTTTCCGTTTATCCGTGACTATCCGAGAGAGTCGGATAAACATAGATTATTAGTTTTCCCAATACAAAATATTAATTTTCTAATATTTTGCCAATTATCCTAAATTATGCTAAGTTGTCCCTGATTCTTCGACAGACGCGGATAACCCTATAAAAGTCTTTTACTGGTGAATATAAACTTAAATAAAGTAAATTTAAGTAAAAAACATACTTAGTTAAATTTTCTCATTTATCCCAATTTATCCGATGATGCCCTTGATTATCGGATAACCTTATATGAAAAATATAAAAATGTTTTTTTTTTACATAATATAAAATGGTCCACTAAATTAGGCATTTTTCGTGTAATAATGTCATTTAATATCAGTATACCTTTATCCCCGATCAACCGAGTTGTCCGGATAACCTTAAATATGCGGTATGTATATAGAAATTTATTTATACAAAAATTTTATCAAAATATATTTATATACGTAACAAAACTTAATTTATAATATTTTACGATTATCTTAAAAAAATGTATCACTGTTGATCCGAGTAGTCGGTATAATCAGAAAGTATTAGTATATTAACCATATATTATTAAAAAAAACTTATAAATTAAATAAATTCAAGTTAAATATATATTTCTTCACTTTCTCAATTTATTCCAACTTATCCAAAGTTATACTTGATTATCCGAGCTGACCGAAAAACTTCAAATTAACAATATGAAAACTTTGAATGTCAACAGCAACATAATTTTTATCAGCATGGCTTTGGATAATGTCTTAAAGGTCTCAATTTTCCTAAGGAAGCTATGTATTAACCTGGGAACCATCAGATTTTCAACATCACACAAATATCATATATATGTACTACATGTATGCCTCTTAACTCTCTACAGTCTGTAAATTTTCACGTGTTAATTGTTAAGTCACAAGAAAAAATTATCAAACAGTAGACGGAGGTACGGAGGTGACTGAAAATCTAGTATTACTAGACATCCATTGAGTCTTTTTGGCTTCAATTATTGGCTGAGGCAATCGAACGAGAGAAGTCGCACCTTCATTAGCAAATGGATGAGTGTGGAGCAATTATTTAGTTCCGAAGCACAAGAAAAAAGTGTACAATATGTACCTAGAAAAAAATTTAAGCTTAAAGTTTAATAGCCTTTAAGAAATTAATTTTTTTTAAGGAATTTTTTTTCTTCTAATCCATAAGGAAAGTGTTTGTATATCCCACCACTTGGCAATTTTCATCTTATTTAGGAAAACTTAAGAAAAACGAGATTTTTAAAACCGCATTTTAGTTCGATTTGCATTTGTGCATACAAAAAATACATAAATAAATAAAAAGGCATACCATGAAGGGCATAACCAGAACTACACTAACGGTAAAATTGTACTACAAGCAAGTGATAAGCAATTTCCTTAAATAAGTTAAAACCAAAAGAGCAAAAAAAAACGATCAAGTAAAACAGTAAAACACGTTCGAAGCATAAACGAATGAAGAGAATGCGTTGTGATCGCCTCTTTTAACGGTCTAACTATCGAGCTTGACACCGTGCTTGGCAACGCTTGCAAGTTGAGGTGGTGGTGCTGCTGCTGCTGATGATGATGATCGAAGTTGAATAGCTTTGTACACATCGTGAGAGTATACATATGTATGTATATACAAACAAATGTACAAAGTTATGTGTGTGTAAAGCTATGGCTGTGAATTCTTTCTCATCGATCATGAATGAAAAATGTGCGGCAACAAGTGCTTCAATACTTTACGTTGTAATATTTGCTTTTTAATGTTGTCACCAACACACTGAAAAACAGAGACACAAATCATGCGAATGTTTGCCCAAAAGTATGGCAGTGTTAAGTGTTGACACGAGACCGCAAGGGAGTGACAGGAGGTGTAGAGGAGGTGTAGAGGTGGCGTTCATGGTAGCGGTAGCAGAACGTTCTGCCTTTCTACGCTCGAAGAGGGCATTGACCGCGCCACGCAAATGTAAAAGTATGTACGTGCATATGTATCGTATGTGTAGTTGTGTATTGAATGTGAGCATACGGCGCGCGTACACAAGTGTTTGCTAAGCGCTGACAATCGCTGCCACCATTTAGTCAAACAGACAGTATAAATGCCAATAAATTTTTTATTCATTTGGGAGTATAGATTTTTTCCTTCAATGTTTTGAGGGCGAATAATAATTGTGTCGTGATGAGTAAGATCTGCATGAGTACATACATATGTATGTACATTTATGTGTCAATTGTGTGTTTATCTTTTTTAATATTTTTAAATTGCATAAATAAACAAATGAAATTATAACTTTTCTCCTGATAAATAGGCAAGAAAAAAATTACCAAATATGCGAGTAAATGGCAACAATTAAATATATATCTAGAAAATGGAAAACCGTTATGGTTTAATGTGACACGTATCCACCCACTGTTTGTTCGCTTAATGCTGCTCGCTTGGGCGAAACACCAAAAGATAAGGCAACAAACCGCATTTGACTTCAAGAGCATATGGTACGAAAAGCAATAAGCGAAAAAATTATAAAAAAAAAAATTGCAAGACAAACACATGCAAACTTCGTTAAACCACATACATACATATATGTATATGTACATATGTGAACGACTGGCTTTCTTTAGAGCAAACTTCGAAAAGTATTTAAATAAAAAATTCGCAATCTTATTTTTTATTTCATTTTTATTATATATTATTTCATTTCATTACATTTCATTTTATTTTATTTTATATTATTATATTTTCTATTTTTTATTTAATTTTTTTTTTATTTTTTTTTTTATTTTATTTTTTTTTATTTTATTTTTTTTTATTTTATTTTTTATTTTATTTTTTTTTTTATTTTTTTTTTATTTTTTTTTTTTATTTTTTTTTTTATTTTATTTTTTTTTATTTTATTTTTTTTTATTTTATTTTTTTTATTTTATTTTTTTTTATTTTATTTTTTTTTTTTATTTTATTTTTTTTTATTTTTTATTTCATTTCATGAAATGAATTATTTTATTTTATTATTTCTTTTTTTTCGTTGCTGCTGCTTAAAAAAAGTAGAGCAATTTTAAATTTTTAACTGTTAATGTTATCTTTTAGTAGTAATTTCAGTAATTTTTATGTTTTTAGTCATTTTAACATTTGATTTAGTAATTACCATTTATTTCTTATTTTCTGAATTAATTTTTAAGGAATTTAATAAAATCAAATTAATTAAAGTTTAATTTTTTAAGTTAATTAAACTTTTCTCTATTTTTGAGTCATATATTTTTTTATAATTTTTAATTATTATTTTATTATTTTTTACTATTTTTTTGAATTATAATTTTTTTTTGTTTTTTTATTTAATTTTATTTTTTTAATTAATTTTAGTTTTTTTTAATTTTTTTATTTAATTTTAATTTTTTTAATTTTTTTTTATTTCATTTTAATTTTTTTATTTTTTTTAATTAATTTTAATTTTTAATTTCTTTTAATTATTATTATTTCTTTTTAATTTTTAATTATTATTTTTTTTTAATTACTTTTTTAATTTTAAATTATTTTGTTTTAATTTTTAATTATTTTTTTTTTAATTTTTTTTTTTTAATTTTTAGCTATTTTTTTTTTAATTTTTAATTATTTTTTTTTTTTAATTTTTAATTATGTTTTTTTTTAATTTTTTTTTTTAATATTTAATTATTTTTTTTTTTAATTTTTAGTTAGTTTGTTTTTTTAATTTTTAATTATTATTTTTTTTTATTTTTAATATTTTTTTTTAATTTTTAATTTTTTTTTCAATTTTTAATTTTTTGTTTTCAATTTTTAATTTTTTTTTTTTAATTTTTAATTTTTTTTTTTTAATTTTTAATTTTTTTTTTTAATTTTTAATTTTTTTTTTAATTTTTAATTTTTTTTTTAATTTTTAATTTTTTTTTTTTTAATTTTTAATTATTTTTTTTTTATATCTTTTCGAGCATTTTGAATTTTTTTTTATTTTTCATTTCCATATTTTTATATTATATTTTTAATACTATGCGATATGATCATTCTTGGTATATTTTGAAATATCCTACACATTTTTAATTGCCTTTTGTTAACTGTGAGCTCTTTTAGCGGTTTACTGCTTTTAATTTTTTTAACATTTTGATTTAATTGTATTAATCTTTTTTATCAAATTTATGAACATTTAGCTGAATCTCACTGGCAAACTCGTTTTGCTTCCAGTCATTAAAAAAAAGAATAAAATAAAATACATACTTGCACATATTATCAAAAAAAAATTGGCAACCGAAAAGCTTACAAAAACAACAAACAAAAAGTCAAAAGAGCACACACTCAGCAACAGCAGAGCAGCCCCCCTACTCCAACAAACAAGTAAAATACGACCACGAAAAACACCACGTAAAGTCGAAACCTCAAAATATCAGGAAAGGCATTTCGGTCGTTCAAACTAAAAAAAAAAAAATAAAAACAATAAACATCGTCGCTGCCACCCGTACACATTTATACACGTATGTATGTATGTGTATTGTGTATGTTGGTCGTCGTAGGCTTTTTTATTGTTGTAATATCGTCATCGGCATTGATGTTTATGTTATTGTTGTTAATCATTTTATATTATTGCTAACCATTCCTCTTTTCATTTGTTGTTGTCATCACAGATGACGATCGTCGTCGTCTTTCGTGTTTATCATCGCCGAATCTCTTTCGAGATCGTCTATATAGTAGAATGTATTTTGAATGCCGGTAAAAGCGAAAATAAACATAACAACAATGTGTTTAATATTTGCATTGAATTATTCGGCACTCATGACTTGAGTGGAGCACTACTATGTAGCATATATCAAGTTGGGGCTTTTTTAATGCATCTTTTTTTCTAAGATTAAATATAATTGTTTTGTGTTATCAAATATATATAGTTATCTTGAGACATATAATGAAGTCTAAATTTAAAATATCGACAATTTGTCCACGAAAAAATTGTAATGAATAAATAATTTTTAATTTTAATAAAATATATAGTATAGTGAAAAATTTGCTATTGAAAAATATCGATTACATATTAATCTGAAAAATCTCATTTAGTCGAAGATAGATGATTTTTATGAGGAAAAAAAATTTAAACGTTAAATAAATATTCAAAGCGACTATTAAGACATGATTTCGTAGAAAGAAAAACTCACTAAGCCTCCCTGCGTATTTCTAAAAATACATTAAGTAAATAATATGAGAAATTTAATAGAAATGCAACAATACTTGATGGTTAAATAGAGCAGCAAAGCAGAATAGAAAACAAAAAAGGAAAAAAATTCAAATTTTTTTTTAATAAAAATAAAAATAAGAAAACGTTCAGCAATCAAAACGACAACAACAATAAGTGCTACATTTCTAAATGTGGGAAAACACCAATAACAAAAGACAATTACCGATACAACTACAACGTAGGTAAATGCAAATACAATGAAGACCACGAAAACCGCACGTAGCGCTAGCAACCGTCTCTCAGCAAACGAGTATGTCAAAGATTTTTTTTAATACATTTCTGATTGCTGTGTTTGTTGTTAAGTTTTATTTTTACTTTTCTTTTATTTGATTTCTTTTCGTCAGTGTTGTCGTGTCGTGGTCGTTGTTTTGTTTTTGTTGTTTTCTCCATCATTTCTATCAACGTCTTTTTTAACATTTAATCAGCTGATTTGCCGGTTTATTTCAGCCGTTCGTACAATTTTTTTTTTTTAATTGAGTGTATGATTATTGTTGCTGGCATGACATCGTGAGTATGGTTTGTGTTTTTATATTTGTTAGAATACATATGTATGTATTGCACATACCTATGTATGTATTGCAGAAATGTAGTAGTCGAAGGAATATTTCTAGAGGGTAAACTAACAATTTCTATGAAAACGTGTTAAATTTCTTACTTTTTCTCTTTGGGTAAAAAGGAATTTGAATAAAAGTGTAAATATATACGTATGTATGTAAAAATTTATATATAAAGTATACGAAAATTTAGAAAGTCACATACTTAGCAGGAAAGGAAAGAAATCGAAAGATTATTAATGAGTTAGAATTTACCGGCAAAGCATAAAGTAATAGAAAACAAAAACAGTAACAATTGATTGTCCAGATAAAAACAAAGAAGAATCGCCTTTTTAATTATATACACAACTATTTAAGACAATTGTTAAGTATTTTTTATTATATTGTATATTCTTGCATGCAAGTGTAAGTGTGTTTAGGCGTTTTCGCTTATTAACACATTGACATCCGCATTTTGACAATGGCAATGGGCGGACGCACGATGGATGACGCGTTCGCCACATTAGAAAAAAAAAACAACAAAAAAGCTTATGCTGTAGTGCGTGTGTAAACGCTTGAGCGCTGTGCCGCCAGCGCACAAGGCCGGAAGGA
This sequence comes from Ceratitis rosa, assembly GCA_037013455.1. Classification (NCBI taxonomy): domain Eukaryota; kingdom Metazoa; phylum Arthropoda; class Insecta; order Diptera; family Tephritidae; genus Ceratitis; species Ceratitis rosa. The sequence continues at coordinate 10,787,317 of JAWMAG010000008.1, read as the reverse complement.
AAAGGGGGAAAAGCGTAATAATAATAATAATAATAATTTATATGCAATTAAATTTAGACATTTAAAACTTTGCGTCGGCAACAGCGTTTATGCGTAATAGAATAAAGATGCATGTGCTTATGGATGGTGTGTGCTCACAACAAAAACAAAAGCATACAAAAAATAATAATAAAAAATATTAAAATGAAATAAAATAAAATAAAGTAAGTTATTGTAAAAAAAATTGAATTAAATTTCATTAAATTAAAAAAAATAAACTAGAATGAAATAAAATAAAATATTTTAACATAAAATACAATAAAATAATTAAATTAAATAATATAACATAAAAAAATAAAATATAATAAGAACTCAAAATAAATATAATAAAATTAAATTAAATAAAAATTAAAACTAAATCAAATTAAACTAAATTAACTTAAATTACATCATATTAAATTAAATTATTTTAAATAAAGCAAAATAAAATGAAAAAAATAAATAAAATAAAAAAAAACAAAATAATATACAAAAAGAGAATAAAATGAAATTAAATAAGATAAAATAAAATAATATAAAATAAATTAAAACAAAATTAAATAAAATAAAGTAAAATAAAATAAAATAAAATAAAATAAAATAAAATAAAATAAAATAAAATAAAATAAAATAAAATAAAATAAAATAAAATAAAATAAAATAAAATAAAATAAAATAAAATAAAATAAAATAAAATAAAATAAAATAAAATAAAATAAAATAAAAAAAAAACAAAATAAAATAAAATAAAATAAAATAAAATAAAATAAAATAAAACAAAACAAAATAAAATAAAATAAAGTAAAATAAAATAAAATAAAGTAAAACAAAATAAAAAAATAAAATAAAACAAAATAAAAAAATAAAAAAAAACAAAACAAAATAATATAAAATAAATTAAAACAAAATTAAATAAAATAAAGTAAAATAAAGTAAAATAAAATAAAATACAGTAAAATAAAATAAAACAAAATAAAATAAAATAAAATAAAATAAAATGAAATAAAATAAAACAAAATAAAATAAAATAAAATAAAATAAAGTAAAATAAAATAAAATAAAACAAAATAAAATAAAATAAAGTAAAATAAAATAAAATAAAATAAAACAAAATAAAGTTAAATAAAATAAAACAGAGCAAAATAAAATAATTAAAATGAAATAAAATAATCGAAATACATTAAAATAAAAATAAGTATAAGAAAAAATATAAATATATATAAAATAAAAAAATATATAAAATAAGAGTAAAATAACATCTAATAAAATAAACTAATGTAAGTTCAAATAAAAAAATAAAATACAGTCAAAATAAAAAAGAATATGAAAGACCAAAATTTAAACAAAACTAAGCACTTAAATATCCACCAAAATATTCATATTTTCAACATTCACTTGTGAATTTGTTCATGCTTTCTTTGCGTACGAACAAAAAAAATGCAAAGAGAATTGGAGGAAACAACGAAATTCGCTAAAAAGTCGAAGGAAAACCAAAAACTGCAAACAAAAACATCGTGTACCAGTGGCAGTGCACAGAGTACATACGTGTACATACATACATATAAAAGACAATCCAGACATTTTTGCTTCACTTAAAATTTGGTGTAGATTTTTTTTTTTTTCAAATTTATTTATTTATTTATTATATGCCGCTGTTGCTGCTGCTGCTGCTGCTGCTGCTGTCTCTGGCACTGAGATATTTTATGCAAACATTGAGGACGGGCAAAAGTCCAAATAAACGTTTCAAAAAATAAAACAAAGCTAAAAATAATTGTGTGTGCAAAAAGTAGATTTATATGGCAAAAAAAAACGCAAACAATTGCAGTTGTAGATTTGTGCGAGTGTGAATGGAAATATATCAAACATAAAGTTTTCGAGTATACGCACGCAAATACACTTGATGTAACTCTTAAATGTACGCTCATATTGCCAATGAAATGAATTACTACTAACACTTTTACTTTTCTCCTAATTTTTAGGTTATGCCGATTTGAGGTTTTATTATAATATTCAAGACCGTTGTTGGCTATTGTCATGTAAATAAACTGCTCGAACTATTTTGGAAAATATTTTAATACAAACCTCAGGCCCCCTTTTACTACTAACCTAACCTAACTTCATTTGATTTTTTTTTTTATTTATATTATTTATATCTTTTTTCAAACTTTTATTAACGACTTTATCGCAGTTACTACAATCAAAGTTAAGCAAATATTAAACAACAGATAAGTATAAGTATGTAGTTCTGACGTCATATGAAATAAACTGCAGAATTACTAAAAGCAATTTTGTAACAGAAACAGAAAGCTTTTAAAATCTTTATATGCCGAAAAGTAAAAAAAATTAAACCTCTAAGCAAGCCACATGGCTAGTCAGATTGAAGAGAGAAAAATTGGTAATGTTTTAAAAATTTAGAAATGTGTCATATACTTTCGAACTGGATTGCAAAGATTATAATGAATACATTTGTATGGTGAAAAAAAATATGATTGGTTTTTACCAACAAATGCAATATACCAAAAGACAACCTTTTACCTTGCATTTGAAACAGAAAGTAATAAATAGTATCCAAGCGGAGTGGAAGAGAGAAGTCGCAGCCACCAACACTGTAAAGGCATTTTTTGTTTGTTCAATGTTTAAATTGACTTAACCCAATTTTTTTTCATTTATTTTTGCTTTTGTCAATACCAGTATAGTTTGTTGCGTTGTTGTTGCATTCAACATGCTGCTAAACTACACTACTTTCTTATCAGCTCGTTGTGACTGCGTACATATATACATAAGTAAATTTGTTAATGTATTTTTTTTTTTCATTTGAATTTCTTTCTCGACACACCACCTCACAAGTAGAAACTTGTGAAATCATTTTGAGAAGCTATCGCGGCGAACAAAAAATGTATTTAAAAAATTTATAGCAGTAATGTTTAACGAGTTTTGATAGTATAAAAAACCATTTGGACAATAAAATAATTGAAAACAGCAATTATTTTTAAATATAGGTTTCAATTAATTTATAAATTATAAAAAATTAGTATCAAAATAAAATGTTTACAATAATGCGTTTTTTTTTTTTGTTTTTAAATAATAAATAATATCAATAAATAATCAATATAAAAAGTTTTATAAAAATTCAGTTAATTTTTTTTTTTTTTTTTTGTAAATTAATAAAAAAAAAATATAAAATAAAAATGTGAAAGGGAAAGAATTTAGGAAAAATTAGCCAAAATAAATATAAAAATGGTTAGACTAAAAATTTGTCACATGAAATTATTACGCATAATTTGGATACAGAAATTGTTTAACTTAAGAAATAAAAAAATTTAAAATTATGTGTTATTAATAAAAGATTATTATATTGGGAATTTTGACATTTTTTTTTAAATAAAAATAAAATAAAAAACCACATTAAAAGCTTTCAAAATTGAAAAAATAAAATAAAATTATTTTAAATGTTCAATAAAAAAATATAAAACAATTTATAATAAACAGAAAAAATGTCTTCTTTTTTTAAAAAGAAAATAGAAAACATTGATGAAATATAATCTTCTGAATTAAAATAAAATCAGAAGTTAAGAAAATTTAGCTTGTGAATTTAAATCAATTAAAAATTTGAAAAAAGTTAAAATACTATTTACATTTCAGAAATGAAAAATAACTTAAAAATATATATCATACATTAAAGAAAACAAAAAAAAATAAATAAAATAAGCAATAAAAATATAACTCAAAACTTAAAAAAAACTTTATATAATAGGAAAAAACAAAAATAAAAATAAAAGTAAAAAAACTTAAATAGAAAAACTTGACAACTAATAAAATGTAAATAAAAATAACAAAGATTAAAGATATGAGCAAAATTAATACAAGAATATAAAAATCTAGGTTTAAAGAAAATATCAAAAAATATAGAAATCCAAATTTAAAGAAAAAAATAAAAAATATAGAAAGCTCAGTAATGAGAAAATTTTAATCATTTACAAATAATATAAAAATGTAATATATTGAAAATACATAAAATTACAATATATAAAATATTTTGAAAATTGATTTAAAGTAAAAATTGGGGAAATAAATGAAATCGATATATTTTTTTTTTTTTGAATAAATAAATTAGGAATCTAATTTCAAAACATTGAAATTATAATTTTCGATATAATTTAATTTTTTAAATTAATTAAAAAATTTGCTCAAATTAAAAGTTGTACCAAATTTGCATAGAAACCTTCCTTTCGTTTCACATGTAGTCAATTGACAAAACGTTGCATATTTTAAGGCGCTGAGGCATGAAGACTTTTGTAACATGAATTGTTAGTTAGTACAAACGTATTTTGGTATATAAAAAATATGTAAACAAAAATATATTTATAAAAAAAATATATATTGTATATAAAATGTATAAAAAAAATATATAAAAAATCTATATAAAAAAATCTATATAAAAAAATCTATATAAAAAATATATAACAAATACATATATAAAAACATTATGTAAAAAATAATAATAACTTTGGTACTTTTTTTAAATTACTTCCATTTTTATACACAATTGAAATCACGAAAAAGTAAAAAGGCATATAAGCACTTGGCTTTTAATGTCTTTCCAAGAATACATTTAATTAAAGTATTTGCATTGCGCCAAAGTAAATTTCATGTGAGCAAAATAATTAATAAATGCATGATTCAACAACTACTCAATGAACTCTAAAGCCGGGAAACTAATTTGCTTACGATATTTGCATTTGTGTAGGTGAATGTAGTAGTTATTAAGGTTTCATTAAATACAAGTATGATACACAATTCCAGGAATAATGAACATTGAAAATTCCAAAGTTTCATTCAAGAATGTGGTTACACGAGCTGAACGCGCATGCCAGAGTATCAAGTGAGCGAAGATGGGATTACAAAACAACAACAGGTGATTGGGCAGGTGGGATAAAACTTTAAGAAGGCAAAGGGCGAGTTGTAACCGCAATTAAAATAAAAGGCTGTTTTCATTCAAATGCAAATTAAATGCATATATGTACATATATACATATTTATGTATATCTTAACTGACATTTATATTTGGACAGTATGAAATTTAAGATTCGGTCTGACAATGAAAAGAAAATACTAATATGTAAGATGTGAATAACATACATACATATGTAAAATATGATCTCCAGGTATGTTGTGGCATATATTTATGTATGTAAGTACATACAGTCTGTGCAATCTTTGATACACCAAACGTGGCGTCGCTTACAATCAGGATCGGTTACTATATTACAAACTAAGTACTTTTGGACTTGTGAATATTAAACCAACAACCCACCCTACATACGTAGGTATATTTAAGTATGTGTTGGAGTTCATATAAGAATGTGCGGTCAGCAGATTCCAAAGGAATGCTGTATAAATTTCATTTCAACGCTGATGAAGTTGAGAGCATAAATAAAGTATGGAATTTGAAAAAATAGCAGTCATGTGAAAAAAAGGTATGCATAAGCATCGAAATTCTACGCCCACAAATTTACAGAGAAAATTAAATTTTAATAAAAATATATTCATACATGCACTAAAACATAAAAATTGACTCATATATAAAGCAAATTAAAATATGAAATATAGTAGAACCTTTTTTTTTATTTTGAGATTTTTAATTATATTCTTTTCTAATATATTTTGTTCCTACTTTGGTATGTATGTTTTATACTATTTGCCTTTTTTTATATTAGGTTTATATAGTTTTTTTATTTTTAAACTTTTTTTTTAATTTTTTCAACCTTTCTTTTTCTTTTTTTCTTTTCTTCTTTTCCTTTTTTTATTTTTTTCTTCTTTCTCTTTCTTTCTTTTTTTACTTTGTTCAGTTTTTTTAATTTTTTTTACTTTATTCAATTTTTTAATTTTTTTTTAGTTTGTTCAATTTTTTTAATTTTATTTTATTTTTTTTTTTTTTTTTTTTAATTTTTTCACATTTTTTTTTAATTTTAAAAATTTGTTTTTATTTAAATTATTTGTTTAATTTTTTTTTAATTTTTATTTAATTTTTTTTTTTAATGTTTTTTAAATTATTTTTTATAATTATCTTTTTAAATATTTTTTAAGCTATTTTTTAATTTTTTTTTTAATGTTTTTTTAATTTTTTTTAATGTTTTTTTAATTTTTTTTTTAATTTTTTTTTTTTAGTTTTTTTTTTTAATTTTTTTTTTTTAATTTTTTTTTAATTTTTTTTTAATTTTTTTTAAATTTTTTTTTATTTTTTTTTTTAAATTTTTTTTTATTTTTTTTTTAATTTTTTTTTTATTTTTTTTTAATTTTTTTTTAATTTTTTTTTTAATTTTTTTTTTAATTTTTTTTTTTTATTTTTTTTTAATTTTTTTTTTAATTTTTTTTTTAATTTTTTTTTAATTTTTTTTTAATTTTTGTTTAATATCTTTTAGTATTTTTTTGTTTTTTTTTATTTTTTTAGTTTTTTTTATTTTTTTTATTTTTTTTGTTTTTTTTTTATTTTTTTTATTTTTTTTTATTTTTTTTGTTTTTTTTTTTATTTTTTTTTGTTTTTTTTTTATTTTTTTAAACGTTTTTTTTAATTTTTTTAAATTTTTTTAAATTTCTTTTTTAATCTTTTTTTAAATTTCTTTTTTAAACTTTTTTTTAATTTTTTTTTAAATTTCTTTTTTTCAACTTTGTTTTTAAACTTTTCTTTCAAACCTTCGTTTAACATTTTTTACTTTTTTTTCAACTTTACTACAAAAGTCCTTTTTGAATATTTTTAATTTTGTTTTAAATTTTTATATTTTATTTAAGTTGGTTTTAATTTTTTATAACTTTTTCAATTGTTTTAATCTTTATAATTTTTTTAAAGGTTTTCAAATTTTTTTTAATGTTTTAAAAATTTATTTTTTAATGTTTTCAAAAGAAACTTTTTTTTTAGTTTTTTTTTAATTTTTCTTAAACTTTTTTTTAAATTCTTATTTAATTCTTATTTTAAATTTATTTAAAAATTTTTTCTCAAGTTTAAATATACAATACAAGTTTCCTTCATCTTAATTTTTTACCATAAATTAAAAGTTTAATTCTTTACCTTAATTTTTTTATTTTCTTTCATTCTTTATTTTTTTTTTATATATTTTTTTTTTATATATTTTTTTTATATATTTTTTTTTATATTTATTTTCATATTTTTTTTTATATTTTTTTATATTTTTTTTATATTTTTTTATATTTTTTTTATATTTTTTTTTATATATTTTTTTTATATTTATTTAGTTTTTGTATTTATTTTTGTACATTTTAAATATTTAATTTTTATTTTTTTCTATCATCAATTTTTATTTTTGTTTTCTTTTGTTTTATTTTTTTTTTAATTTCTTTAATTTATATTTTCTTAATTTCTTTTAATTTTGGTTTTAATTTTTTTATTTTTTTATTTTTTTATTTTTAAATTTTTTTATATTTTCGTTCTTATACTTATTGTACTTATTGTAGTTATGTATATATATAAATTTTATTTTTCTCCTTATTTTTTAATTTTTTATGTAATCTTTTTAATACTACTAATTTTTAATTTTTTTTAATCTTTTTAATATTTTGTATTTTCTATTTTAATTATTTTTGTCAGTGTTAAATATATGTATATATATTGATTACTTTTTTTAATATTTTTAGGTATATATTTTGAAGTTGTATTTATTTCATAGATTTTTTTGCGATAAAGTTTTACGATTATTAATTACTTTGTTCTAGAATATCTACAAAACTCAAAAATAACTAATTTTTTCAACATGTTGGCCTAAAATTGATACAATTATTCGGTGTAATATTTGACATAATTATAGGTGTGCCTATGTGCCTAACATGCATACATACATCAGGCAGATGCACCCATAATCGTTGGTGTAAGCCTATCTATATAGATACATACATATAAACACCTAGGTATGTATGTATGTCACTTTAATAATTACGATAATTACAAAGTAATTAAGTTGACACACGACAAACGCGATGCGCTGCAATGCGATGCGACTGACGACCGAGTACAACAAAAGAGAATGTGAGGCAAGGTCCACTGGCAAACATTGCAATGGAACGCAAAATGCGTAGAGATATGCAATTGGAGGTAATAACAACTGTACAGGCACTCGGTGTACATACATACATACTAGAGTTTGCATGTAAGCAGTCCACATACCGATCGTAACAGCAACAAAACGATCAAACAACATTTGGTGCACACACAGCACGACATAGTACAATATTTTACTTGATTTTGTGTCTAATTAAATTGTAATATACAGAATGTGCAAAGCTTTTGTGTTTCGACAGCAGCAGCAGCAACAACAACAACATTGCACTGATAAGCATTTGGCATTGAATTGAATAATCGTTGGGTGTATTTCTGTGCTTGTTTGTTCGTGTGGGTGCGCAAAGATAACAGCAAAAGCAAAATGGGAAAATTTAGAGAGGGAAAAAGCTAAAAACAAAACTTTTTAATTGTTGTTGTTTTTTTTTTAATTGCAGGCGTGTGTGTGTGTTTAACATCAGGCGCCGCCAGTGACATCTCCAAATGTTGTGTTTTGCGCAATTATCACATACATATCTACATTTATAATTAGATGGTATTATATGAGCAAGTATTTTATAGAGTATGAAATTAAATATACCTTCGTACAAACTCACATACATACCATACATACATACATACATACGCATTTACGCATGTAACATAATATGTGCGCAACACTTTGTGATGTGCCCCTTCTCACACTGACCCAACAATTACCCAGTAGTGACAACATATGTGACGCGCGAGTTGTAGCAATTAGCAAGGGCAACAACAAGCACGAGATAGGAGCAGTAGCAGCAACAACAGCAGCAGCAGTTAGTGATCCCCACACACTATTCATGGCCACTGTTTGTTGCGCGATCATGGCATCAACATGTTGTGAAGTGCAACCTAACAGCTCATATGTATATATACACGTATATCTACATATGTATACACGTGCACATGAGCACTAAAGTGCATTGGAGCAATCAAGCATATCTAGTGAAGCGGTTAACCGCAGGAATTATTGCGGAGGGTGCATAGCAAGCAAAATGCCTCATGTCTTCACAGGTGATACCCGTATAGTTGCGCATGCGCAAAGCGCATTCGTTGACATTGAGCACAACCTGAAACAGGAAATAACAGGTGGCACTAATACCGGCTTAGGGATCGATAAAGATGATAATAGAATTTTCTTAATTGAATTAAAGAGGATGCGAATAAGAAACAGAAAGTGTAAATGAATTGAAAAATAAATAAAATAAAATTTAATTAAAAATTAATAATATAAAATTCAATAAAATTAAAAACTATTAATATAAAATTCAATAAAATTAAAAACTATTAATATAAAATTAAATAAAATAAAATAAGGTAAAAATATAAATAATAATAAAATAATGTAAATTAAAAGAAAACAAATAAAATTAAATATAAAATTCATTTTTAATTAAAGAAATTAAAAGAAAAAATTAAACCACAATAAAGTCAAATCAAAATTAAATAATATATACATATGTATATATAACAACATAAAGTAAAATAAATCAAAATAAATTAAAACAAAAATATATAAAATAACGAAATAAAATAAAAAAATAGAAATTAAAAAATAAAAAAATAAAAATTAAAAAAACATTTAAAAAATTAACAAAAGCAATAATAAATGTTAAAGGAAATAAAATGATATAAATGAACAAATAAGTTAAAATAAAGCAAAATAAAAATTAAATTAAATAAAACAACAACAAATCAATCAAATAAAATAAAAAACAACAAAATCAAATAAATAAAATAAAACAAAACTGAAAAAAAATAAATTTAAACAAAATAAAAAAATTAAAAAGTTAAAATCAATAAGAAATATTTAAAGGTATAAAATAAATCAAATGAAAAATAAGTTAAATAAAACAAAATAAAATTAATTAAAATAATAAAAAAGGAAAATGAAATAAAATAAAATATAATTTAAATTAAAGTAAATTAAAATGTTATATAAATAATTAAATTAAAAATTATATAATAAAAATTAAAAAAAAAATTAAAATTAATAAATAATGAAATAATAAAAAAATTATACCCAAATAACTTAAATAAAGAAATTAAATAAAAAAAATCAAATAAAATATAGTTGAAAGTTAATAAAATACAGCAAAAATCTGTTAAACTCAGTTGAATATTCATTGGTCGCAAAGGCTGCTTTCGTGTTGCATACATTGAGGCGTTGGAACATCTAAACGGGCTATTATTTTACCTTTCATTCTATCATACGCATGTTAATATTTAATCGTATGAAAAATATATCGAATATTCTAAAAGGATGCATAAATAGAAGTGTTAAAATAACATTTGCAATTGCATACTTTTAGGCGCACTAGGTATGTTTCGAGTTTAAAAACTCGATGATTTCGCAAAAAATTGACGGTTGCATGTGTTAAAATTTTGCAATTTTCTAGAAATTATCCTCAAAAACAAAGTAAAATATTTGTTTAAAACATGGGAAAATAGTTAATGTGTAAATTTATATCCTGGGTTCAATATGACATTAATTTTTTGTGGATCTATTGACAGATAGACGACAGATAAATCGGTTTGACGCATTTAGAAAAATTATTTGTTGTCTCCTGACGACACCAACCTGCGCTAAGTAATAAATTTATTGTTATCATTATATATAATAGCGTATAGAGCACTATAGGTAGCTCAAGGGTCAAAAACTTAGATTGTAAGGTGTCTAAACCTTAGAATTTCATGATACAATTAATACTTAATTTCCTGGACGGATCAGAGTTTTGAAGCTTAATGTGCAAAGTAATTTCGGTCTTGGAGGCAATTAAAGACAATCAGAATTTGTACTAACACAAAATAAAATATGTTAGTTAAATAACCTTATTACTTTCTTATACCTATAAAGTTGGATTTTCAAAAATTAAAAGTATTTGTGATTATTAACTGATAACATAATTGCTAATTAGTAATTGTATAGAAACAATTTTTTTTATTTTTTTTAATATATTTCAAAATTTTTAATAATTTTTGTTAATATTCTCTTCCACTTTTTTAATTAAATGTGCAAACAAATTTTACTCTCATTTTTATATCTATCTATTTCATATTTCCCATGCAATAAAATTTATAAATGAAGTAATTACATATGTTCTATATAGAGAAAATGAAGTCAGCCAGCAACAAAAGCTGGTGAAATGCAAACGATAAGCAAAAGAAAAAAATACAATTTCAATAAGCCAAAAATCCATTAGCCAAGCAGAAAATTCAAGTTGAGTGTCGAATTTTTTGGGGGCCAAGTTCATTGTCTTCGTGTCGATGGTGTGAATACACATATAGACATACGAACACATTGCATACATATGTGTGCATGTACGACAAGCGTCCCGCATAACGCAATCCAGAGCCCCGAAAAGACACCCACAGCCAAAACAATCGTGAATGTTTGTACCAAAAGGCGTGACAATGAATTCGTAATGCCAATATCAAGCTCAATACGACGACGTGAAAAAATATTGGACTGTTAATAAAAATGACTTCAGCAATTTTAACAATTTTTTGTTACATTTTTCCTTGCTTCAGGGGTTTTTTTCTTTTATTTTCACTGTAATCTAATTTGCCAATTTAGTGCATTTCATATATATGATAAATAAATAAATATAATCATATATTAAAAAAATATATGTACATGGAATAACAGTAGATAATACATACTCGTACGTATGCATACATATGTATATGTATGTTAATATAACTGACAAATACTGGAATTGGTAGCTGGCTGTTGTATTGTGGTGTATAATATTGTATTACAACAGCAAAAACAACATGTTCTTTCTATATGTATATATGTATATATTTATATATATTTTATTTTGTGTGTTATTTTAATTATTTTGCCAATTTATTGGTATTTGGCTTTTTGGACTTGATTTTTGGCAAATACAGACAGATAATTATGTGTATGTATGCAGAAAAAAATACAAATGCACATACATTCATATGTACATATGGAATGAAACAATTTTTGGTTAATTGCGCATCAAAAATATAACTGTGAGCGAATATAATTTGTATTTCTTTTATTTCAATACGGGCGTGATTGGAACTGAAAATTAAACCAAAGCTCAGTGCTAAGTTTACAAAATAAATAAAATAAAATTAAAGTAACGTATATTATGTTATATCAATTAAACTAAATAAAATTAAATAAAAAAAAAATTAAATTAAAAAAAAAATTAAATCAAAATACAATAACAATTAAAGTGAATCAAATAAATAAAATAAAATAAAAACAATATAAAATAGAGTTATATACATATTCATATACTTATACATATGTACATATATTTATATTAACATATATCATTGGCGCTCTGTAATCACTGAAGCGATTTTCGACTTTTCAATTTAAAATAAAATAAAACCAAATAGGTTAAAAAAATTAAATTCAGTTATATTAAATTACATCAATTGAATTAAGCACAGAACATTATATTAAATAAAAAGGGAAATAATTTAAAATAACACATAATAAAATACAATAAAATTAAAGTAAACCAAATACAGTAAAATAAATTTTAATTGAATTATATAGAAATACCTACATACAAATATATATATTATATACGTACATATATGTATAAGTAGGTATATGTATGGCGCTTTATGATTGCTGAAGCGAGTTCGTATAATAAAATAAAAATTAAAATAAAATAAAATAAAAGATATTATATATAAAAAATAAAAAAGAGAATAAATTAAAAAAAGAAAATAATATTAAATTAAAATAATATAAAATAAAATAAAATAATATAAAATAAAATAATATAGAATAAAATAAAACAAAATAAATTAAGAGAATATAAAATTAATTTAAAATAAATTAAATAACATAACATAACATAAAATAAATTAATATAAAATAAAATAATGTAAACAAAATAAAACTATTGAAATAAATTTAAAAAATTTAATAAATTGCAATATAGTATTTTAAAATGAAATAAGATATAAAATAAAAATAAAAAATTAAATGTGATTTAAATGAAAAAAATATACTAAAACTAAATTGAATAAAATTAAACTAAATTAAATAACATAACATAAAATAAAATAATATAAAATAAAATAAAACAAAACAAAATAAGTTAGTAATTTAAAATGAAATGAAATATAAAATAAAATTACAAAATTAAGTTAATTGAAGTAAACTAAAATGGAATAATGTTTAATAAATTAGATGTGATTTAAATGAAATAAAATATAACAAAATAAAATTGAATGAAATTAAACTTTATTAAATAACATAACATGAAATAAAATAATATGAAATAAAATAATATAAAATAAAATAATATAAAATAAAATAATGAAAATAAAATAATATAAAAAAAATAAAGTAAATAAAATAAAACAAATTAAATAAATTAGTAATATTAAATGAAATAAAATATAAATAAAAAACAAAAAATTAATGGTTAATAAATTAAATGTGATTTAAATGAAATAAAATATAATAAAATTAAATTGAATCAAATTAAATTAAAATTAAATTAAATGAATTAAAATAAAGAAAATTGTAATAAGTAAAATAGAGTAAATTATAATTATTTAAAATGGAATTATTTGAAGTTGAATTAAAAAAAGCACTCTGCGTAACGCTTTTGGCCTACAAGTGTTATATTAATTATTATTATTTTTTTCCATAATCCACAAAAGTTCATTAACTCTACACATACGAATATGTATGCATGTACACATATGAAAATGGTTATTTTATGGTGTACAGAAAGTGAGCATTGTTAAAAATCTCGCAAATTACGGTTGTTAGCACATTTTATATACATATATATGTGCATATATAATACTTGGCGTTTGTTAAAGGATCGTTTATGCATTTTTGTCATGTGCCACAGTTATGATACACATATACATACATATGTAACTACATATGCTCGAATGTATGGTATGTATAGATGTACATCTTCCACAGCAACACACGCTCTTTTCTCATACATAAGTATAAATGTTCTTTAAAATTCTAGCAACTACTCAAACATATCCTTTTGTCAACAATTGCGAAACTGTACGTGCATTGAAGCAGGCGAACAAGCAACCACTACCATTGCGCAGACGCAACAGTTCGCTGCTAAAAGATTGCTTCCTTTTACTTTTTATTGCCACAACTGCCGGTATAAGGTATATTTACTATAAATATATGTATGTACCATACATATGTACATATATACGTGTATATGTATGCACATATTTTCCAATTGCCTGCAGACTTTTACGTTTCCTGTCCACACTATACTCCTTATTCTTTCTGTTCATTTCGTTTGTTTGCCGCCTAGCGCCTTTGTTAAATATCTTACAAACACGCACATACACACACACGCACACACACACCCAGAAAGAAGCAAACACTCAGCCATTGTAAATACACACGCATACAAACATGCATACATACATATGTATATTTCCCTACAAAGCCAAAAATATCCTTTAGAAAATTGTGTTTCATTTATTTTTCTTTATTACTTCTTGGAAAGGTAAATGGTATAGTCAGTACAACAACAAATGTAATCCTTAACAGTGGTAGGATGTCGATCCTTTAAGAATATAGTGCGTACTCAGTGGAAAATAAACGCTGTTGGCGGCTTTTTGTTTCTCTGATATTTTCCACTTATATTTATTTGCTCTGTCTGTACTCTCTCAGGTAGTTTTGAAAAGAAATATGGATTTTATTTCAGTAAATGTACTGACTGTCTCGCAACAATTTCACTTAGTGAAAGGTACATACATTCATTTTAACTGTTAAAATATTCTGGATTTTTTTTTTTTTTTTGAAATTATTTTCTAATGAAATATTTGGAATGAAATATTATATGTGTTAGCCTTTATATTCTGTATGTGTTTTAAAGTAAGAAGAAAAAAAAATGTATTAATTAATTAATGGAATGGATATATAATAATACTCGTTTTGTGTAGCTCACTCAATTCTTAAAAGGCAAATAAAAAATTTTTGGTTTGCTTTTTTTTCCAAGAAATTTCACGTTTTAACAAAATACTATGTGTGTGCATGACGTAATTTTCAAAAGTAGATTTGCAAATGCTTGTAAATGAATAAAAAATGAGATTTTAATAAAATAATAACATATGATTTAATTGCGAGGATTTCTTTCACGAAATATTTTTGCATGTAAAAGGTTCAGTTTAGTGATTTTATAGAACTTTTTCTTATAAGAAAAAACTTAACTACATAGTTAACATTTTTCAATATTTTTTTTTTTTTTGAATTTTCCTATCAACAGCAATTGCGCTGATTTCTGATTTCTATTTTTCCTATTGGCAAGCCATAAATAATAATGTGTTTGTCTACATGCATACATATATACATAGATATGTATATACATGTATTTGTATGTATGTATGTAGTAGTTACAATTCCTTAACAGGCAGCTGCAAGTCTGTTGTTGATTTCTTGTAAGTCAGCAATAATATAACAGCAAAACACCGCGGAGGCTAGCTCACACACCGCCAGTCGAATTTCTTACACTCAACTTATAAAAGCCATGTGTACTGGCAACCATTGCCCTCATATTATATTATGCTCCCTTCATATGAACACTATTAAATCGAGCATTGAAGCATGGGACGACGCACACCTTGTTGAGTGTGTTGAGAGTGGCAAGGACTATGCGAAACTAAATGCTAAAGCATTATCCTGCTTTTGAATATGTGCATATGTATGTATGTATTCATGTGTGTGTGTCTTGTAAGGAGCACAGCCACTGGAAAGTCTTTATTGCTTTCATGACGCAAGACTGAGGTATCCTGTTAGCGAAGTTTACCTTGATTGTACATACATATGTATGTACGTTGCTTGATGTCTGCAGTTTGCATCTGTCGTTTTTTTTTTTTTTTTGTCATTTACCTTTGCTACAAAACATTGCATATTGCATTTAACGGTGTACAAATTAATGCAGCAAAACGTTTTTATTTTACAGAAGTTCAGTATGAGGGCAGCAGGAGCAGCAGAGGAAGAACAAGAATAAGTAAAATAAAAATAAAAATAAAGAATATGTTATTGTTTACGTTTATATTTTGTTTATATCCTCTATTTCGTTCGTGGCAATGATCTGAGTGCGTCGTAGCAAAAACAGCAGCTGTTACACAATTTTACTACAATCCAAAAGTGTCTTGAAGCTCCAACGCGGCATATATGTATGTACATACTCGTACATACATATGAATGTACACATATAAGTTGTATAGCATATATGTAGTAACTAGAGTTGACTCCAAAAATACCACCTGTCACAGACAAAATAAGTATGCGGACAAAAACAAATACATATATTTTAAGTACACACATATATAGGTATATGTATGTATGTATAATCTAGTTTTATATACACGTACACTGCATAAGAGGCTTTAGTTTATCAGTCAAATGTCAAAAAACACTCAGTACTCAATTCTATCGCTATCGCATATTAAAGGTAGCACTTCCAAACATACGTACATCGTACATACATACATATATTTCTTAGACGACACTTCATTTATTTTTTATTTTTAATACATTTTCCAATTTTATTGGACATTTGCCATAAAAAAAAAACAAATTTCTCTGCCGAATTTCCTACCATTTATTTTATTCCTCGTGCATATGATTTTTCTTTTCTATTTTTTTTTTTTTCTTTTTCTATATTAATTTTTTTATTCTTATTTGATAACAATTCAGTAACGATTAACCTACATAATAACATGCGAGACAGCGATCTGTCAAGTGTTGCGAACCCGTAGTAAATAATGTTTGCATTAAGCAAATATTAAAAATATATGGTATATGTACATACATATGTATGTACGTGTATGTATTTATTTTTTGATATTTTTAGAGTTCTATATGTACGCCAGAGACACAAGGCTATATGCAAAAAATCTTCATATTTGCTTTTACGTTGTGTTTACGTGTGGGTTTAGTTGATTAGATTACGACAAATCATTATTTTAATGTAATTTTCAAGAATGCAACAATTTTAGGTGGCGAATTTTATATAAAAGTATTATATGTGAAATAAATATGTATTTCATATTTTATATTGTAATTTTAATTTTTTTTTTTTTTTGTAAATTTTTGCTTAGATTTTTATTTTTAAATTTTTTAATTTATAATTAAGAGCATTTCCTCAAAAGCGATGCATACTTTTAGGGAAACAAACGTGTACTTGAAGTATTTTTAGTCAAAATTAAAGCATACATCATAAAAATATGTTGATAAAAGCCTAAAATACACAAGCGTATATTTAAATATATAATACATACGTACCTACATATGCATAACAATTAAGAAATATTAGAATTTTTAAATATATACCATAGCACAATAAACTGAGCATTGTCAGGAAATCAGCAAAACGCTAAGTGGGCTTTTTAGATTTTAGTTTTCAACTTTTAATAATTTAATAATTACCTATATACATATGTACATATGTTTGTACAAATGTGCATTTGTTTAGAGATAACGCGGCACGGAAACGGCAAGGAATTTCACGTGAAAAGTACATACATATGTATGTATTTATGTGCATGTATGTACATATGTACCTATATATATATTTATATTTGATTTATTAAAACAATAATTTTATGAATGACACGATGTTATAAAACAATTCAAACGGAGACGAATTGGAAAAATTATAATGATTATTATTCTTTATTGTAAGTAATTATTTAATATTTGTATAGGTGTTTAATTTATTTTTATATACCACTTATAAGGTTAAGATCTGGCGCCAGTGCATATTTTACTGTGTTATTTATGTAGAAAAATAATTTTCTTATCGTTCAAACAAATAAATGCATATATAAATCGCAATCAGCTGGTTGATATATGTACACTATAAATGCCTGTTGCAAAATGTGAACTTTAAAAAAAAAAATGTGAAAAAAAAAACAAAAAATCACGGGGAAGTAATAACCGCAAACAACATGAACGTTGTACAAACTATTCCAGGAAAATTACCTAAATGTTTAATATGTACATTTGTATGTAAAAGAACATTATTGATGTTGTTGGAAATTCATTACTACCATAGCATGGTTACTCATGCAACGTGTTGATTGAATGCAAAGATTTGAAAAACTTCGCCATACACGTCTTTGTACATTAAATATGTTTCATTTTGCTTTTATTTTATTATTAATTTTAATTTTTTTTTTTTGCTCATTTTGCTTCAAGCACATTTCGGCAGACGTCATAACAAGCATTCAGCTAGTTAGCTTATACATAAGTAAGTATTAGAAGCATTTATTGTATAAATTTGTATGTATGCGTATAGAAGTTCAAGTTTATGCACCACTGGCCTCTAACCCCATCCAAATTGCCAGATAAATATGTGTGAAAAGAAAACAACAAAATATGGCCAAATTGACGGCTTAGTGTGCAAGAAAACTAAAAACCATAATAAAATAGTTTAATAATCTCACGCCTCTGGCATTTAAGCTGTTGTATATACTATATACATATGTATGTATACAGGTAATAGATTACAAGTGGTATTTAAAACGTAGGCTTAACAATTCATTATTCAAAATTTAACTCATAGTTAAATGTTTAAATGATGAGTGAATGACTTTTGCTTTAAAAGTATTTTTGTAAGCACATATTTATATATGTATATGTACATGCATGTATATACGTCCAAGCAATTTCGCAAAATTTCAACTTTTTTTGCTCAACATTTTTGCCTATCTCAAAATCTACGAAATACATATGTATAGCAGTATATATATTATGTGTTAGTATAAACTTATACAAAGAACCGAAAAGCAAAAAATCAAATTAGCGAGCAGAATATTTAGCTGATATACTCATATGTAGAGTGGTATATGTATGTAGGTATATGTATATAGTCTATTATACGAATAGCAAATCATATGTTAAGCATTTCATCCAAAAAATTGTTTTGCGTTTTACGTTTTCGCACTATTCTTAAGCATTATTCATTTTAGAATACAAAATAGATATATATATAATTTACCTCCATCATCCATTCTGCGACTATTTTGCGCATAGGCGGCGTGATGTCTTTCTGCACGGTCTTGAAATACGTGCAAACCGGTTGTGGCAACTTTTCTTCTGCTTTCAAAGCATTCTCCAAGCAACGATCAGTTAAAAATATCGGATCTACCGTAGCACTATTTACGAAACCTAAATCACGACTTGGCACCGACTTTAGATATACAGCATTATTATTGCTAGCCTGATGATCTTCATAATATTGGGTTTGTTTTGTATCTTCTTGATGTTGTTGTTGTTGCTGTTGTTGCTGTTGTTGCTGCTGCTGCTGTTGTGGCTGTTGAAAATGCTGGTGTTTCTGAATATCATTTTCTTGATGATACTGCCGGCCATCATTATGAATATGTGTTTGACTTGCATGTGAACTTGTTGCCGAATTATAACCAGACGAGGGTGAACTTGAACCACCCGGTGACAGTAGAGATGAACTAGAACTGGAATAAGGTGACGGTGCAGCAAGCATTACTTTCGTCTGTGCTTGCTCCTTAGGTATATTGCCATTTGCGTTCGATTCGGTTTCGCCTGATTCAAGTGCTATTTCTGCTGTGTCGATTGTAGTGGGTTGGTGTTGTGATTGTTGGTGTGGTTGTAGTTGTGTTTGGGCATAGGTATGTGCTCGCATTTGCGTTGGCACATACGGAACTTCACAATCATAATCAGTCCTTAAATTTTCTGTGCACAACAGGTCCATATTGCTACAAGAACAACAATGTAACCGGAGACAATAATAAAGGAGAGAATGTAAACAGTCACACGCCTACGTACAACCACAAAATATATTCCTATTAAATCACTTTGCTTTGCATAGTAGCTTCAAAAAAAAAAAGAAAACAAAAACCAATTGTGTTTTTATATAATTTTTCGTATTTCACAAAATTTCAAATTTATTTAGCACAAAACTTTTTGACAGCAGATCCTGTTTGATAACTAAAGTTTTTGACACTTGATGCAGAAGCAACGTTGCAAATTTTCTTTAGATTAAATTGGTGTTGCTTTAAACTTTCTATTTATGCCCGATTTATATATGTACCTTATATCGGTACTTAAGCACACTTTTATGGAATTGATATATTTTGGTACTTTGCCCAAATTCACTAGACGCTTTGTATATTGGTGAATATAAAACTGAATTGAATTGCAATACTTTTATCTTTTGTTTTATTTTGGTTTGCACACAATTAAGCGGTAGCGATCGTTATCAGTAGTAGTGATTTCAAAGTGTTCTCAGCAATTGGCTACACGATTATCACACACTGTTTCTAATGAACGCACATCACAAAGCACACTTTTCAAATCAACAACCGGTGCACATGACAAGCAAAATGTCACTGTGACAATGGAATGAGAGCATATTTGCCATATGCGCAATCGCAATATATTTACGGGGTTGCATTTGCCGCATGTGAGAATTGTGCTGTATGCTCAGTGCTGTGTGGAATGTATTCAAAAGGCCGGTGGATGAGATATCTTATTTATTTTACGAAACATTGTTAGGCATATGAACCTGATGTTTGCATGCAAAATTTATTTGTATGCATATTTTCAAATAAACTAAATAATTTACAAGATATTTAAATTACAATAAAATATAAATAATTCGAAAAATGTTATACAAAATGTCGATCTAATTGGATTACACATTGGTGCAACTCTATGTGGGCACAACTATGCCTAGCAACATGTATCGTATAAATGTTAGGCATGTAACATGTTGCCAAAACAAATGTTCGAACTTAATAATTAGCAAAATTATTTGATTAAATTGCACTATTAATTGAACTGCTCTCATTTAGCTATTGCAAACATAAATTTATATTTGTTTTTATATTAAAATAAAGTGACGGATGTGTATTAATATACGAATCAATGACAAATACCTGCTTTATATATGACCACATGGTTTTTGCTTTATTTTGTTGCTGGAATATTAAGTTGAAAAGTCATAATTTTTAGAGGCTACACAGCTTAGTCCATATTATTATTCAAAAATATTACATTTTTACTAATAGTGAAATAATTTACTTGTAATTTAAATTTTTGTTGAATAGTTATTAACCATTTTCGAATTTTTAATTTAAAATTTTAATTGCAATCATTCCAAAATCAGGCGTTGCTATATTGTGAAACGATTTTAAGGACCTTGGTCAGTTTTTACACATACTATGAGGACTTCTTCGGAGTATGAGAAGACTTTGCGATTTATTATCTTAGTATGTGTAAAACACAAGCTCTCCCAAAATGCATGAATTCAAATTTACAATCATCTGTAAGATCTTTACTTTGCTGTTTGACTTGAAAATTATTGGGCTTGCGCAAGCCGACCTAAACTACATCAACACAGACTGTTGCTCAAGCCATGTTGCAAGTTGCAAGAGTGTTGCTGAAACATTTTAGTTCAGACAAAAACCTTTTTAATGTTTATTATTTTCTCTGTTATTTCTGACATTCGCTTAATGTATTTTTTGTTTTTTTTTATTTATCTAGAATTTCCATGACATTTTCTTAATTTTCATAAAATTTCCTGTCACAGCAAAAATGTCAAACGTAAGCAGAGTAGTGTAAATAAAAATCTGATTAATTTGCCACACTAAAAAAGCTTTTAACAAACGTAACAATTGCATTCCAATCAAGCAGTACTTAACAATAAAAAATCATTTATAAACAATGGCTTCGGCTACGGTAAGAAATGTAGGTTTGCATGCTTCCCACTAACTCGACAGGATTGGTTTTACTAACTAGCCTGTAGACGTAAATAAAAATAAATGCTATTAACATGTAATTTTTGCAATCGTTATTGCGTTATATAGGTGCCATTGCTGGAAGATGACACCATACCCTTTGGTGAGGAGGATGAAATGCGCGATCCAAGTGTCGCTGCCAAAAAATACACGTACGTATGAATACTTAATGAGTTTAACAAAAAAAGGTTAATATTTCTTTTCTCAGGCACCCTTATGTGACGTTTTTCCATCTTTTCTTCCGTGGTGCCGCTGTAGTTATCTACATGTTTTGCGGCTGGTTCAGTGACTCTTTTATAACCAGCTTTGTGTTTGTTGTGCTATTCTTGTCCGCAGACTTTTGGACCGTGAAAAACATTACTGGCCGCTTGTTGGTTGGATTGCGTTGGTGGAATTATGTAGACGAAGAAGGCAAATCACATTGGGTATTCGAGTCGAAAAAGGGCCGCGTAAATAACAATGAAGCGCGCATATTCTGGTTAGGCCTAATATTATTTCCCGTTTGCTGGGGTCTATTTTTCTTAGTGGCATTATTTGGCTTGAAATTCAAATGGCTTCTACTGGTTTTGATTGCACTGGCACTTAACGGTGCAAATTTATTTGGTTATGTTAAGTGTAATTTCGGTGCAAAAACAGATCTCAATTCAGCGGCTACGGATTTCGTCAAAACACAGATATTCAAAAATGCTGTGGATATTATGACAAAACCGAGCGCACAACCGCCTACAGCGCGACCAACTAATATTGTTTAGAAAAAGCCATTGAAGGGAAAACTTTGTAAACTATTCTTTATATATATGTATGAAAATTGTGTAAATTTAGTATTAGTTAACTTAGCTTTTTGTTATTTTATACACTATATGTATTCATATCTAAAATTCTGTTTTAAATATAAACGGAAAAAAATTTCCATAATGTGCTAGTAAATGTTTAATTTGAATTTATTTAAATGACTTTATTAAATCATACTTTTCGATTTTGTAGCATAAATTGCCACACACCAACACTTCGGTTAAAATATTTAATATAATAACATAATATACATACAATATCATTATTACAATTATAACTAAAATGGAATCAGATAACAAACAGACGGTACGTATGACTCAGCCTACTTAGGGCGCTGCAGTTCATACTTTTATATCGGCACGATTATAAATATCATGTGTTAGGACGTGACGGTTGGGACAGCAATTCATCGATTTGCGTCTTGTACGCCTCACGTGCCTCCTTAAGATCCAACTCCAACTCTTCAGTACGTTCCACCTTTTCTCCGTACATTTGCAACAGCGCATCGTAATTATGCTGGAGTTCCTCGTAGTTTTGTTCTAGCGATTCGTAGGAAAGCAACTTTTCTTTTGCCTTAAAAACGGAAGTATACAAATAATTATAAATTAAGCTTTATTGGAGATTGCAACTCACTGCCTCAAGCTCTGTCGTCAAGGTTGCAATTTCTTCCGCGAGCACACTGCGACCTTCCTGTAATCGTGCCAACTCCCATTGTATGTGCACCAGCTCACCATCACGCTGTTTCAACATCGATTGTAAATGTTCCAATGTTGATGTATTATGTCCCATAAAATTCATATTCAAGCCATAAGCTAGATTGCCCATATGGCGGCCAGAGTTTGAAATGCAATCGATATCTTCCTGCAAAAAGAAATGTGTAAAAATTATAGCACAGAAAGTTGTAAGCTCAATTATTTTCTATTTTCCACGCACAGCCTGCCAATCAATGCTACCACCCTCCAAAGTCTCCTCCTGTGAATTGCGTTCGAAGCTCATGGCAGGCGAATGTGAGCGATGAGTTTGTTCCAGTGACTGCTGACGTGCTAATTCATGCGGCGCTAATGCGGCGGCTGTTAGTGGTATTATACGCGTAGCATCGGCATTTCCAATTTGTGGGAGCTCAGCTACCCCAACAAAGTTTTCCTGTTTTTCTTCAGATTTGGTAAGCAACTTCTCTTCTAATACTTTATTGGCACGCTCCAAAGCCTCAATTTTGGACGTGCATTGCTCTATTTGTTTACCGAACTCGGCTTGCTGCCTGCAGTGGTAGATAAATTCATACATATTATTCGAAAATTATAAATTTTGAAATGCATTACGTTTTCAAGCCGCTCTCCTTCATATTATACTCCAGCTGCACTTGTTGCAAACTCATTTTGGCCTTTTCCTCTTGGAGTAACGCTTGCGATAGCGAGTCTTCCAACTCGGCACAATGTTTTTGCAACAGTTCAAGACGTTCTTCATATTTTGCTTCCACATTTTCTAGTGATTTTAA
This sequence comes from Ceratitis rosa, assembly GCA_037013455.1. NCBI lineage: Eukaryota > Metazoa > Arthropoda > Insecta > Diptera > Tephritidae > Ceratitis > Ceratitis rosa. The sequence goes on along the minus strand of JAWMAG010000008.1, from coordinate 10,763,141 downwards.
TTTAGTCTGCGCAGCAGCTATATAGTGAAAAATGTCAAAAGATTTAATGCAAAATATCCCTACGCCAATTATTTGACAACCTACCTAGTTTATCGAGTAAGATCTTCTCTTCCTGATTCCAATTACTCGTACGTTGTGTGAGCGTATTTTGTAGTGATTCTAGTTGACGCATTAGTGGCACAGTCGTCAAGCTCGCCTCCTGTGCAGCCGCTTCTGCACGCATCTCGGCCGCCTCCAATCTTCTCATCAGTTCTCTATTCTCTTCGCGTAATAGCGTTTCACGCTTTGTTGTTGCCTGCTCGGTGCCACGTAATTTCTCACGCAACTCACTTAGCTGATTTAAAATTTCTTGATTTTCAGCTTTTAATGCTTCTCTTTCCTTCTTTGCGGCAATCGCTTCTTCGGCGGTGCGCGTGAGATCTGTGTGTTGGCGCGTGCGTTGCTGCAATTCAAGCTTAGCAGCTTCAAAACTCGCTTGTAAAGTGGACAATTTGGACTGAAGGTCTTCTAGCTTGCTACGCTGCTGAGAGTTCTCATCCTCAAGTTTTCGCTTCTCCGATGATATTTTATGCACAGCTTCGATTTGTGAACGTTCGACCTCCTCCTTTGCGTTTAATTGCTTTTTGAGGCGTTCGAGCTCTTCAGTTAGGCTGGCAATCTCCTCCTTATTCTTTTTTAACGTGGCATCGCTAGTTTTTTCCTTTGCACGTAATTTCTTTATAATATTGGATTGTTGCAGAATATCCTTTGATAACTTTTCACCTAAAAAAAATACATAAAAATTATAAAGTTTTTAACTTATAAATATGTAATACGCTCTAACCTTCCAATCGCAACTCATCGATCATTACATTGCTCTCAATCAACTGCTCTTTAGGGATTTTGAGTTTCAACTCCTCTTTCAGGTCCTTAATTTGTATGCGTAGCGCATCTCGTTCACGTATACTCGCTTGAAATTTCTTCTCCAATGCAGATAATCGTTGTGTAAATCCTTCTGCACTATCAATGCTACCACTATTTGTCTTTAGCGTTTCCAGTGTATTCTCGATTTCCGTGTTGCGTTCTTGCAATTCGATATTTTGACGTTCCAACTGCAACAAACGTAACTCGCGCGCTTCTAATATATCACTCAGCTCGCTTATACGATGCATCAGCTTATCCAACTCAGATTGTGAGTCTTCGGAAAGTATGGAAATTTCGGATGGACCCCGAAAATGACCTTTTTTCGTTGATGTCGATGTGCCACTCGACTGCCCGACACCCTGTGCGGTCATAAGTTTTTTCCACTTCAATGGACTTGCACGTGTCATACTATTTGTACTGGAGGAGTCGCCATTCCCATTCGGATTAGATATAATTTCTATATCAGAAGATGTAGTAGTCTCCATTTCATCATTTGAATTATGTGGTGAAGAATTGGTTTTAGAATTTAAGGCATCCGCCTGTTCGTCTGATTCCGGCGAAACCGCTTGTACTTTCTCTAGGTATTGACTAACAGAGCAAGTTGCCTGCATTTGTACATCTTCGAAGCTCTGTGTAGAGTCTGAATCAGCATTATGTGAGTCACTACGTGTATCCTCTAAGGATATAATCATTTTTTTACTCGGAGAGTTGTTTTTAGATGTTACTGGCTGCTCAATAGTGTTTGGGTAGTGTACTGAGTGGCTTTCTATTTGGTGGAAAAATGTTGTTTAATTTACAAACCAATCTCACTGTAGCTTACTTACCTTCGTTTTCTGCAGCTTCTGTTAAATCGCCCACAATCGTTTTAAACGAAATTGAATCTTCCTCAATGTCATATTGATCTTTTTCTGAGATAATAACAATACTGTCTGGCAGCGAAACACTTCCGGACATACGCATATCTTTAATTCCAACTTCACCTTCTATTGTTGAAGCTTCGCTAAGAATTTCTACAGAGGGTGAAGCATCAGCTCCTAATGATTTTAGTTCGGAACTACTCGACGCAGCTGGTGTGGAGAGCAATTCAACAGAATCGGATGTAGTATTTGTCGAAATAATAGATGGTCGATGTGTGGCTAACATTTCCTCGTCATCTATTACGCCGGACATGGATGTTGCCTCATTTGGCGGTGTAACTCCAACTATGGCCAGCATATCCACACTACCTGAGCTTGTGCGGGGTGGCGCTGTAATTGTTTCCTGTGAATTTGGATTATCAAAAAAGGAGCCCGTGAATGATCCCCATGTCGACGAGACCATAGGTGTAGACGGTGCAGAAGCTGCGGAATTTTTTGGAACAGTACTACTTTGTGTTGTAATCATATTTGCACTGTCGATTCTTTCGCGATTTGCAGCTCCAGGTAGCTTTTGTTTTCGCACAGCTCCACTATTTGACAACGTAGACAATGTCGACGTTTGTACTTGAGACTTTTGATCTTCCCCCTCATTTTCATCTTGTATATCGAGCGCTTTGTCTATGGATGCGACGGCTTCTTTTAGTGCACTTTTCGCCCAATTTAGACCCTTCGCTTCGAACCAGCTCATTATTTTCCACTAAAATACACCATTTAAATATTTTCACTATTTTTATTTACATTCATTCTGTTCTTTTTGTCAGCTGTTTGCCAAACACAGGATTGCATTTGACATGCAATTGCCCCGGGGGGGTCAACAAAACGATGCTATGACAGTGTTGGGATATTTGAAAACAGTTATATTGTATAGCCTAGAAAAAAATTGTACCTTGATTTGCTGTCATTGAGCGAAATTAGAACCAACACCGTCTTTAGGTATACTTCCTTGTCAAATAACCGTAGAAGAATGGAGATGACGCAACAAATGAACGATTTGACTCACTGCGCCATGACCACTGAGATCTCCTCCACTGGAACGCCCTGGTAGTACTTGTCAGAAGCCCTGGTAGTACTTGTCAGAAGCCTTATGCACCGCACGACAGTTCCAAATAGCACCCACAAAATGCATGGCGGCCTCCATCACTAGCTGAACAAAGGAATAGCGTCTCGATCTGAATCACAAACTCGGCAAAAGCCACAACTACGAGGCTTTGATTTGATCCCCGGAATCTACCAAAACGCATATGAAAAGGCTATGAACTTGCCAGAACACTGCTTTGAAAACCATAACCGGAAATCTCTTGATGTCGATTGTACATCCATTATACCAGTTAAGAACACACGCATACACCCATCGAAATAAATCGCTTCTTTGGTATTCTGTTAGACAATCTCGATGAAATGGATTAATTATGTTGTTCTTTAGCGAGGTCTTTACAATAAAAAAATATTCTCATTATATTGTAAATTAAAAAAAAAGTTGTTTAAGCTTGAAAATTTATTATTTTGTTAATAATTGAAACTTTTTTATAACAAATAAAGCAGCAATAGTTAAGCGAATAATTTGAGATAAAATAATTCCATTCTTTCAACTGACAGTATTGACAAAAAACTTTATTTTATTTTTCATTTATAAATATGCATTTTTTTTAAATGAATTAAATTTAATAAAAATATATTAAAAATGAAATAATCCGTATATAACGTGTTTATAATTATTTTGTTACATAACTGCCTTTGTGATATTCTAATTGCCATCCATATGTTTTCACTACGAATTATTTTTATCATTTGACAATGCAACCCTGATTGCATACTCGTATGTGCAAATAGCTATTCAAAGAAAGCACTGAGTTGGCACTGATGTAGGTATTTTGTCGCCAAACCAATATAGCTCCAGTGGCGCAATTGGTTAGCGCACGGTACTTATAATCAGTAACTAGTGAGCAATGCCGGGGTTGTGAGTTCGAGCCTCACCTGGAGCAATTAATTTTTTTTTGATTTTCTTAAAAATTAAAAATTATTTTAATTTTTATTTTTATTTTATTATTGAAAAATTCAAAATGAATACGCTTTTGCTATTTATACATACGTATTTATGTTTATTGGGATACAAAAAAACATTCAGCACAATAGCAATGCAGCACGATATATAGTATAAAATACTCGCAACAATTCTTTTATGAAAGGATTGTTTTTCTATTTAAATACATACCGCCAATTGTTATGTGAAACGAAGAGAATGTTGCATGGTAAGAAAAATAAGAAAGCAAAATGGCATTTTTATGGTAATACTTTTTTGTTGTTTTATTTCGTTTACGATTTTTATTGATGTGTGTGTGTGTTAACAATTCAAGAATTTGCTTCATTTTTATTTGATTTTTATTTTTTTTTTGCGTTTTATTTTTTACACTTAAAACTAATACGACAATGATGGAGTATATAAACAAAAAATGATAATAAAAAAGATTGTATATATGTTACTATGTATAAAAAAAAGGAAAATATATATGTAGAAAATAATATGTACATAACTTATTAACCAACTTGGTAAAGCTTTAATTGTGTAATTTGTTTTTTTTTGTTTTTTTTTTTTTAAATACTTGCAACAAATTTTACTAGGGGAAATCCGTTTTCACTTGTATCTACTGATTTTATTCACTACTTATCTTCTTTTTCCAATACGTATTTCAACTTAAGAGAATATTAATGATTTTAAATAAATATATATTAATGCTTAAGTAAATAGAAAACAGCGGAAAATAAATTTACAACAGAGCCGAGTGAGTTTAAGCGAAGAATCTCGCAAGCTCTAGGTATGAAGATATTATTTTTATTGTAAAAAATATATATATATATGTATGTATGTATATTGCAGTAGGCTTATGAAAGTAAGGAAATGTGCGCGTAGTGGGTTTTAATTGGAGCCAGACGAAAATTTCGAGGAAGCAAACAATTGCAGCGCACTTATAATAGTAGTGAGTATAAAGGAAGTGATTTCAGCGACTCGTCTGAACCAGCATAAGAAGTCAATAAATATATGTATTGTATAAAGTTACACTAAAGGTTAATTTGATTGAATTATTCCGTTTTTTTATATATATATATAGTTCTTACTACTTTACATTTTGATGAGTCTTTCGAATTGATTTTATTTTATTTTATTTATTCATTTTTTTTCAATAATAAATATTTGTTGCAAGTTTCTTTATGTACTTATTTGTGTGTAATGCGTAACTATTAAGCGATATTTCCATGAATTTTTTAACAAAATTAACTGACTATTAATCATCAACGGAATCAACATTTTACTTCTTAGTCATTATACAATTGCAATTGTTGTAATAACCGTTTGCACTAAGTTTTTAATTTACAATAATATTAAATATATTAAACAAATTTCGGCCTAATTACTTTTGTAAATGTATGATATATGCACATACATACATATTGTATGTATATACCAATATATATTGTATATAAACTAAAATGATTTTTCTTTTTTTATATGCTACATGTGTGTGGTGTGTTAGTGAAAACTAATTGTGTAAATGGATTTGTGCTGTACGCGTGTGCCTTGTCTTGTATTTGCGCTGTTTTGTGTTTTGTGTGTGTGCGAATGGGTGGTGTTGGTGATGTTGGTGGTGGTGGTGTAAGAGGCGCGTATGTGCGTGATTTCGCATTTATTAAATATTTTAATTAGGATATACATATGTATGTAATAACAGAAGGTGAATAGTGCGCAGGAGATAGTGTCAGCAGCAACAGCGATGCAGGCGGCGGCGTGTCTAGGCGTTGGGGGTGACATTGACTAACTGGGCGTTGGCGGCAATTGTGATAGCAAAGGTCGCTTGTATACGTGTAGTTGAGTATCGCACCACAAAGTAATTGTTTTTTTCTTTGTTTTTGTAATTTTTGGTAGCTGTAGTTTGTGGTAAGCTATTTTTTTGCACCGTAGAGCACATTCTGCAAGAGAAGAGAATACATTGTCGTTTAGTAATTGTTAAAGAAATATTTAGACTACCGAACGTTGAATAGGCTTAACAAAATACAGGTGCAAAATACATTGAATTGATACCAATGGTGAGAAATTTTTTTAAATTTTATTTAGCATTTCAACTTTCGTTAGTTTAAAAAGAGGAAATTTTGAATTTTCTAGATTTTTTTTTCTTTGTCCTTCTTCACAAACACTCACCTTTACGCTCGCATGCCGTTTGCCCAAATAAATTTTACACAAATATGCTGCAGTAGCTCTGCTCCATTGCATGCCGCTCACACTGTTTCCATTGCTCTCACATCCTTTTGCACCACATAGAATTTATGCTTTTTGCCGAATAGACCCCAAATGACAGCGATATTTTCAATAACCACATTCACCGGTATGGTACAAACGGCGCCCAACACACAGGCCATAAATTTCAATAACCCAAAACGATAGAGTGAAAATGATTTTATCACACCAAAGACATACATATAAATGTTGACGGCAGCTATGAAAGCACAAACGAAATCTACTAAATTCGGACACGGTATCGGATAGAGGCCGGCAAAAATAATATTCGATGTTGAGAGTGGCATGGTCACCCATGAATAGACGCTTATGCCCAGTAAGAGTTTATGTTTGAGTGGTATGATTTTTGAGTGCACCACCAACAGTATGCCTTGGAGCCAACGTTTGCGTTGCTGTAGGAAATCGAGTAGTGTGAATGGTGATTTCTCGTACATTTCACCTTCGATGAAATTGAAAGTGTAACCCTGTGAGAAGGCGCGCATTGCAAAGAAACAATCCTCGGCAACGGAGCCATCGATGCCATTATCGAAGGACACTTGACGTTCAGCACCGACCTGCGGGGGCGTAAGAAAAGAGAAAATGATGGAAATCTTCAATTAAATGCAATGAAAAGCTAAAAGTAAATTATCATTAACAATAATTAATACTTATAAATAACTTCAGTCCGATGTTTGTAAGTGAGTAAGGGCAAAAAAAAAAAAGTCCTGCTCCGTCAGTGTGCTAGTTTATTCCAAACCAAACTAATATTTTAGTTAATTTTTGCGTTTTATTATTATTGTTGTTGTTGTTGTAAAAAAGTATTCGTAAGAGTATGTTGTAGGTGTGACAACCCTTGTTCGAATTAAAATTCAGTTCCCGGGAACTATTCGATTTTAGTCCCTTCTTATGACAAACATGTGGGTAAATTTTTTAACTTTTAACCTGCACTGCTGTGTATTTAAGCAATTCATAACTACAAAAGCGGGGAGCTAAGAGGTTAGCGGTGTTTGGAAATTACAAAAAAATCGATTTTTTTTCCATTCAATTTCATTAAAATTTACTTAAACTATAATGTCTTAAAAATAGATTCTGAAAATTTAAAGTGAATCCGATAAATGGTTTTAGAGTTATTAAAAAATTAACAAGGAGCTCTTGGGTGCGTCTACCATAAACGCTCGTGATCTCAAAACTTTAAATGCGTTTTTCTCAATTTTTGATTTTTGAAGTGGTGACCGCTCAGTATATTTTAATAGAAAACTTAAAAAATCAAAGGGTTTTTTTTTTAGATTTTTTGAACTATGTTTTTCCCAACAATCTATGAAAAAAATTCTTTTTTTTATATATTTTTTAACTTCGACCGGGCAGGAAATTATCTGTGTCAGCTGATAAAATTACATTAGTCTGCCAGCCTAGAAGGGTATAAAGACTACAGCACAGCAGCGTTTAAAGTTTATTTCTTATTTTTTAATTATTTTATTCCTCCACCCACCCCTTACTTACCTGTGTAACAACATAGCTGCCCTTCCAGCTGAACAACGGCTTGTGAAACAATTTAAATTGCAAACGCAATTTACCCATATCATCCGACACACGAAAACTATCCGCCAATGTGGTTAGCCAATTAACCACATTCTCATTGGCATACGTGATGAGACCCTGACCGAATGGATGTTTACCATCCAAAACGAAATTGATAATACCACGTACAGAATTCTCTGTCAACAATGTCTCCTCATCCAAATGTACGACCCAATCATTATCATTCAACACATTCACATCATCCTCCAGACAATATTGTAAAGCACGTGACTTAAACAATGCACCGGTACGTGTTTTATATTCCTTTGGCACGACTATTTCCCGTATACGACGATGTTGTGCTAAATTTACTGGTTTATCTGTGACAACTTCAATCAGGAAATTTTCCAAACCCGTATCCAGACATGTATTCATGTTACGCAATACATTTGTCTTAACCAAATCGGCAAAATCACCGCGTGTCACAACGCGTATACAAATGAATGGCGCCAATATGGGGCTACCCTTAAGCACCACCTTCTCGGGAAAGGCATTATAGAAGACGAGACCGCAAAAATTGAATAAGACCTGCGGCAATGTGAGGAAAGTTAGAAAACGTAGTAAGTACAAAAGTACAGCGGCCACTTGGCCGTACTCAGTCCATGGATCGACAAGTGTAAATGAGTTCTCGTCAATTTTAATACCACCGGAGAATACTTCAAATGTTATTATCACAATGATAAGGAGTGTGCAGTGCAGCAGGTGTTTTGTGCTTGAATTCATAATGTTCAATTTTTTGATGGTGATGGTGGTGGTGGTGGTGCTGCTGCTACTGTTGTTGTTGTTGCCGCTGGCGTTGCGTTTATAGTTAAAGTTGAGATTTGTTCAATTTTTGTTATTTTTATTTTTTCTATTTTTTTTTTTATTTTTTAAAATTGTTGCTATTTGTAGTTGAGACGGATTTGTAGGCTGTGTGCTATATGCTAATGTGAATGATCGCGCTTTGTTAAGAGCAAAAGTGCTTGTTAGTAATTTATTGTTGTTGTTGTTGTTTGTTGACTGACTTGGCTTTACTTAGCTTATTTGGTTAGGGATTTAAGTTATGTTCGCTTAAGTTTCAAGTGCTTGCAGTTAAGATATACCTAAATATCAGACGTTGTATATGTGTATGTAGTACTTTTATTTTATCGAATTTCTCTCCTTTGTTTGTGTGTTTATCTTCTTTCTATTTACTAAGTTTTATTTTGTTTATTTTTTTTTATAATTTTTTTTTTATTTTTGGTGCGATCGTTACGTGCGTAAATTGTGTAGATTTTCTTATTAGTACAATTTATTTGCAGTTATTTTCCTTAGCAGAAAGCAATGTTGCATTTTTTTACTTCGTTTTTTATTATAATTTTTTATTTTATATACCTATGTATATATAGATTTTTCTTTTTTTAATTTGTGCCTGCTGATAATTTTTGTTTGCTGAGCAAACGAAGAAATCCCGTCACATTCGCGCTGCTTTTGTGTGCAAATTTTAGCATTTACTTAGTTCATATGTATGTATGTATGTATGTATGTATTGTAAATAATACAGCTTACAAATCTAATTATTGGTGGTGAACTCTAATTACTAGCGCGTTGATGCATTTGATTTTGAGTCGAAATATTTTTTTTGCTTTTTAACATTTGATATTTGCGCTTTTGTTGTTTTGGCTTTTTATTTATTTTTGTTTGTTTTATATGCATATATGTACATATGTCGTTGTGCACAAAATAATATTGTGCATATATTTATTCTTGTTGCTAGAATTCCATCGCGTCTCGGTTTTGCTTATCTCGTCGATTTGTGCCGCTGGTGGTCGTTGCAAAGGTTAGCCAATATATGTATACATATATATATGTATTTGAAAATTTCTGTGAAATATTTTGCCAAACGTTTTTTATATTGTTGCTGTTGCTGTTGTTGTCATTTCTAGAATTAAAAGAAAAGAAATTTAAAAAATATTTTAGTGAACGGACTTTTAACAATAATTATTATTAATTTATTTATTTTTTTTAATAATATATATATTTTTATAATATATTAGGTATAGTAAAAAGTAATCCATTATTTGTATAAAAGATTGTCAAGCAATCATCTACTATGAGCTGCTCTACTCAAGCCAAACACTTAATTCGAACCTGTACCGTCAGCAATCGGACCGTCTGAAGGAAGCAAACGCTCAGCAGCGCACAGCTTTGGCCAACAGGGGAGGAATTGCGTTTCTCCAGGACAACGCTAGAGCACACACACATCGATAGTGACTCGCCAGAAGCTTCGAGTGCTGGGTTGGTAGGTTCTTAGGCAACCACCTTAATGTCTGGTGCTCGCCCCAAGTGATTACCATATTTTTCTGTTTAATACGAATGATTTGGTTGATGGAAAATTGACGTCAAGAAAATCTGTGAAAATCGATTGTCCAAATTTTCCGCCAATAGGGAGAAGGGTTTCTATGAGAGTGGCCGAATGACAGTATAAAATAGTAAATTTTTTAATTATAATTCTTTATGCTATCTTGAAGTTAACACAAGATCTTTTGCGCTGATTAAAAAACATTATAAATAAATATTTAACTAAGTGAAGAAGCGTAAAACACCACCGGTTAATAATGAAGACGATAAGAAATATTATATAAATATTATTCTTACGTTATCAAACTATAAAAAAAATCTGCATTGTACTCCCATGACTTAAACGTACAGTGTTGTGCAAAACAAGAGCAACAAATTGTTTTTCAGATTTAGCAAAGCAGATTTTATACTCGGCTTTACAATGCACACAGCGTATATTAGGCTTTTTCATATAGTGGTTATATATAACGGTGTATTTGAGCTAGATATGGACATACGTATGTAATCGTCATGGAATGACGAGTCGTCCATCCGACGGTATACATGATAACCGAAGTAAAGATTGAGATATTTTGATGCCTTACGTCACAAGTACAGACGCTATTACAAATGAGCGCAGTCAAAGCTTCAAAACCACCTCTATTATAACGGTTATTTCAAAAACCATATTTGTCATATTTGTAAGATATGAAGGACTAACGATCTACCTGTCGAGACGATTATAGTGAACTATCTTTCACGAACCATTGATAAGAGGCTAATCTCAAATTAGCACACATATTAGGTGGAAAATTTTACAGAAAATGCTGCCCGTGATAATCCGTTAATTCCTTGCAAGTTCTCACACTTGCACACCTCAAGCTTCTGGGTATGCAGCTACAGTTGCGTCCACGTCGCGCTCACTGGAAACGTGACCAAACCTTGTGCAAGATGCGATAACCAACCCCAGTGGATCCTTGGGTCTCGGCTAAAATACATGAAGCTTCAATAGTACCACTCCAAATTTTTCGGTGCAAGGGTTCGCTGAAGTCTACCATAAATGCAGCGTCTGTTCACCAGATGTGCGGCTGAGAGTGGGCGTCGGTCTTAAAGCAAGCGGCTCGCTATCTAAATATGTAAAACTTACTCGCTTAGCGAGGTTGTGCGCTGGGTTTGGAACGTAGAAACTAGCTTTAATGAAAAACAACAAATCCTCGGATGAGATACGCACTTGTGATCGCGATTTTTGGGCATGCACCTGGAATAGGGAAGATGTGGTTGGCAACTTGGTTGATGTCCTTGCTAAACTAAAGGCAGATATCCCCGCCGTCCAAGAAGTCCAATGGACAGGATAAGGAAGTAGGTAGGTCCTTGTGACATTTACTACAGCGGCGTAGATTTGGTGTCGGATTCGTGGTGGGAGAAACTCCGTCGTCGAGTACTGTTGTTGTTGTTGTTGTTGTTGTTGTAACCGCAAAAATATTCCTCAAAGTAACTTTTGAGGAATGTTGCGGGAGTGACAGTCCTTGGCCGGATAAAAAATCCGGGTCGTTCCGGTATAAAGACCCGACTGTCGCAGGAACTATTGGGTTTTAGTCGCCTCTTACGACAGGCATGCCTTACCGCGGGTAAATTCTTGAACCCCTAACTCGCAGGGGGGGTCGAGTACTGTCATTCACCCCGATGGATGAACGTCTCGCCACAATCCGAATCAAAGCGATTTTTTTTTAACATATCGCTGATTTGCGCCACTTTCCGACAGAAGAGATGGACGATGTGACCAAGGGTACTTTATATGAGCGCTTGGAGCGTACCTCCATATAATATCGACGTTCACGACGAAACATCCCTAAATGGGTTGGGACTGATCGACTTCGCGAGGGTCCGCAATATGGTTGTCTGTAGTACTAGATTCCAGCATAAGAAAACACATCACGCTACTTGACCAGATCGAACATGTCTCCAGTGTTTTCTAAGGTCCATACACTCTGAGGACCCATCGACATCGTAAAAAAAATTCCATTCCATATATATTGCGAAAAAGCTATATATTCGTGGTGAAATGTAGATTTATTAATAATAATAATCAGAAAATTACAAATTTTCTTATCACATTAATCACTTTATTATATCGTCATAATAACTTTTTTTTCCATAAATAAATATGTATCTACGTATGTATGGTATGTATGCATGCACGAAATGAGTTAATTACTTCAGATAAAGTAAATACAACAAGTCACTCTGTAGGCTTGTTACGTTTGCACACCAGGAAGCCCGAACACTTATCATCAACGAAGTAAACGAGACAGTTTGATAAAGCGGAAAACACATATGTAAAAGTATGTATATATGTATGTCTATATGAAAGTAATAAGTTTTATTAATACTTTGCGCAATCTCAACGCTGAAGTTCGTTAAACGTTGAAAGTGCCAATGATACGAGGGTTACCTTTTGAATTTTGTGGCTTGCCAACCCTTGTGCTGCATGAATCTGGCAATTTTTTTAATGTTATATAACGTTTTGGTATATATCATGTAGGTATAACTTATTACGAGTATATTCACCTTGTCCAAAAAATAAAATTAAATTCTCAACATTTCGAGCGATTATTTGCTACAACTTCCGATGTGGATGGACTCAGCCGAAGATGACAATGCGAGCTCTCACGCAACCACTGAAACAATCGCGTTTTTGAGCAATCAAAACATCAATTTGAAGAGTCATCCATCATATAGGCCAGACTGGAGACTGAATGAGACTGCTTTTTATGACCGTACGTAAAGAATAAACTGAGAAGTCAACGGGTTTCGTCACACTTGAAGAGGCGGTTGATACGTTCAGTATGCATTTTGGAGGTACCTCAATCAGAATGACAAAAGTGCTTCGACAATTGCTTCAAACGCCTGCTAAAGCGTATAGATCTTAAGGCAGTAGTTTCCCTTAGAACCCGAAAAAAGAGTTTTTTTTTACATTTTTTTTAAAAGGGTGGGAAGCCATTGCGGTAAACAAAATTTTCAGACAATAAGGTACTATATTTAAGCGTAAAAAAAAATTAAATTTTAGCATCTAAAATAATTGGAATTTTTCAATGTTGTGATGAGTTTTCTGAAGCGGCTGCAGTCTGAACTAGTGAAACGGTGCCGGTGGTGATGGAGGTTGTGCGATGCAACTGAAACAGAGTGTCTCTTCTATATGAACTAAAAAATTTCGAAGTTTGAAAACAAAAAATTGCTATCTAAGACTTGTAAAAATGAAAATTCGAGAAAACGCGCTTGAAATTTCTGCACGAGCATTCGAATCTGCTCGAGGCTCGGCCAATAAAACTGCTCTAGTTTCTAAAATATGCCGAATTGGCCTAGTAAAATTTTGAATTGGATAGTTGGATAGTTTTAGAATAAATTTAAGAAAAAAAGTTAATTTTTTGAACCCTCTACTGCCCTAATGGAGAATATTAAATAAAATAAATAATAAAAACAATAAAGTGATTTTCGTTGAATAATATTTTTTTGGTTCGCTAATCCCAGTATATTAAAGGCAACCCTCGTATTACGTACACTCTAACTTGTAAATACATATTAGTAAAAGGTTACTTAAGTAGGTGCGACAACGGAGCGACGAACACAGTGTGTACCCATTGTATTCGTCACTTGAACTGTGTACCCACCGCTGTGTCAACGACACATTGCATACTGAGAGTGGAGAGCACTGCACAGACACCCATGCATACTTATGTACCTATATTGTAAATTTACATGATTAAGTGCAAAAGTAATGTTGGATGGAGAATGTGTAACTAAGTATGAGTATGAGCTTACGAGTAAATCACGGTAACATACAAATAGAGTAACAATAAATCAGGTTTACATTTACCAACAGAGAGGCTAATTTTTATGTTTTGAATATTCTAAATATGGTTAAATCGAAAATATAAGTATATAACAAATTTGAAAGCGTTAATAACAGAACAGTTAAGTTTTTTGACACAACTTGAGGTTAGATCATCAAAGCGTTTAGAAATCTGTCTGCAACAACTACTTTACAATGCCACTCTAATTAAAAGAGCATACATATATTCACGGAAATAGAAAAACTTCATTATTTGATGCCACCCTGTAAATGAAGCAACGTGACCAGAAGCATATGGAAAAATACAATATAAAGTCATGCGCACTGCTGTGAGTGTAAAATTGATTACTTTTCTGCTTAAGTTACATTTAATGACACCTCAAAAGAGGGCAAAAATAAAGATGAACTCGTATGCATAAACATATGCATATCATACATAAGTATAGCAGAATGCCCCCTGCCACGTAACTCCTACTGTAAGCCAAATAGTTCTGTTAGAGATGGGAGTCAATGTTTTCTACAAGCGTTTTTGGAAAATTTAAAATCATTAAAATAAAACTTCCGATTGCCTTGTGAACTCTTATTCAACCACAACATTGGCAAACCGTAGAAAATGCACCAAAAATTATAATTAAATGTGCTTCGCCAGATTTTTCTTTTTGACTCAGAAATTACAACCAATAATTAGTAAAGGGTGTTGTTTTTAGACGTGTGGTTTTCCAGGTGGTAAGACTTTTTTCGAAGTTGGTTTTTACTTGATTTATACTCATTTTGTTTTGCAACATCATAATGAGCACATTTACCCCGGGGCAACGCCTGCAAATCGTGTGTAATTTTTTACCAAAATAATGCTTCGGTTCGTGCGACACATCGAGCACTACGTCCAATATTTGGGCGATATAATCGCCCAGCAGAGTTTAGTGTGGTTTTAGACCTGATAAATCAACCATTGATCAGATACTCACCATGTGTCAAATCTTGGAAAAGGGCCGTGAAAAGAGAATCGACATACACCACCTCTTCGCCGATTTTAAAGCAGCCTTCGACAGCACGAATAGGAGCTGCCTCTACGACGCTATGTCTGAATTTGGTATGCCCGCAAAACATATACGGCTATGTAAACTGACACTAAAAGCTCCGTCAGGATCGGGAAGGACTTCTCCGAGCCATACGATATCAAATGAGGTTTTAGACATGGTGTTTCCTTATCATGTGACTTCTTTATTTTATTACTGGAGAATATAATACGAGCGGCAGAACTGAATAGTGAAGGTATAATCTTCTATAAGAGTGTACAGCTGCTGGCGTACGCCGATGATATTGACATTATTGGTCTAAACAACCGCGCCGTGAGTTATGCTTTATTCAGACTGAATAAGGAAGTGAAGGATATGGGTCTGGTAGTGAACGAGGGCAAGACGAAACATCTCCTTTTATCGCACAATCCGTCATCGCATTCCCGACTCGGCCGCTACGTCACTGTTGACAGTCACAACTTTGAAGTCATAGAAAGCCTAATCTATCTTAGAACCAGTACTAACACCAACAACGTCGGCCTGAAAATCCAACGCAGAATCATTTTTACCAACAAGTGCTACTTTGAACTGAGTATGCAATTGGAAAATAAAGTCCTTTCTTGAAGAACGAAAACGAAATCGCTTATCGTTCCAGTGACAACATCTGATGTGTCGGCGTTAGGAGAGAATGCTTTTGCGTAAGATTTATGATCCTCTACGAATTGGGAATGGCAAATACCGCAGCTGTATAAGATATACGGCGCCATTGCCATAGTTCAGCGAATCAAGAAACAGCGGCTGCGCTGGCTAGGTCATGTGGTCCGGATGGTTAAGAATGTCTCCCATACACCAGTTTTTGCAGATATGAGGTTTTGGTGAAATTTGATATTCTACTTTGACAACGAAAATCATCGAAATCGGAGGACTATATCATATAGGCCTCATATGACCGATTTATTCAGATATGAGAATTAATATTTAATCCTAGAATTAAATACAATGAATTTGATATAGTCAAGAAGGGTATAAAGAGTTCGGCTCTTATTTTTTGTTTGTTTTTTTTTTTTGTTCGAAAATGATTTCTTTAGGGAGAATGGTAGAAGTAAATTAAATAACATTGAGAAGTAATTCAAAGTAGTAACTTTGTTAAGAATTTCAAATATTCGTTTGTTTGGAAATCTAATTTCTGAATTCCAGCTACTTCTATTTAGAGAGATCGTTAGTACATTAAGACCAGAAGGTTTCCGGAAATGGTGTTGGACGGTCAAAAAAGAGTATTATTTGAGCGTGTCGAGATTTTTGCGTGAAAATTGTGGGCCAACAATTTATGGATTTTTCATGACGATAATGCATCATTGCACCGAACGATTTTAAGACCAAAAACTTGTTCAATACCATCGATCACCCACCGTATTCACCGGAAACTCAAGTTACCACTCCGTCGAACCCGTTTCGACTCGATTGAGGGCATAAAAAACATTCGCAGAGAGAACTGAGAAACAAAAAAAAAAGTCCTAAAAAATATTCAGTGCGCGCAGTTTAAATGACAATTTCCGGAAACTTTCTGGTCTTAATGTATATACACGTTTCTACCAACAAAAATTTTCATACATCAATACATAATCGAAAGTTGATTTAACTCTCATCCAAGACACATATTATTTTTCATTGGAGTTTGTTTTTTATGTAGTGAGTCCCAAACCCTACGCATAGGATTCGCCTTCTCACTTTAGCTCGACTCCAAACGGGAGTTTGCTGGCTATCCAGGGGATACTTGGTCTAAGACCGGAAGTCGTGAGCTGCTTGAACTATGTGCAAAAAAAATGAAATGGCCACTCCCAGGTGAATGACAGTCAAAAACTTTCCTCACCACCACCGGCTATAATCGCGTAAGCGGTGCTTATGCTAATAAAGAGGAAGAGTTGATTTCACTCGATATTTCCCTTCATATCACTAAGAGAAACTTTTCTATTGAAATCTACTTGTAGTACTCGTCTACTAGCCGAGGATTGCAATGTTTGTTGTTTCAGCAATTATTTGAATCTTTCATAAATAAACGAACTTGGATATGAAGTTACTTTTGTACACAAAGTTATGCATAATCTTAAAAGAAAACTGCATAAAGAGGAAAGCATACAAACGCCATATTATTTATGTAAATATTATTCTTAATAGAACTATTCAAACAATATGTGGAATTTTGAAAATTTAATTAACCATTGTGTTCTCATTACCCACAACATACATATATAGTTTTTGCATTATAATTTCATTTGAAATCAGTGTGTATGTAAAGGGGCTTCCAATAAGGGGTGTTATTTTGATATTCAAAGAAACTTTTCCCTTAAAAGATCAGTGGTTTCGTTGCTTGTGTGGCACGTAACGCCGTCTTGTTGAAAGTAAACGTTATCCAGGTCAATACCATCCAAATCCAGCTATAAAAAATCATTAATCATCTTTCGATGTCTCCAGTCTAATTTTCGAAAAAGTAAGGTAAAATAACCCCGTCGGATCATAAACTAAATAGTTACACCTTGAGGATGGAGAGGCTTTTCAACAATAAGTCTTCGGTTTTTCGAGCCCCAGATGCGACACAACACAACACAACAGTCCAGTTGATTTTTCGATGAAATTCCAGATCATTTTCATGCATTTCAAGGAGCCAATCAGCAAAGACTCGACGTTGTTGATGATCGGTCGGCTTGAGTTCTTGCGTTAACTGAACGTTATAAGACTTAAAATCCAAGTTTTTATGCGAAATACGGTGTAATGACATTTGTGGGAGGCCCAATCTGAGTTTTCTTCAACATTTTAAGCTATAGCGGCAATATTCTTAGTTGTTTTTGAGCGACTCACACATCGCAACTTGCCCCAACAGCCCCGGAATAACAGACCATTCGAAATAACACCACTTATTGGAAAACCCTGTATGTACTACATATAAACGTCCGTTTTGTGAAAGAAAAGAAAAGAAAAAAAAAAACAGAAACGAACTTCCAATGATCGTATTTCGCATTTACGTTTGTACAATTTATTTTATCATGGAAATTTTAGAGATTGAATAAATAATTGCTGATTGAGCGGGAAAACGTTCTAAATGTATACAAACTCGTACATACATACATACATACGTGTACATGCAAACGTACAACAGTGTAGCTATAAATGCTGCTCATACAAAGCAAATACGTATATTTTTCTAATTACCGTGTTTAATCTAGCTGAGTTTGAGTTTGGAACGTAACTACAATATACTCATAAATGTGTGTATATATGTATGTATGGAGGTATTTTGATTTATATTTATATGTATATACAATTTCTCAGTTCGTATATTTGCAGTTCGACCAGATCGTAAAATTAGATTTTATTTATTTATTTATTTATAGGTGCAAAAATTGGCATTTACTGAAAGTTACTTGCACCCACACAAACAAGCGTCAGCGAGTACATTCATGGCAATTAATTTACATACCTTTTCAATAATGTGAAATAGTTGTTTTAAAATTCACACAATGCTCGGCATAGCGCGTTCTCACAATGTTTGCGTGGAAAATTAATACCCATTTTAAATAGAAATTAAATATTCCCCAGTTTTTGTTGAAAAATTATATAATCTGTGAACATTTAATACATTCTTTGTAGGAAGTTGCTTTCTCTAATCTATGGAAATTTACAATCCGATAAGAGTTCACTTCGAGTGTTCTGCGAAATATGTCTCGACTATAGTTGGTATACCATATAGTTAGCGTAATCGCATATCATTAACTAACTATTTCACAATTATTCTAATGAGTATTGTTGTTGTTGGCGGGGGCGGTAGCCGTGTGGTTAGTATTGCGTACTGACATTCGGAAGGCATTTCCGGTGCAACCAACATAGGAAAGTTATGGAAAATTAATTTAAATAAAAAATTAAGTTAAATTATCTAATTGTGGTCGCCCCTCGGCAGGGAATGTCCACCCCTCCAAGTGGATTTTGGACATGAAATAAAAGCTCCTCGTAAAATAACCATCAGCCGTTCGGAGGCGGCTTAGTAAAGGGTGGTTAAATTGTAAGGGCCGATGTTGAATGTGAACCACACCTAAACGCCAAGTTTTTTTCCGAATTTAATTTGACATTTCTCTATTTCAGACTTACTCAATTTGAACCATGGAGAGATACACAATCCAACAACGTGTTAAAGTTATCCAGACTTATTATGAAAATTTTCGAAGAAAATCATCTTCAGTGATGAGCCACATTTTCACCTCAGTGGATTCGTCAATAAACAGAATTGCCGCATTTGGGCGAATGAGAATCCAAGAGTGATTGTCGAACAACCAATGCACCCACAAAGAGTGACTGTTTGGTGCGGTTTTTGGGCTGGCGGCATCATCATCGGGCCGTATTTTTTCCAAAATGAGACCGGTCAGGCAGTTACTGTGAATGGTGTTCGCTATCGTGGGATGATAACGAATTTTTTATGGCCACAATTGGAAGATATGGATGTGGACGATATGTGGTTTCAGCAGGACGGTGCCACTTGCCACACAGCTAACGAAACAATGGCTCTTTTGCGCAACAAATTCAATGGCCGTGTTATCTCACGTAATGGCGATGTCAATTGGCCCCCAAGATCATGTGATTTGACACCGTTGGACTTTTTTCTCTGGGGTTATTTGAAAGAAAAGGTGTACGTCGATAAGCCAGCAACAATTCAAGAGCTAAAGGATGAGATAATTCGACACATTAACGGCATAGAAACTCCATTATGCCTCAGCGTCATCGAAAATTTGGACCATCGTATGGAGGTGTGCCGCCGAGGTCGCGGCACTCATTTGGCCGATATTTTGTTACATACATAATTGAGTAATACCAATATATCATAATAAAATAAAATTTCAATAATTTCCTAAATAGTTTGTGTTTTATTCAAAATCAACATCGGCCCTTGAAAATTTAACCACCCTTTATAAACTGTAGGTCCCTCCATTTGTTGGAAAAACATCAAGACGCAAAGCCACAAATTGGAGGAGGAGCTCAGCCGAAAATCGAAATATTCCGTAAACAGACTACAACTTGGAGTAAAAAGTAATCCATTATTTTTAGAATATATTACTTTAGTGATCCGTATCTCTTGTTTTATAAGTGAGATTGAAATTCGTTGGATGGCGTAAGAAAGATGATATTATGTGCTAAAAAGCAGAACGGTGCAAGTATTAACCACCTAACTCAGTAGTTTCTGAGGACATGCCAAACATGGACACCAGCAATATTTCTACGATAGGATTTCGTTCCGGTAATTTTGATGTAAAAGATACTCCAAAGTGTGGAAAATGTCGATGGAAATCACTGTTTCGAATGCCCAAAGTCACTTCGGTGCCACGGGAGTTAATAAAACCTTATAGATCGAATTTCCATCTGCGAACTGCTGCTGAATCGTAACACTATCGACCCTTTTTTGAAGTACTGATCATGACTGGTGAGGAAAAGTAGATCACTTAAAAATCAAACCTTTACAAAAGTTTACAAATAATGTGTTTTCATGACTATAAAACATAGCTGACATGCAACTAATTGTTCGAAGATGAAATATTAATACTCCACTTAAAGACTCAAGAGTTTAATTACTCACGAAAGGTTGACAGCCTTTGAACGGATGAAATCCGAGGCAACTAAGAACCATGACAGGAAACCTCCTGAGGTCAGCTACATATCACTTACACAGTGAAACATCTACCATATGCCACGAGTTAAGGAGCATAATATTATGCTGTGTAAGCAATATCTGTTCGGATACTACCGACGGCGACATTTCAGCAAACCTTTACTTGAAAGAGAACCACCCTGGGGCATTAGCAAGGGAGTACTAAGACTGGGAAGGGATTACTCGGATTTCCAGCACTCGTTATTGCAGACCAAGACCTCGAGAGACCCGATAAAACTTGCACTATTGGGATTTGGATATTGTAGTCGACGTAATTCCTATACAGACTTAAACCCACACGACATTAACCTCCTCTTTTCTTGCCTCTAAAAGCAACTTATTTTACACGCTTTTCCTTTTGGTTAGAACCCTTTGAAACAGCTTGTTTAGTTAGTTTTAGCTGCTGTATGAACAAAATTCATTCAATTAACTAGAGGGAGTGTTTTTTCAGCGGCTAGAATTATAAATTAATTGCTAATCAGTTTGACAACTGGTTTTTCTATACTTGCTTAATACATATGATGTATGATTTCCAAAGGCATCATATAAACTGCTTTTCACATTTACGGAACAAATAATACGATAAAGTAGTATTCTAAGGAATTATGATTTCTAATTAAAACATAAAAAAAAACAATTGAATTTCCCTTGTTCCATGAGTTATATGCAATTACATGTACTCGTATATATTTATGAGTACTTATTAGTTACATAAATCTTTCAAGGAAATAATCAATGGACAATTCTAATCAATAAAAATCAGTACTCGCGTGTACTCACGGCTACCTTAATTGAACAATAAATGACCGTGACAAGCAATAACCGCTTAAGTACATATTTTTTGCAAATTCTTTGTGTGGTTTTTTCTACTTTGAGATGCTTACTAATTTTTTTTTTGCTGATATAGGGCGTCTCAAAATTAATGCAAAATTTGAATTATATCGAAAGTTTAGTTTGTGATTTTTTATTGAATCATAAGATATATACCATAGATAAATACATACAAATATTGCAGTAATTTTGGGACATCCTTTACAAAAGTACAAGATTTAATACAATATAATAACAAGGTATTTCGAAATCCGAAGTTAAAAAATAAATTATATTAAAATAATTCAAATTGAGTACCGTCAAACACTGAAATTGTAAGTTCCATATGTAAAGTTAGTTCTAAGTCGAGTTAGTGTATTATGGGTTTTATGACTATTGCTATACGAGTATACACACATACATAAATTGATTTCAATCACAGTAGGTGCACCCCATCATTAAATATACATACTTGTATATGTATGTACATACATTAAAATATTTAATTGGAGATACTTTAACTATGAATTTCACTACTATGTGTACATGTGTATGTATGCATATACAGTATGTCAACTATTTAATCACACTTTGGGTATCACAAAAATATTTTTGTTCGTAACTCTTTTATTTGTAATGGAACTCCGGTTTTATTTCATATACAAAACAATTTAAGGTAATAAATTAAAAGTAACATACATATTTTTTTTCAAGACACATGTTTGTTTTCTTAGAATTGTTAAAAATATCTTCGCTGTACATTTGATCAATTGGTTGACATAAAGGATTTTTTGCTTTGATTACTGCCACAATTCTTTTGGGCATTGAGTCGACCACCTTCCTGCAGAAAACTCCGGTAATATTTTGCCAGTCATTTTGAGCCTTCTGCCACAAATCGTTAAGATTCTGAGACTCATCTGGCAAATCAGAAAGCATGTTCGATTGGGTTGAGATCTGGCGATTTAGGCGGCCAGTCGAGTACTTCAAGCTGCAGCTTTGGCAACACGAGAAGTCATTTTCTTGCTGGAAGATGACGTCCCATACATTCTTGCCCCACACTTCTAGGCTCCTGCACAAATCTTGTTGAAGTGTATCAATATATTGGTTGGCATCCACTCGCCCGGTAACCCTTACACACTCTCCAACCCCCTCCAGTTTCATACATCCCCACATCATTACATTATCCTCTCCAAACTTCAACGTTGGTTGAATAATGCGGCTAGTCAAAGGTTAACGAGGTTTTCTCAGGCGGTTTATTCCTGTTTCGCCATTTGGGACTAATAGTCGACTAATAGTTCTCTACTTCGTAAAGTCAACTTATTGATCACATGCCTTCGTAAACATTTGTAAATATTCTCTGAAAAGTAACGACATATTTACAAGAATTCCGCACTTACTAACTGAAATTGCATAAGGCTCTTTAGTGAACTTATCTTTCTTTTTAAAAAGTTATTTTAGCAAAGATATAACACAATATACAATAGTAGTATTTGGAAATGATACGAGTATGTGATAAAATAGTTGACATACTGTTTGTACGAGTATGTGTATTATATAATATAAGAACTTTACGCATTTTATTTTGTTTATGATTCAATTTTGGGTTATGCAATATATATAAATTGATTGATTAATTTTGTTTACATACATTCCCTTTTTTTTTGATAACTGTTACTTTTGATTAGAAATGGGCACCCGTTTGGACTATTTATACATACATACATATGTATGTACAAATAAGTTTGAAATACATATAAGTTGAGCGATTGCAGAGCAGATTTACATTTGAATGGTTTAACATAATTTCTTCTTTATGTTAAGTAGGTCAGAGACATGAAGTTCATAAGAAAAATTCAATAAAAAACAAAAAGAAAATTTAATTTTATTGCACTTTCGTTTTCATAGTGCATAGAATTTATCATATGAAAATATGCAATAGAATTAATAAAAATCAGAAATTTTTTACCAATAAATTTTATTTAAATATTTTGATTGCTCTTGATTTTCATAAGAAGCTTATATACATAAACGCAATTGGAATATGTTTTATCTCAAAGTCTTAGCTCGAGCAGTGCTAGCGGTTGGTCAGCTATTCAAATATTTGTTCAAAATCTTGGGGCTTTCAAAAATTAAAAAAATTTTCTTCAAAACCTGGATATAACTGCGACTATTTATTGGTTAAATGCGAGATTGATATAGTCGAAAAATTTCAAACAAAATCCTAAGGTCTCTCATTTGTGTACCTAGTGTATATAATTCTTCTGTACATGTGTTTTCCACCTAACTTCTTCAAACGGCTATTCCGTTGGGGGTTGAAACTTGCGGAGAAGAGACCGATCTAACGAAAAAAAAGAACAGCTGTCTTCATGACCATATCAAATTTATGGTATGTCATTTTATCATTAATTCTCATTTCAGAACAAATCGGTTGTTTTGATGATTTTCGGTTACAAAGTTTATTTGTACCTACGTGTCCAGAATACCAAATTTCCAGATGCTTTTTTGACGGATTTTTTTTTAACAAAAACCTGACAACTGAATAAATCAATTATATGCGGGAAATGTGATATAGTCCTCCCATTTCGATGATTTTCACCACCAATGAATGTGTAATGCATTATATGCGTGTAGAATACCATAGATGCTCGTTTGACAAATTTATGACCAGAAATCTCAAGCTTGAAAAATGGTGCGTATACCTATATGTAATAGAGGTCCGATCTGGCCGATTCCGATACATTATCGTTTAAATGTATCAGTGCATTTGTGTAACAAGCTTGGTGGTTGAAATATCTTAGAAGTCGAGGGAAGACGGAATACTCAACTCAACTCTACTCGTCATTCTGATACGATCTATCTGTCTTGAATTTACATACTTCGAATCAAAGTTGATATACCATTTCAAGTACATACATGAAGGGTATATAAAAATATACATTAAATATGTATATATGTAAATATATATTTATAATTTATTGACTAAGCCATGTTGTGATATTCGATCTTAAGCCCGCAGATGGCTTAGAGAATGTATGTTATACAATATGACAGGTAGGTATATTTCTAGACCTATTTTAGTAATTTTTGTAGAACTTTAGTCCGCATTAAAAGTAGACTACCTACCACGTTTGGATGAGTTCTGTTGCTTAATATCTTAAATATTCAATCTTTCAAGTTCAGCGGGGATAGAAAGTAAGAAGTACCTTATACTGGACAAATATGCAGTTGTTGCCCGATTGCGTCCACATTCCATTCGTGGCTACGGATTACAAGCTGTTCTTACACGTTCAATCATAGATATCATTTACGGGACGGGCTTTGAGTTGCGAGGAATATAATAAAAAAAAATCTATTATATGGTATTATATGATGCTTGATAAGGGGTTTTTGTTATTCTTTGCAATATCAATGAGAGTAAAAATTCTATAAAATACAGAAAGTCACAACAGACTAAAAAAAAATGTTTCCAAGGAGACGAAATGCTCACAAAGTGAAATGTTTTTTTTTGGTTCACTACGTAATCTTTTTTAATTTCCAAACATTTGTTCGCTCAGCGCTTCTGAAATTCCACTTTGGAAGCGAATGAGAATTGCCTGTCTGAAAGGCTGATTGAAGATTAGCTCACATTTGGGTAAGCAAATACATATGTACATACATATAACAAAGGAGCTCTAAATGATAGAAATTAATTATTCATTAGTTCACAAATTCCCACAATGAAAATATGTGTACATACCATATATACAGTAAAAATATTTAATATATGTATATCATTCAATACGTTTGAAGTTTTTGAAGGAATTTTTGTCGGCCAACAAAAACAATACGTTGCGCGTAAGCACGTGTCTATAAAAATCTTAATTTTCGCAAATAAAAAAAAAAGTCTCAATGACTTTGACCAACCCACATTAAACATATGTACATATATGTAGACATACGTATGTATGTATACACGCAAATATATGTTGCCGTATCGTCCTATGTACATAGATACTATACATTTTATGTAGTAGGTATGTGTACTTTTACCTAAACGAAGATTTTCGCAATTCTAAAAATAAAGCTGCTACCAAGAACTTTTAGAATTTCAATGGGATTTCTTAAATAAAATAATATAACTCACAAAAATTTCATTTTATCTTATATGATTACTCGGCATATGTAGATACATACATACATATGTATCTATGACGAATATACAACAGTTGCGTAAATACGAGGGTAGTTCGATAAGTTAGTGGCTCTTTGAATAAAATATTCTTTTTTTGTCTCAAAAAAAAAAAAAAAAAAATTAAAAAAAAATTAAAATTTTATTTCTCGACATAGTTAGCTCTTAGAATCCAGTGTTTTGTACTCTTTCCAACTCAGAAGGGTTTTCTATGGCCTCAAAATATGATTTTTTTCTGTGAATCTTTCACCCCCCAGCCACTTCTTCAGGTTTGGAAACAAGAAGTAGTCAGAGGTGGCTCTAAATAAGCTCCAAATCAATATCGAATTTGTCCAAAGCCCCAAATAATGTTCCCCAGTGATCGAACGATTTGAATGTCACTTCGTGCATCCGACCTTGACCTTGCTGGTCGACAGACCCACCTTGGTCTTCTTTGGTATACGTTCATAAGGGGATACTCGCTGTCTTAATTGTGTTTTGGTGTCTGGTGTGCTGGATCCATGTTTCGAAAAGCTGCGAAAATTCGTTTGGATTGCGGTTGAATATCGCCAAACACTGCTTTCAAGTGGTTACACATTTACGCTTATGGTCTTGTTTGCGCAATCCCCATCCCATCGCCAGATAGCCTTTTCATATTTAAATACTTATGTAAAATGTACCACCGCTTAGTTGAGATGCCTACAGACCTATTCACCTTTACTGATAAGACCACAACAGAACTCAGTAGACCACTGCTTAACCATTGAAATTGATAGTGCAGAGTCTTCATATCATTTATCAAAACTTTTCTTGATTTCGATGAACGAAATACATTTTTTTCTCCATTTTCGTTAAAATTCATGGGGTCGACTGCTTTCAATGGCGGCCAAACGCAAACTAAATGGCTCAACTTAACTTACTCGAAATTTTAATTCATTTCAATTCAAACAATCACTTATTTATCAAACAGCCCTCGTACATATGTACATACGTGTATGTTTCTGCTCACATAATGGCAGTGATTTCAATACTCGCTCATACGTAAATATGGCAATATCAAGACAGTGTCAAGTTCAAGTTTATTTATTGTAAAAGAAGAGTGAAGAGAAGTAAAAAAAAAATTAAAAAAATAAAAAAATTAAAAAAAAAAAAACATTTCACCCTTTCAGACATTTAGTTATGCAAATTACAGTAGTAGCACAGGCACACATTCAAAAACATATATATGTACATATGTATATATACATGTATGTCTGCATACGCATAACTAATTAAAAATTCATAAAAACGATTGTAAAGCTCCAACGCTGGGCGACTTAAAAACTTTATGACCAATGAAAGGAGAATGCCATGAACAGATAGAAACTGTCATGTACACGTATGTATATATGTCTTGTAACTACATATGTATGTATGTATATATTATATTTATGTATTTACATTTCTGTCTCTGTTATTTGCTTCATTTGCAGTAGTGATGTAACGCGATATTTCTGATAACTGTTAATATGTGCCAATAAAAATATATTTTCTTGTCAGGTTAATTGAGTACATATGTATGTATGTAGTATGTAGCACACCTGCATTTAGGAAAACTATCTAATTTTATAAGACTTTTTAAATCGTTCTTAACCGATTTTGAGAAAATTATATTACAGAACCTCAGGGAGAATAGAAATTTAAATATGTATTCCAATATATTAGATAAAGTAATAAGTTTTTTCAGGGAGGTGGGTTTGAACTAATATATTGAAAAGATTCTTATTTAGAGTTCGATTGCCTTGATATTTGGATAAAAAATAAATAAATACTCGTAGTTTAAAAAATTAATTGGAAATTCCAAATTTTGAAAATTCTTGCGTACAAAGTGACGGACAAAATCAAGTAAGTATTTAATGAAGCTTTTTGTGGCCATCGTCGTATTGAGTTTAGAATATTCTATATATACCTATATAAGGCTTTTTCCTGAATGTCTGACGGATGAACCCACAACTTAAGCCACTGGTCATAGATACCTGAAACTTAAAGAGTGTGTTCTGTGTATAATAATTTCCGCGATATGTAGCTCGGTTCGATCTATTCAAAAAAAAAAAAAAAAATGAAATTTAGTACATATGCAGTTATTTATTTCTCGACGGGGACACTTTTTCTTGCGAAAGTAGAGCGGGAATCGATTCGATGTGGAACATAGATGGCTCTTTGCCTATGCCAATTCATGGAGAAATTTTTATTTCGGGACCGATCATATTTATGGTTCGATTTGCTTGAAATTTAAAACAAAATAAAAGCTTTTTAATTTTTTGCATTAAAAACTTTTTAAAACCATTTTAAAATTCCATGCGGACGAAGTCGCGGGTAAATAATTCTAGTATTGAATATATGAAATATTTAAAACTATAGATCAGTCAGGTCCCTTTTTCGGCAGTAAAGTGGTAAAGCTTCAACTATTAGATTCAATTCAATATACATATTGAGTAGAAGTAGTCCGAGGCTGCGGTCACTTCTACCATTTTTCTTTGTTGCATAACAAAAATATTCAATTCATACAAAATATAGGCGTTTCGCTTACTAAAAAATTTATAACAAAAACTAATAGGACAGGCTGCAAAAATAATTATTAAAAATAAAAGCATTAACCATTTATTAATGTATAATTAAGTAAGTAAGGAAGTAAGTATTGAGAATTCTTCTATGCTCTTTTGGTGATCGGAAAATAATGTTACATACAAAAAAATGCAATGTAATATTAAGCACTAAACTCTCATGTAATGTACAAAAAAGAAGAGTCCAATGTCTGATATAAATATTTTATCATTTTTGTTAATCTGATAATAAAATTTTTATAGTTACATCAACTTTTATATGAACATTTGAGACAAAATTGTACAAAATTAATTTGCTGATAGCAACACTGATAAAGCAGGACGTTTTACTAGGTTATGTTATTACTTCGGTTGTTTTTTACCTTTATTAAAGCTTATATCCAATATAATATAATTCCAAAAAATTGAAGCTTGTAATTCATCACTTGTGTTTTGGTGTGAGTAGTTGAGGGTTATAGCTATATATATTCATTCATATCAACTATTTTATCATCAATCAATAACACTTGTAACTTATCAACTTTTAATAAGTTTTTTTTTTTGCTTTGTAGATTGGTATTTACAGATTGGAGTGCAAAGTTAATATATTTATAAGCATATATAAATATAATTAGAAGGTTAATAAAATATATATATATAAATATATATCATTAAAATGACTAGAGATCGAAATGAGTAGTTGATCGTCGTAAAATCTGTTAAATGTTAATAATAGTAAACAAAACTCTCCGGAAAATTAGTTTCATTAATTGAGGTTACATTAACGGAAATTACGTAGTTTTCACGGCAAATATAAATTTAATATAAATGACACTGAGTGCAAAGTAATAAAGTAATAAAAAGTACTAATGTAACTTAGTAAAAAAATTAAAACATAACGTTGTTGTCACGAGTTACTTTGTAATCTCCACAACACTCAGTTGTACTAAAGCCTTTTACAAGCTTTCCGGTCACATGATCAGATTTTGTTTTTGTGTGAATTTTTACTGTCCACTTGAAATGGCTGACAATAATACATACATATGTAAATATATTTGAATATATTATTACTGAATCAAAGTTTATGTTATTAAATTCATTGGAAAATATTTGATTAAAAAATAAAAATAGAATTAAAAAGAAAAGAATATGTATATCGTATATAAAAAATTCTCGTAACACTGTAAGTCACGATACTCCTTACGGAGAAAAAAAAAGCAAAAATCGATACGTGATACGTTTTCGCCTAACATCACCACTAAACTGAAAATCACGAGAATGATATTGTATCGATTTTGAGACGAAATATTTTCAAACTCCTTTCGAATACCAGTCAAATTTATCGAAAATGCTATTTATAGAAAAAAAACACGATAATTTTTTTATTTTTTTAATGAAATAATAGAACAAAATCAATATATTATACATTTTGGCGGGTCTTTCTCATCTCTTTCTGGTATTTACATACTTTGGATAACAATTAATATATTATTTCATGTATTGTACATGAAATTTATAAAAATAATTATTTTTGGCATTGAGAAAAAGAATTCTTACATTTTGATCTTTTCTGTCTGTTCTATTTTCTGTTTTCTGGTTTTTTGTTTTTATTAAAAAAAAAAATAAGATGAAAAATCAAATATGTCGTTTTTATTCATATAATATTTTTCAAAGCAAATTTATTTATATTAAAATTAAATATTAAGCAATGATATATTGGAAATTTTTAAAGTTGTTTGACCTTTTGCCATCTCTCGGTGATATGAAAAATTTCGAGTTCAAATAAATTTTGCTTTTAAGAAGCGAAATACTGGCCCAACTCATTTTTAACAGACTGTAGAGGATTGCAAGATTTGCCATCAAAATGGTTTTGAAGAGAATTGTCGTGTGATGGATGTTTGACAGGCAATTTTTATTTTTATTTTTTGAAATCTTCTTGGATTTTTTTCAGTTCTTGAAATTTCCGTAAAGAAAGCCGACAAACCAGTTCAGTTAGACGACACCTTTCACATATGTAATTCTTTTGAGCTTCCAACGCATTATTGGTTTTTCGGAAGTAAAAAAAAAAAAAATAAAATACTTCGATAACTTTTCTCTTCATTATAGGCTGATAAAATCGAGTTACAAATTTTTGTCATTTTTAGTTTTTATGGCGTGAGAAAACGAAAATAAAATAATGATTAAATAATATTTTCAAACTCTGCTCCTGAGCCAGCCAGCCGTCATTTATCTGATCGTCACTTTAGTAACAATTTAACAATTCTATTATTTTGAACGTAACTGTATGCTTCATATTTTCAATTCAATGCAAATTAACGAAAATTCACATATAAAAAGAAAAAAAAAACAAATTTATTTGTTTATTGAACCTGCGTGCTTATTTATTATAAATATTCATACATATTGTGTACATATACGTGTATGTACGTAATTATATAACGCATTAAAGCTCCAGTTTCAAGAGCAATTAGTAACATGTGAGCGCAATAAATTTGCTGAACGTTTGGAGTATTGTATCAAGTTCGAAGCCTGTTTATTTATAAGCATGTACGAATGTGCATAAATACATACATCTACACAGGTGTCTATAAAGTTCCTTACTTCTAAAATAACCTACCAAATTTGAAACCACGAATTTTATTAATTTTTGTGAACATTAAAAAGTTACTAATTTATATTTGATATTTAAAAATGGTGACGAAATTTTAGAAATATGTCCATTGAGACAGCAAAAAAAAACGTACTAAACAAATAATATAATTTAAAGGTTCAAATTAATTGTAAGGTCAATGCATGCGATGCGAGCTTTAAATGGATACACGCGAATAGCCCCCAACGGTGGCGCTCGTGCCATATATAAATTTAAATTTTTTGATAAATGTCTGGCATTTGTTTTCATGTACATGATAGAAGCAGATATTGCAGAAGGTATGAGTACATAGTTGATACTAGATACACACATTAGACTGGATAAGAAAACACAAAGAAATTATATTTAAAAAGGGTTTTTTACAAAAATAAAATTTCGTTAAAAAAGAGAATTTTTACAAAAAAAAAACAATATTTTATAAACTTTTCCAAAAAAACAAGAGTTTTTTTTTTGCAAAAAATAAGAATATTTTACAAAAAAAAATTTTTTATTAACAAAAAGTAAAAATATTTTACAAAAAAAATTCTATGATCTTTTGACCAGTATAAGGTAGAAAAACACATAAACACACAAAACACAATTGAGCTGTTCAATAAAAAAAAAAAAATATATATATGTATATAATGGCGAAATATAAAAAATCAAATGTAATAAGTTAAAATTAAAACAAATAAATTGTAAAAAAAAAGAATTATTAAAAAAATAATAAATACATAAATTAAAAAAAAAAAATTAAAAATAGTATACATATAAATTTTATTAAACAGAATCCTAAGAATTTCAGTGTTATAAAAAATTTATAACAAAAACTTAATTAAAACATAAATAAAATAATATAATATAATTTAAAAATAATATATAAATTAAAGTAAAATAATAGGAAAATTAAAAAATGTACAAAATAAAAAAGTCAAAAAATTATTAATTAAAACACAAATACATAAATATAATAGTAAATTTTGCGAAAGGAAAAAAAATAATTAAGAAATAAATGGAAAAAAAATTATTAATTAATTAAAACACAAATACATATACTACAAAAAAAATAAATTAATAAATAAAAAAATAAATTAATCCATAACGTAATAAAAAAAAATTCAAAAATAAATATAAAAAAAAAAATAAAAAATATAATATTTAAAAAAAAAAATAAAAGAGAGGTTAAAAAAGATGTAACTAAGGTTGGTAAAAAATTTGTCAAAATACAAAATGCTGAAAATACTATAAATACTATAAATACCTACATACATACATATGTATCTTGTAAATCATAAAATTCTGTTTAGTAGAATATTTTTTTAATAATCATAATTTTGTATTTGCAATTTTTCATTTAATTTGTTTATATTTAAAAAAAAAATTAATTAAAAATCCAAAACAAATGACTCTTTTCTTTAAAGAATAATAAAGATTACAAAAAAAAATACTACGGCTGCATAAAAATAATAATTTTTATTACTTTGCTATATTTTTTCCCTTCATATTCTCCTATTATTTCATATTGTCTTCGCAATCGATTCAAATACGAATTAATATATACTTAATATATGTACTATATATTGAATGAGTGCATAAGTTCGTGCCCGATTCCGCTGGATGCCGTACGAATCGTTGAGAGTGGCGCTCGTGAAAGAAATATATACATATTATATATCGTTGGAAAGGTGACAGTCCGAACTGTAAATCAAGCATAAAATAACTTCATTTTGATTTGAGTTGCTTAGTGAAAAGACGCATGGAAGATGAACAACGAAAAAGATTATATGCGTCATATTATGTTATACGAATTCCGCAAAGGAAAAACAGTGGGCGCTGCAACTAAAGATATTCGCGAAGTTTATTTGGACCGTGCTCCAGCACTCCGCACAGTAAAGAAATGGTTCGCGAAATTTCGTTCTGGAGATTTTAACCTCGAAGATCAACCTCGCAGTGGACGGCCTTCTGAGCTTGATGACGATGTTCTAAGGACTTTAGTTGCGAATAACTCACATATTTCGACGGAAGAGGTTGCCAGTGAATTGAAAGTCAACAAATCAACTGCGTTTCGTCGTTTAAAAAAGGTTGGGTACACTTTGAAGCTCGATACATGGGTGCCACATCAATTGAGTGAAAAGAACAAAGTGGACCGTATGTCAACAGCAATTTCTTTGCTTCGACGGATCAAAAACGAACCTTTTTTTGATCGGCTCGTGACTGGTGATGAAAAATGGGTCCTGTACAACAATGTTCAACGCAAAAGAAAATGGAAACAGGCACACGAAGGGGCGGAACCGATGTCGAAAGATGGATTGCATCCGATGAAGGTACTGCTGTGCATTTGGTGGGATATCCGAGGCGTGATCTATTTTGAGCTCTTGCCAGCTGGAGAAACGATCACTGCCAACAAGTATTGTCAGCAATTGGTCGAATTGAAGAAAGCAATTGATGAAAAACGTCCGATTTTGGCCAATCGCAAAGGAGTTCTTTTCCATCATGACAACGCCCGGCCATATGTTGCAAAACCGACCCTGGCCAAACTGAAGGAGATGAATTGGGAAATCATGCCGCATCCCCCATATTCACCCGACATTGCACCTTCTGATTATCATTTGTTTTTCAACGAGAAACTGCGCGATTTCTATGAATCAGGCATCCGTAAATTGGTTGAACATTGGGAGTGGATTGCCGAACATGATGGCGAATACATAATTGATTAATAAAAGTGCTTTCTTCAAAAATTTTCAATTTTAGTTTGCACTTGAAATCGGGCACGAACTTATGCACTCATCCAATATACATATACTGAACATAACGTATACAAGAGATGAATGCCAATAAGCCACTAAACAGCGTGGGCCCAACCAAAGTGCATAAGTACACACATACCATCATAAGTACATATGTACCTATGTACATATAATTATTGCACGAAAAAAAAAAAACAAAAAAAAAAGTAAACATTTGCACCATTACACTTACATCTGTAGTATTTGTACTTGCTACATTTACATTATTATATGTGCATATATGTACATATGTATGTATTTATTAAGTATGTTAAGTACACAAAAGCGCATAGGTGTAAATGTGCGGAAGACCTTGTTGGCATGCGATTTTAATCTATAGTACTTACATTTACATATATGTACATACATATGTACATATGTATGTATGTATTATTGGTACATTTGTATGTATGAATCAAAATTTCAATTGTTATACTTTTTCGAATTTTCACACTACACCCAAAATTTTATAAAATAGCAACAAACAGCTGTAGCTAGATATCATGTAATGTATTTTCGAACAAAATTGAAAGCATAAATAATAACAAAAAATATAATAAATAAAAAAATGCAATAAATTCCATTTATTGCTAAGAGATCAGAAGGCATATGCCATTGTGTAGCACAATTATATATATATATTTTTTTTTTTTTGTATCTACTACTTATTTTTATTTCGCCGCAGTTTCGCTAGCGAGAATAGCGCGATCGCTGTCAGCACCGGCACAGGTTTATTTCAAGTTCAACGTACGCCTATCACAAAAATAGACCAGGTCAGTCAGGTTGGCTTGGTGCTGCTGCTTAAAACACAGTGTATGTTTGTGTTTTATTATATACATGTAAATACATATGTAACATTGGTTTATTGTTGGCAATCTGTGTCGATCAATGGTAATTTCAC
Organism: Ceratitis rosa; assembly: GCA_037013455.1. Taxonomy (NCBI): domain Eukaryota; kingdom Metazoa; phylum Arthropoda; class Insecta; order Diptera; family Tephritidae; genus Ceratitis; species Ceratitis rosa. The sequence goes on along the minus strand of JAWMAG010000008.1, from coordinate 10,728,768 downwards.
CTCAGAAATAAAAACACAAAATAAAATGCAGATATGTACCTATATGTATACCTGCATACATATGTACATATATATCGATATTGTTATGATATGTGAATAGTATTAAATATGTATGTCGTATGTGCATTTATTATAACTTGACAAATTTGTGAAAAAAGTCATATTATTTTTATTTTTATTATATTGAAATTTATATTTTTATTTATTCATTTCATTAGTACTAAGGAAAAAAGCCATATCAAGTAGGGTTAAAGTAAAAAAAAAAAATTTAAAAAAAATTATAAATAAAAACAGAATTAACGATTTCAAATTCTTTTTAATCAAAATTTAGTTATTATTTTTAATATTTTTTTTATGCCAATGGCTTAAATTCTTTCACAACAGTTGGGTAATTTCCTTCGAAATGACTCTGATTTTAATCTGATTGCGGCTCAGCATTCCTGAAAACCATTATGAGGAGTTTTTTTTTGCAGTTAAAACAACAATTATCACGAAAATTCTTACTCTCGATAAGCTTATATGTAAATTCTACAATTAGTCATTAGAATGTTGTTCTCGTTGAGTCTAGCGAAATAAATTGAAAGAAATTATTACGGTGAACGACATACATACCATACATACATATCACTGTTCCTGATACTACTACATACATATGTAGGTATGTATATAAAATTATGTGAAAACTTAATTTTTTTTTTAAATTCGTGGCTTGATATTTTTTAAGCTTCAGGCCTCCTCCTAAATGCTAAAATATTTAGTATGGGATGTAAAAAAAAATAAAATAAAATAAAAAATGAAAGATATAGAAAAATATAAGAAAAAAGGAAAAAAAATTAATAAAAAAAATGTTAAATATGTATGTACATAAAACAATAAAAAAATAAATATAAATAAAATTTACTCGTAAATGATAAAAAATTGAGTATGGGATGTAAAAAAAAAAAAAAAATAAAAAAAAGAATGTAGAAAAAAAATAAAAAAAAAATTTAAAAAAATATAAGTAGAAGGGAAAAAATAAATAAACAAAATTTTTAAATATGTACATAAAGCAATAAAAAAAGATAAAAAAAACTTAAATTAAATAAAAATGTAAAAAATTGATAAAAAACGTAAGAAAAAAAATAAAACAATAAAAAATAGAGATATTTGTATAAAATTTACTCGTAAATGTTAGAAAATGTGTATGGGAAGTAAAAAAAAAAATAAAAACAAATAAAAAATGTAGAAATATCAAAAACGATAAAAATTTTAGAAAAAAGGAAAAAAAAATAATTTAAAAAATTTTAAATATGTACATAAAACAATAAAAAATAAATATGTATGCATAAAATTTACTCGTAAATGTTAAAAAATGTGTATGGGATGTAAAAAAAAAAAATAAAAAATGAAAAAAAAAAATTAGAAAAATATGATTACGAAGATATAAACAAATATAAAAAAAATTTAAAAACTGTAAATAAACCAATAAAAAATAATTGTCTATATAATTTGCAACACTCAAATATCTTCTTTTGTAAACAAATAATTTAAAAAAAAAAGATAAAAATAAAAAACATTAAATTAAAAAAAATAGAAAAGGTAAAATTAAAAAAAAATAAATAAAAAAGATAAAAATAAATATAAAATATGTACAAACATATGTATATAAAACAATAAGATATAAACAATATGTATGCATGTACATACATATGTACGAGTATGTAAAAAAGTATAAAACACTTATTTTATTTTATAAATAAACAGCCCTAACTGTTATTATATAAATATGTTTATACACACATATAGATAAATGTACACAAAATGTACTTAAAATCAAAAAAAAAAAAATAAATAAATAAAATATATTAAATTAAATAAACTATATTAAAATAAATAAATTAAACTAAATATGTATAAAATATGCAACACTCCACAATTTTCTTTTATAAACATTTTCCTTTTACATACATATAAATAAATAAAAACTATAGAACAATGAAAAAAATAATAAATCAAATATTTAAATTAATCACTCAATAAAAGTGCTAAACAACACTAAAAAATTACTAAATATCAAATTTCAGTTTAAAAGTATGCACATACATACATATACATATATGCACATAAGTATATATGCATGTATTCAAAAGCACACGTTTTGTTTTATAAGAATGTGTTAAAAAAAAAGAAAAAATGCTACCCCGTCAATCATATGAAATTCATGAACAACATTTCTTATCAGCACATACAATATTTAATTAGTTTTATATAAATCTATGTATATAAATATATAACAAATTAACAAATGACATCGGCGACCCCAACGGATATGAATCATAGCTAAGCGAATATTTCCTTCTTTTATTTTGTTTTGATTTATACAAAAGTAAAGAAATATATGCGAGCTGCATTATATTTCTTTATACATATGTACATACATACATATTATACATATGTATGTATGTATGTGCATATAAATAATTATTCTTACGTATGTAGAAATTAACATTCACCATGAATCACCATTTTGCACCGAAACATAAATATGTACTTATTTTGTATGTACATATGTACATATATAAATATGAGTATATTGTTGGCATTGCGTCGAGTACAAAGATTTGATAAGAAATTTTACTTTTGAAAATCCAACACATTTAATTCTTTATTATTCTTTAATTAACATCTTATCAATTGTATGGTTGGTTGGGCGGCATATGAGCATGACAACAACATATTTAACAACTACTAACTATAAATTTCTTCCGGCGGTCTTATTTTTATATCGCGTCTCTGCAATTGTATTGGTAAGCAAATTTGGTTATGTAACAGTCTTAGGGCGTACCAGGAGAGAAATTCTGATGTGATAAATCTAGTGTGTACACGTATGTAATACATACCATATGAGTATATAAGAGCATGAATATGTATGTAAGTGCATTTAATTTAACGCATAAATGGTGGTGCATTTTTATTACACATATATGTATGTACATAGCGAAATACATACATTTTTACATATACATAGCTACTTGTCGATTAGTAAATTAATGATTTTTCTTTTTATGATTATGGCGCAATTACATTTACCAACATGTAAACATACATACATACGAGGGGATTAACGAAAGTACGGCCAGTTGGTGACTTTCAATTCTATTCAATTAAATCTAAAAAAATACCAAAACCTTTGCAATTACTTTATTAGTCCCAAAATCTTCCACTGATGACGTCACTGTAGCTCTGATGAAGTCCAAAATTGACGAAGACCCACGATTGACCCAAGAAATGATTGCTAATTAATTGGGCTTGAATGCCACGGCTGTATCGCGGTTATTAAGTAATCATCAGGGATACACGAAGAAATCGGCTCAATGGGTACCACGAATTTTAAATGAGACCCAAGAAGAGGCTCAAGTGCATTTTGCTCACTTTTTCCTAAACAAATTCGAAAATGGCCTGTCTAGCAGTTCTAGGCCAGTCCAGAAACCAAGCAGTAGTTCATGGTATGGATCCCAACAGGAGCAAGCCCACCCGGAAAATCTAAAAATCAGCAGCAAAAGTAATGATGTCAATTTACTTCACCCGAATCTAAAATCGTAGCTGCTATTCCACTGGAAAAGGGTCAGACGGTAACTGCAACCAAAAGTTTTCAAAAATTTGTTGAAAAACAGGAAGAAAGAGGATTTGTGACATAACTCTTCACATCATGAAAACGTGCGTTCTCTGGGATCGAAGAAATACGTCCAACACCACACTCCCCGGTTACAGAACCTAGTGGTTTCTGGTTATTTCCAAAAATTAAAAGGAAAGGTCTTTAAAAGCAACAAGGAGATAATTAATGTGTTAATCTCCTCGTACATAAATATGTATTTCTTAATTTAGCATTTGTTGTTGTACCTACTAAAGCTGGATAAAAGTCTATGTCGCATACGCCGACAAAAAAGTCCTGAGATTACGCGCCTGTGTCTTTTTACGTCATTATAATCAGTTAAAAAATAAAAAAATAAAAACATTTAAGACACTTGTGATGAGTATGCAGAGGTATGTAAGTATGTATGCATGTAAACAAATTTGTTTGAAGTTATCATAGACAGCCTATTTGATTAGCAAACCCGCTTGGAAAAATATTTACCCAATTCTTATACTTTCATATCTTAATAACTGATAATTGCAGAGCACAAGCATGTACCTGCAAACAAGCATACACTACATACATATGTATATACATATATGCACAACTACGTACTACTTAGGCATGCTTAATGGGCCATAGATAAAACAAGTACGCCTCCAACTTGTGTTGGGACGAAATAAATGTTTATAAATTTTTTTAATTTTTTTTTTTTTGTTGTGATAAGCATGAGCGTCGCTAGGAAGTTATTGCAAAGGAGGTACTTGACCCATACAATCGCATATTAATACAATAAGTGCACAACTCTTATTATGACAATAACAAAAAAATTCTTAATTGTATTTGAATTTGCACTTTAGCAACCTTGTGAAGGTTGCATACATACATACATTTCGAATGAAGTACCTATGTGTCATACCGGCATTAATAGCTGGCAACTCATTAATTAATACTCTATTTTTTGTCATTCGTTTTTCTTTTTTAGCAAATCCCCGCACAACTACGCCTGCGTAAAGCACTTAACATATATGTATGTAAACATACATACACGCACACCATTAAGAATTATACAAATTCCATATTTTAATAATTAAAGAAAAATACGTATGCGTTGAGTTTTAACGGTTATGACATTACTTATATAATTTATTTTTTGAACGTGAACTTCTAGCTAAATTATTATGATATACGCACAAAAAAAAAAAAAAAATAAAAAAAAATTAATAATGATAAACCGAGAGCCATTTAACATCTTTATAAGAGGTGCTTTGTTTAAGTAATTAGAAAATTATACATATATACATATATGCATATGCATGTGTTAGTGTACGTTGTAAATTACAAAAGTACACTATATTGTAATGGACTGGACTATCTGTACATAAATACATACATATCAACATACAAACGAAATGAAATGTATCATCAATTAAACACGAGAACGCCAAGTGTTAATTCCGTACGCGATAGTAAAGGCAAAGTATACAGTGAATTGCTTTTATTGGCGAGCAGGTAGTTAGCTGATGGAGTCACATACTATACACTACACTACACTACAATGTTTTAACACTTTGTGGCAATACTTTTTTTTTATTTTTAATACAAATATGTATGTAGAAATTTGCACTGAAGTAATACATTACACTTGCTTGTTTGTTTGTTTGTTTGTATGTATGTATGTATGTAGTACAATACAAAAGTAGTGATTGCAATTTAAATACCTTCATTTAAATAATTTGCATAATTGAAGGTAAGTTTGCACACAACTACAAGTCACTGGCGATCATATTAATTACGATAAAAAATTAATTATTTTTCTTTGCACTTTAGAAACATTTGTGCAACCTTTTGCACACAAGTATGTATGTAAGTACCATCACCGAATGTCCGACAATTTGAAATGCGACGGACGTGTTCGCAGCCACAGTTAATACTACTTGTTTTTAAGTAAATACATAATATTAGTTAACTAATTAAGATAACACAAACCTTATCAATGTAAGAATTCACTTCAATATCACGATTGCTTTGACGTTTTTTCAGCAACGATGATAAAGTATTTTACCGTATTCTATCTCAGCAACAATGATCAGCATTTTATGTTTTTATTCAAATACATATGTATGTATTTATGTATAAATATTTAACATTTTCTATTGTACTTATTTGAATTTCGATTTTTCACTTCTTTATGCCTTCTTGTTACCACTGTCACAAGTTCGCACACTTTACTATACAAGGATGAAAATATTGACAAATACCGCTACACCACCGAGCTACAGACGGACAATATTTAGCTGCTGTTGGCTTTACAAAACTCAAAATACCACCGCCAGTGCCACAATCGATTTTTCGTTTACCGCCCCAAAGTGCTAAAGTACGAGTATATCGACCGACAGAGCAGCAGAGACAACGGCAACGTCCACTATTAACCAGTCAAACAGAGGTTGAAACAGCAGCTGCGCATATACATACATACAAACGCACACACATGCACTTACTCAATGGTACGGCCTAAAAATTTGCCGCACCTCACACACCACTATAGGATTTCACTTTTGCACTTAAATAAAATAAACAATGAAATCTCACTTAATGCTTCTTTGTGCTTAATGTATATATATTGCGGATTTAGAATTATTTGTTTAAGTTTTTCTTATTATTTAATATTTTACTAAATCTACAACAAAAATCCGCGTATCGAAAAAAGCAACATCGATGTGAGACGCGATTGTTTGACGTTTGTTCGTAAATGTATTTGTGTGCAAGTTGACATTTCATTGAAGTTTGGATGGATGGTGCTGCCAGTGAATGAGAAAAGTTCGCGTTGCCAACGATGTGTATGAAGACGCGGCCCTATTTTAATAATGAAGATAAGTGCGCATATATGATACAATAAATAAATAATAAAATGAAATTCATATTTATATAGTTTTCATAAAATGTGACTCATCAATTTAAATAATAATAACAAAGGAATAATATATTATAAGAATAAGTCGTTTATATTTTATTATTACTACGTTTTCCACTGAAGGAAATGAGTTTATTTGCTAACCCAACTGAGTTTTCAATTATTCATATTTCTTCTTATTCAAGTGTATAGCACAAGTTATTCGCAGTTGTTGTTGTTGTTGTTGTAACCGCAAAATTATTCCCCAAAGTAGTTTTTGGGTAATGCTGCGGGGGTGACAGTCCTTGGCCGGATAAAAATATCCGGGTAGTTCCGGTATAAAGACCCGACTGTCGCGGGAACTATTGGATTTCAGTCGCCTCTTACGAAAGGCATGCCTTACCGCGGGTAAATTCTTGAACCCCTAATTCGCAGTCTTTCTTATCAGTTTCGAGAGAAGACTTATGCCATTACTCCTTATTATGAAAATTCGTAGACTGGTTGAACAGTAGATGGTATGAAGTTGATTGAAAAGGCTGTAGAGCTGTCATTGCCATCAGAATTCTCAAGTCCACGTTCGAGGCTTCTTGAGTCTTTTCATTGTAGCTGATTGTGTCCGGGTGGACTCAAAGCCCGCAACGGAACATTGAAACACAAAGAGTATAAATTGAAAAACATTTATATAGAGAGCCGTTAGTTTTGGGTCAGTCGACCGCTCATACCTTCACTTTTTGTAAACGGACACTGTCCTCAGGCTTCAGTGAATTCTTAAAATGAATACATTGGGATCCATTGGAACTCCTTTGACTTTAGACGGTGTGCGTCCGTAGGTTTTCTTCGAGCATTAGTCCACTTAGTATCCGCGTTCGTTTTTCTGCTCGGTTTCTCGGCTTAGGCTTATTTCTGCCTGGTCTTTTAAAATTTTTCTGACGAGGTCATCCCTTGCATCGTACTGCTTTCTCCATGTTCTCCGCTGGGTTTGCTATTTTTGGATGGAGAGATGCTCAAAAGCCTATTGTTTTCTGGGTGTCTCGACGGAGTGTTGCTATTCTTGGTAGTTTTTTATCTGGGAGATATCCCTCCGTCCAGTCTTCAGAGTTCCGAGCAAATTACTTTTGGATTTGTAATATAGTGGAGTGGAGCTCAATGCTAGCTCCGACATTTTGCACAGTAGTTGCTGAGCCACTTGTTCTTCTTGGTGATCTGCTCCAGCTTCTTCTTCTTCTGATACTGCATTGCTCGTCTTTCTTTTTATATGACGACCTTGCAATTTTCTTCCCATCTACAAAGCATGAACAGGGTGCTTCTTCCTGAGGCTACTTAGAGATCGAAGATCTGGTCTCCGCTTTTCTACTGTGAAAATCTGGTCTCCTCGGCGGAGTATGTCAAGACCTCCGTGTGTAAGGGATCTTGGCCGAAAATAGGTAAGAAGAAGAAGAAGAAGAAGAAGAAGAAGAAGAAGAAGAAGAAGAAGAAGAACAAGAAGACTAAGAAGAAGAACAGGAAGAACAAGAAGAAGAAGAAGAAGAAGAAAAAGAATAGGAAGAGAAGAAGAAGAATAGGAAGTAGAAGAAGAAGAAGAAGAAGAATAGGAAGAAGAAGAAGAAGAAGAATAGGAAGAAGAAGAAGAAGAAGAAGAACAGGAAGAACATGAAGAAGAAGAAGAATAGGAAGAAGAAGAACACAGAAGAAGAAGAAGAAAAAAAGAACAAAAAGAACAAGAACAAGAAGAAGAAGAACAAGAACAACAAGAAGAAGAAGAACAACATCAACAAGAGAAAGAAGAAGAAGAAGAAGAAGTAGAAGAAGTAGTAGAAGAAGAAGAAAAAGAAGAACAAGAACAAGAAGAAGAAGAAGAAGAAGAAGAAGAAGAAGAAGAAGAAGAAAAATAAGAAGAAGAAGAAAAATAAGAAGATGAAGAACAAGAAGAAGAAGAAGAACAAGAACAAGAACAAGAAGAAGAAGAAGAAGAAAACGAAGAACAAGAACAAGAATAACAAGAAAAATAAGAAGAAGAAGAACAAGAAGAAGAACAACAAGAAGAAGAAGAAAAAGGAGAAGAACAAGAAGAAAAAGAAAAAGAAAAAGAAGAACAAGAAGAAGAATAATAAGAATAAGAAGAAGAAGAAGAAGAACAAGAAGAAGAAGAAAAAGAACAAGGTGAAGAACAAGAACAAGAAGAAGAAGAAGAAGAAGAAGAAGAAGAACAAGAAGAACAAGAAGAAGAAGAAGAACAACAAGGAGAAGAACAAGAAGAATAAGAAGAAGAAGAATAGGAAGAAGAAGAAGAAAATAGGAAGAAGAAGAAGAAGAAGAAAAGGAGAACTGAAGACCTTGACTAAAATCCACGATGCAACAGATATAACTTCTCACTTTTCTTTTTGATTGGGAACCGTTGCAAGATGTTTGCGTTTGTTGAAGGATCGCTACCTGCCACTACAAAGAACACTTCGATTTGAGTGCTTCGATAACGATCGCACAAGTCAATCCGAATTTGGTTACACCTGTCAGCGTGCATTAGTACTGATTCATACGATTCGATATCTATTTATGGCTGACATGAGCTTTTGTAATTATACTTACTTATGGTACATACATAATTACATATGAACATATGTACAATAGTATGTATATATGGTATGTAGTGAGTATGTGTCATATTCATGCGTGTCTTTAGTTGATTGAAAATTCGAGTAAATCATCACTTTGTTGTTCGGATTTCAATTTAATTGATGGATAAGATCGTGTAATTAATGTCTGTGGTTGTAAAGTGTTATTTTGGGTTGATGTCGGAGGGCTTAACCCATCAGGCGAAGATTCTTTGCTATAGTGGAGCTTTTGTGTGATTGAAAAAAAAGTATTGATAATTTTTTGAATTTTATGTATTTTTTTTATATATTTATAAATTTATTTATAAATACTTTGTATGAAAAATAAAAAAAAATGAATGAATAAAAAAGTAAAAATATTTTGTTCTTAATTTTCCTTGTCTTCTATAAATATTCTGATTCTAAAATTTTAATTTTATATTTGAAAAAAAAAACTTTAACATAATTTTATTTATTTGCTTTTTTTTCGTTTCACTGACTCATATTTTACTCTAATTAAACAATGTTTTGCGGTCACATACTTGGAATTTTGTGGCTTTCACTTATCCATACGAATTCTCTAAATGTGAGTCGATCCCTTGTGTGTTCTACATAGTTGTAACGGTAACATTGAATAACTTTTTACGAGCCTCCTTAAAATTCGAACACGTCCGGGAATATGCATTTTTTTATATAATTATGTGTATATAAACTATAAATACATATGTACATACTATCTTTGTATCTAGATACATTGACATATATATGTATATATATATATATATATATGTATGTATGTATGTTTTTGCAAATTTCTTGAATTCCATTTAACAAATTTTAATTAGTCGCATCTTAACTGAACAGAGATGTCATCAAACAAACAAACAAAAGCGAACCCAAATTTACTTAAGAAATAAGCAAGAACCAAATTCGGGTTGGGCCGAAATACTGGACACAGCACTCGTCGCCAGACCGGACTAGTACAATGTTTTTGGTATTAATAAAGGGTGTTTTTTCAGACGTGTAGTCTTATAATGTGGCAATACTTTTTTCTTTATCGGTTTCGCAACACATTTACTCTAGGGGATAATGCGCGACCTCAGAACGGTCGTACTTTGCTCACTGAAGACGCGATTGCTGTTTTAACGCAGAGTCGCGAAGAAGATCCGTGTGAGTCCTTATAGCTGAACCCATTCACTTTCAGGAAGATTTTGCGGATGGATCTTCGGTTGTGGGCTTTCCAAATCCAATTCGTGCGAGAATGAGCCCAAAATGAGATGACCAGCGATCCCGAGAATTCTATTCACCGATCACTAGGAGTGATGATAATCCACAAGGCATTGTTGAGAGGCCTTTAAATGTGTGTATGTGCCATGGGTAGAGGTAATCATTGGTACATATTTCTTCAAAAATAAATCCGTTCATAATATTACAAACATTGGAGAATGCTCTTGAGCCTTCGTTAATGACTTTTTCATGCCTGAATTAGAGGTGGGCGACCTTTACTTTCAACAAGACGGCGCTGAAGGAAACTTTTGGTGAGCGCATTATCTCACGTCGTGGGTCTGTGGCGTGGCCTACAAGATCGTGCTATGTTGTTGTTGTAGTTGTTGTAACCGCAAAATATTCCTCAATGATAAAAAATCCGGGTCGTTCTGGTATAAAGACTCGACTGTCGCGGGAACTATTGGATTTTAGTCGCCTTTTACGACAGGCATGCCTTACCGCGGGTAAATTCTTGAACCCCTAACCCGCACGGGGGGCCAAGATTGTGCTATGTAACACCATAGTGGGGTTGTGTGAAGCCGTTTCTCTAAGCAGATAAGCCCGAGACGATTGACGTCTTGGATTAGAATATTTGGTGGGTTATTGCTGCAAAATGTGTAGAAAATTGGGGAGTTGAACCCGTCTGACATGAAATAAAAGCTTCTCTGAAAAATCCATCAGCCGTTCGGAGGTGGTTTAATAAAAATTGTAGGTCTCTCTATTTACTGCCAAGCTTTAAAACACCCATAACAAATTGGGAGAAGATGACGGTCGTAAACGGCTACTTCTCTTAGAGTCTTATTCAAGATATAAGACCCTTGACGAGCAATTAAATTTTCCATTGACATTTTGGTGCACTCCTAGAGCCGGATAGCACAAATAATAGAAAAAATATTCGTCTTGTCCGTTGAAACAGTTCAACATCAGCTGGCTTGCTTGAAACTTTCTATGAAACTACAACAATAAGGATCTAATAAGCCTCATTGTATGAATATCCATAGTATAATGTTGGTGGATGTAGAGAAACCGAAAAGCCCTGAGCTTCCCTGAGCTTATACTCATAGTCTGCTCAAAAAGTATAAAGAAAAGCTTATTCTCATTTCAGTTTTTAGAAACAGTGGTAATTTTGGCTGGATATACTCGTAGTAAGGTGGCTGATCATGCGGAACTCCCATTATAGGTATGTTCACCATTAATATCGATTCAAAAATACGAATTTTCCAGAAACCTCAATAGAAACTTGTCTTTAAACTTCGACCGGATCCATAGATTTTCCCCCACCCCATGAATTTTGGCTAACTAATCTAAGGAATTTCGTTCGCTTACTATCTATTCTTGTGGACTTCTCAAATGCTTTCTGAAGAAACAAATTCATGTCACGAGTGTGTTGAGTGGCGATTTTCGGCTTTATTTCATGTCCGATATACACTCGGAGGGGTGGACATTCCCTGCCGAGGGGCGACCGCGATTAGAAATTTTAACTTAATTTTTTTATTTAAATTAATTTTTCATAACTTTTGGATGTTGGTGGCACCGGGATTTGAACCCGAGCCTTCCGAATGTCAGTACGCAATGCTAACCCCTGAATATTTTTTTGACACAAGAGAAGGTCCAGAGCACGCTTTATCCATTGGTCACCATAGCTCATTATTATATGAATTTTACCCCCTATATTTTTGACGTCTGAAAGAACATTGACACCTACTCATATTTACATCGGTTCACTCGTTCTCTACCTTAGTGTATCGCGAATATGCGTCAGCTGTTGACCATCCGCCGACCGCCATTGCTTGAAATGCCATTTCATAGTTTTCTTATACCGATTTGCTGATGAGTGCAGGTCGAGTAGATAACCGATTAATCATCTATTCTAAAATGATCAAACTAGCTTCTAGTTCTCCGACCTGGAGAGAGTCAAGTAGCCGTCATTGCACGTGGATTATATTATATTACCGACGCCTCAACCTATTTGGGGATCTTTCGTTCTGCAGCTGTAGATATCTTCTTTGTCCACTCTGACATTACAGTCGCCCAAACAAAATTTTGATATTACGGTGAGACAGCGCTGGGAAGTACGCTCCATGTGCTCATAAAAAGCATCGATCGTCGACAAGTTTAAGAGCTTTGCTTTGTGATGTGGATTGTGGCGAAACGCTTATTATAAATCTCATGTGAATGCCAGGACTCGGCGACTATTTTGATATCTACTTTATGTCTTTCGAGTATATCAAAGAACTGCGCACCTTTCGGAAATTCCAAGTGCATACTCTTGTATCATGATCCTTGAATCGTTAGCAGATATGTATATCGGAATGGCTCCTCTGAAGTTTACTATCTTTTAGTAATGAGCCAAGGCTCCACACGAGTTGGTTACCGCATCACGCAAAAGGGTTGGTTGCTCCTGTTTCTTGGGTGTGCCAGGTCCAGCTTTGCTTTCTCACTTCTTCCGCTATCCGTTTAATACAAATTCCAAACAACCGTTAAGTGTACAATTTAAAAAATACCCTGAGCAACGATCTCTGCTCCGAAAACATACTAAGTGTGCCAACAACAGTGAAGTTTATGATGGCGAAAGAACATCGCAAAAGATTAAAGAACCGATTGAATCAAATAAATAAATAAGTGATAGTGTGCAAGTGTTAGTGTTGAGTGTGTTTGCAAAAGAAGAGTGAAAAGGGTCGTTTGGGAAACCGCCGCTATCTCGAAGCTATATTGTCCGAAATGCGTCCGCCAAACAAAAAAAAAGAAAAATTAAAAAAAAAAACCGGCTGTCGGAGATCAACTTATTTAATTAATGTTTTTTTTGCTGTTGATTTTCGGGGGAGGAAATGCAGTTACAAATACAAAAATATTACAAATACAGGTAAGTGTGTCTACTTAAAGACACAAAATGATATGCAACATATGGGAATCGTAAATAAAATCTGCAAATTTACACTTATCAACTTACACACTTGTACATACATATAAACATGCGAGTTGGTGTGGATATGTGCGCAGATATGTAAGTGCTTGAGCCCCATCAAAGCCGCTGTCGATGGTTAGATATGTGGGTATATAAAGAACTGTTAGGCAGCTGGAGCAGAGTGTGTAGTGAGATCCTCGTATAAAGAACACAACGCCAAGTGATCAAAGATCTTTCAGCCAACAAACGTTACAGGAAGCGCACGTGAAAGATTGCTGGTGTTCAAGCACTCTAACAGAAGACGAACCTAGCATTTTAAAATAAAAAATAAAAAAATGTTTTTAAAATTTTCAATATTAATCGCACTGCTGGCTTTGGGTATACAGGCTGTACCCAATAAGGAGCAGCAATCGGTGCAACACCATAACCACCAGCAGCAACAACAAGCAACACTTGAAGAACAAATAGCTGCATGGGCCTCCTTCTCTCCGTCGGTAAATAGCGTGCAAAAGGTGGCGACTGGATCGGCTGTTCAACAGCAGCAGCACCATGTCATACACCAACAAGAGGTGCCACTGCATGGCCATCCAAGTGTATACCCAGGCATACACGCAGGCTCCATCGACAATACAATTGACGCACAATCTCACTCGCCTGTACCACCAACACAACCTGTTGATGTGCAGCAAACCCATCAGGAGAATGATGATGAAAAGAATCTCCAGTACGCGCCTTACCCATATTTCCCTTACTATGAGGATCAGGTCATAGTCTATCCACAAAATGATGAAGATATACGTGACTCCACCGAAGAAGAGCAAGAGGTTTGGCCACCCGTTGGTATATATCCACCACCATCACCACCATCAACAATAAGGCCAACATTTTATCCACCTTATTATCCTCCGACTTTGCCAACGAAACCAACAGCACGTCCAACAGCGGCAACCACAATACGTCCACGTCCACCACAATATCCACCATTGTATCCAAGTTATCCGAAACCACCACAATATCCTTTGTATCCACGTCCAACGACTGCGAAGCCGACTACTACTACTACACAGCGTCCCACAACTCAACGCCCTCCATACCAGAAACCGGGTGCTGGCGCTGATGTTGTGGTATTGGAGAATTATCAGGTGCTCTCCGATAAGGGTATCACAAAGTACAAGTAAGTTTTGCGGATTTTTTGTTTCTCCTTTTTCGTTCCGGACTAAATTTCTTTCGTTTCAGATTGCGTCTTAGCAATGGCCTGAGTGATTATAAGAAAATAACGGAGAAGCAGGTTGGTAAGGACATCATTTATGTTCAAACTGGTTATTACTCCGTGCCGGTGAATCCAGAAAAAAATGAATTTGTCATATACAGTTACATTGCCGATGAGAAGGGTTATCGAATAACTGGCGGTAAGTTTTTTCTTAAAATTAAAATTTTTATAATTTTATTTTTGAATTTCCTTTAATATCTCCATTTCATTTCATTTCCAGTGAAATCTTGCGCTGACAAAGCCCAGTGCCTGATAACTTTGGGTAACTAAATTTGGAAAACTGCAGTATTACATATCGATTTCAACGCAAACTGTACCTATTTATATGTATGTGAACGAAATAAAAAAATATCTTTATTAAAATCTCAGAGTTTTATTGTGTTACAAAGTCTCAGATGCTTCTGTAGCAGTCTCAGATCATGCTTCCTCCGAGTATCGGAGCTTTTACCACTCAGAGTTTCAGAAGCTTCGGTCGAAGTTTCAGATCTTCCCCTCTTAGAGTTTCAGATAGTTCGGACGGAGTTTCAGACCTCTCTTTCTCAAAGACTTAGAGATTTGTCTTTCAGAACTTCAGTTGCTTCGGTCAGAGTTTCAGATTTTATTTCTTCGGATTCTCTATCAGATCTTTCTTCCTCAGTGATTTAAAACACTTGTTCTTCAGAGTTTGAGATGCTTATGCAGAAGTTTTAGAACTTCCTTAATCAAAGTTTCCGATGAATCTGTTGACGTTTCAGATCTTCCCCTCTTAGAGTTTCAGATAGTTCGGATGGAGTTTCAGATCTTTCTTTCTCAGAGACTTAGAATTTTGTCTTTCAGAACTTCAGTTGCTTCGGTCAGAGTTTCAGATTTTATTTCTTCGGATTCTCTATCAGATCTTTCTTCTTGTTTCCTTCTTCTTTTGTTATTTAGGACTTTAGAAGTTTTAACTCTTCTTTCCTCAGAGTTTCCCATGCTTTGGTTGAAATTTCCGATTTTCCTTCCTTAAAATAGTAAGGCGTAGTGATCGAGTCACAATGAACCTAATCTGACCTAAGTGTAAAGATGCTCTCACATTGATAGTAGCTCCAACCTAACATACCCCATGGGCATATAACCAATGGATCGTTTGGCATTTCATCATGGAAAGACTTACGCCTGAACAACGTTTACAAATCATTCAACTTTATTAAGAAAATTCACGTTCAACTTCTGGTGAATATAATCGGTCTCCTGAGAGTGTACACGAAGACCGTAGAGAGTCGATTCGGCGTCGTTCGCAGCAACTCGGATTGGCGTATGGAACGACTTGGCGTATTTTACGTCGAGATCTTAACCAATTATTTGATACACCGTTAGACTTTTTCTTGAGGAGATATGTAAAGTCTAAAGTCTATGCGGACAATCTCGCTTCGATTTAGGTCTTGGAGCAAAAAAAAAAGCAGTCGAAATGCTCGAACAAGTCATCGAAAAGTGTATGTAAATGTCGAATGATAATAAACATTTTTCATTAAATTTGAAATTTCTGTGTTTTTTTCTTTCTTTAAAAAAAGTAGGGAACCTCGAAATGGATCAACCTTTACAATACGCTTGATTTAATTTACTCTTTTCCTCGAAAAAGGATTTTTATTTTGTTATAGTTGGAGCTTTCGATGAGTTTTTGTGGCATTTTGTGGTTGATTGTTTGGTTAAAAAGGGAGGCTCCTGCACTGTCACAACTGTCGTTAATGTTAAATCATTAACAGATTGTGTTAAATCGTTAACAGATAATGTTAAACGTTAGAGTGGAAGTGTGCTGTTAAAATTAACGTTAACATTAACATTTTCAATTCGTTTCGATAACATGGCGCCTAAACGAAGCGATCGCATTTTGCCTAGGCATTTTAGGAATACAAAAGAGTGAGCATAATTTGTTTCTATAATTTTGATATTGGTCTGGTTTGAACTCGAACCCATGACCCTCCGCATGGTATCAAGCACTGTTAACCTCCCGGCTACTACAGCTTTAATTCAATTATGAAATCTTAATAAAGTATAAAATTGAATAAAAATGAATGTTTGCTTGTTAGTGATGCTAAGGTTCGAGAACGGCTGGACCAATCTTGATGAAGTTTTCAGAGGTTGTTCTTTGTTGATCTGGAAAGGTTAAGAAATAAAGAAAACCTTTTACTTTTTCTGAGGAAAAGTCGGAAAATTGAAATTTGTCTGTATTCGGAAAATAAAATGTCTCTTAATGACTGGGCAAAAAAGTTCCTCTTTCATAAAGTGCAAAAAATAGCAAAGTTCAAATTATTAAATAATATTCCTTTAAAAAACCTATTTTTACATACACATCATATGTATGTATTTTTAATTATTTCATTAAAAATATTTTTTTATTTTAATTTTTTATTTATATTTTTTTAACTTAACTTTGACAATTTTCTCCGTGAATAACTGACTACGTTCCGCCTGATAAATTATTGCATAAAATCAAGGCGAATTCACACACGGTAGTAGCAAGAATTCGTCTTGCATAAAATGTGTGAAATTTAGTAGGTTTTCAGTAGAATATACATAAATATTTGTGAAGAGAAACGTACCAAAAAAAAGTCTATATTGCTGACAATGAAATTTCTGATTTTTGCCTACTGAGGGAGGCGCAGTATGACGTATCGAGCCACGGACTCTGTCAATAGTAAAAAAAACAAATATTTTATTAAATTTCAAATTTATTTTTTATAGTGATGCGGCAAGCGGATTTCGACATCATAAATAACACCTAACACATGCACATTAGTACACACAGCACAGTTCCGCTGACTACGTGTGAATCACTACAGAAGATCCTGCGCTGTAAATTCGATAAAACTGACACAATCCATGTAACATTTCATCTGCGAAGAGATAATACTGTATTTTCTGTTTCATTAGGTTATGTAATTCTTAATTACAGTTGACTTATGAAATACACACAGAGAATGAAGAAAAAACGGTATTGAGTTCAAAATTGAGTTATTTGCTTTATTTTAAGTACAAAAAAAACAACAACACATACTCGTACATATTTTTCGCACATTTAATCTTGTATAGCTTCGTCTTTTTTTATTAATTTTAAGTAAATGTTGTTTTTGTTTTGTAAAATTATTGACGTCCTTTGTTCGGCCTCTCTGTGGCATAATCAATGCTCTTCTTGAATTGTGGCACCTCGATGGAGCGTGGTAGATTTGGGTAGACTTGTGGTGTGATTGCTGAAATTAAATTTTAGAATAATTTGAGAAAAATGTATAGTATAATGGGTTAGAAAATTTTATAAAAATATTAAATTTTATTATTTTCTTTTTGATGGTTTCAGCTCATACAAAAATGTTAGCTTTAGTTAACTTTTTTTAAATTTTCATTAATTTTAAGCGTGCTTAACTGATTGAAATATTTTTTTTGAACACTTTATTAATTTTTGTTTTTTAATTTCATTATC
This sequence comes from Ceratitis rosa, assembly GCA_037013455.1. Lineage (NCBI taxonomy): Eukaryota > Metazoa > Arthropoda > Insecta > Diptera > Tephritidae > Ceratitis > Ceratitis rosa. The sequence goes on along the minus strand of JAWMAG010000008.1, from coordinate 10,710,800 downwards.
TGCCATTTTTATAAACTACTTAACTCGTCTGCTACTAGTTACTTGTGGGTTAGTTTATATTTAGGCACAAATTTTTGATTCATTAGATATAACTTAAAGGAAAGTATGCAATTTCTATTATATTATTATTGGATGAGTGCATAAGTTCGTGCCCGATTCCGCTGGATGCCGTACGAATCGTTTGAGAGTGGCGCTCGTGAAAGAAATATATACATATTATATATCGTTGGAAAGGTGACAGTCCGAACTGTAAATCAAGCATAAAATAACTTCATTTTGATTTGAGTTGCTTAGTGAAAAGACGCATGGAAGATGAACAACGAAAAAGATCATATGCGTCATATTATGTTATACGAATTCCGCAAAGGAAAAACAGTGGGCGCTGCAACTAAAGATATTCGCGAAGTTTATTTGGACCGTGCTCCAGCACTCCGCACAGTAAAGAAATGGTTCGCGAAATTTCGTTCTGGAGATTTTAACCTCGAAGATCAACCTCGCAGTGGACGGCCTTCTGAGCTTGATGACGATGTTCTAAGGACTTTAGTTGCGAATAACTCACGTATTTCGACGGAAGAGGTTGCCAGTGAATTGAACGTCAACAAATCAACTGCGTTTCGTCGTTTAAAAAAGGTTGGGTACACTTTGAAGCTCGATACATGGGTGCCACATCAGTTGAGTGAAAAGAACAAAGTGGACCGTATGTCAACAGCAATTTCTTTGCTTCGACGGATCAAAAACGAACCTTTTTTGGATCGGCTCGTGACTGGTGATGAAAAATGGGTCCTGTACAACAATGTTCAACGCAAAAGAACATGGACACAGGCACACGAAGGGGCGGAACCGATGTCGAAAGGCGGATTGCATCCGATGAAGGTACTGCCGTGCATTTGGTGGGATATCCGAGGCGTGATCTATTTCGAGCTCTTGCCAGCTGGAGAAACGATCACTGCCAACAAGTATTGTCAGCAATTGGTCGAATTGAAGAAAGCAATTGATGAAAAACGTCCGATTTTGGCCAATCACAAAGGAGTTCTTTTCCATCATGACAACGCCAGGCCACATGTTGCAAAACCGACCCTGGCCAAACTGAAGGAGATGAATTGGGAAATCATGCCGCATCCCCCATATTCACCCGACATTGCACCTTCTGATTATCATTTGTTTCGATCGCTGCAGAACAATTTGAATGGACAAAAATTTAAAAATGTGGAAGACGTCAAAAACCACCTTGACACCTTTTTCAACGAGAAACCGCGCGATTTCTATGAATCAGGCATCCGTAAATTGGTTGAACGTTGGGAGTGGATTGCCGAACATGATGGCGAATACATAATTGATTAATAAAAGCGCTTTCTTCAAAAAATTTCAATTTTAGTTTGCACTTGAATTCGGGCACGAACTTATGCACTCATCCAATATAAAATACAAAAGTAAAGCTCTTCAAGAAATGGAGCTTGCCCAGCTGGTTGTAAGACTTGTGGCATCTCTCCCGAGGAACAGTATCATCTTTGCTGAGTTGGGCAAAGCCGGTACAAGCTGTTCGGCAACTAGATAGCATTGGTTGTGTCGTTGTAGTTTACGTTGACGATATTGCCCTAATAGCGACAGGGAAGCACCCGCATAATCTTAAGTGATTGACTCTAAAATGGGCTACACATAGTAGGAAGCTGGTGTGAGATATATGGGCTAGATGTCAATTCAGCAAAAACCTTTTCACAAGGTATTAGTTTTGAATAAATTAAGTGCTTAAATTTTTTAATAATTTTCCAACTAGTCCGCAACTCGCTGTTTTGAGACCAGTGCTAGTATTTGACAGTTATTATTAACAAATGTTGTATAATAGTGCTGTTATATAAATATGTATTTTGTCCGTGCCTTTTTGCAAAGGTATTTTGTGGGTACAACTAGTTACTTTTGGACCAGTTTATATTTTGACACAAAAAGCGCGGTAAAAATAAAAGTCTCTGAAACTTCATATAAAAATTTTTGTTTAGAAAGTTACACACGAAAATTTTGCAACTAGTTTAAAACTAGTTACTTATGGACCAGTGTTAGCGCTTAACTTCTGTTATTTAAAAAAAAATACGAGAGCTTTTATAATTCAATACAAAAGAGTTAAAGCAGCCAAGAAACCTGTTAAATAATTTTGCTATTCACTTGCACTCACTACATACTCGTACATAGGTACATATCGTATGTACATATATCACAACCGGCTCAAATAAATTATAATTTAAATTGCATGAATTAAATTTGTTAAATTTCTTTTTTGCCCACACCACATCTACTCACCAACTCTCTGCCAAATATTACTCACATTGATTTTGCCTGTAACCATTCTGATCCGCATTGTAGAAGACAGTAATGTAGCGACCATCCGTCTGACGATAAGAGTAATAACCGACCACAACGAGTGTCTTTATTTTGTCGTAGATAAGGAAATAACCTCGTTCATAGCGTGCCGTACCATCGGCCAATTCATATCTAAACTCATAACTGCCATCCGGGAAGCGATGATGGAAACGCTCCAAAACGTCTTTTTCCTTTTCGATATCCTGTTGATGTGGCTGCTGTGATTGCTGTTGTTGTTGTTGTTGTTGGTGGTGTTGATAATGTGGTTGCTGTTGCTGATTGTTGTGTACATATTGATTTTGATTATTTGTGAAATAAGTTGTTGTTGGTACTGCTGCTGCAGCGGCGTCATTTGGCTGATAACTTGAATATTGACCATTTGGACGTGCTGAGTTACCGTTGTTGTTGCTGTTGTTAATAGCTGCTTGCGTATAGCTCAGCGTTAAGCAGAGCACAGCGATGGTGGTGGTGAAGAATCTATTCTTGTTGCCGGCGGCACTTGAGCGATACATTTTGGCTTAACACTTGTTATCCTTCGCCACAAAAATGTTTCAAAATTCTCTTTGCGTTTCGCACCTCCTTGTATGGCAAGTGTGTGGTGGTGATGTGTGGCGATGTGAGGCGATGTGTGGGCGTTGTGTGTCGTTAGTCGAAAACAATTTAATGTAAATGCTGACTATGCGCGAGCTTTTATAGTACTTAGCTGCGGGCTTTGTGCGAATAAAGTGCGCTACATGCGAGTGGGTATGTATGCATGTGTGTGTGGAAAGTGTGTGAGAAGGTATAATGATGTGCTCACAAGCGTGCGCCTCTAAATAAAGATGTCAAAAATTTGAGACGCTTCATCAGCTAAATGACTCGCCTGCCTGCCTGCCTGCGTGCCTGTTTGCCGGCCGGCTGGCTGGTTTGTTCGTTGGCTGTTTGGCGGGTGTAATCATAGCCGGCATCTGTTCGGCGTATGCTTTGAAAGCGTTGCTCGCAAATACAAGTATATCTAAAATTATATGTATGTATGTATGTGTAAGTAATTGCGCACGCATAAATTTTTCTCTTCACCTGTTGCTATTGTTGTTGTCTGATTTGACTTGATTGCTATTTGCCACACAAGTTCTAAGATTCATTTACCTCATACTCCTACACACACACATATGTACATACGTGTACATACAAAATCTGTACAATATTTTTGGTTCTAATTTGCCACGGCATTCAAAAAATATTTACGCGTTCTTTATTGCGTGTACTTTTCACCGGTTACATGCGAAGGAGTGGCGGTAGAGCGAGAGGCAGAGCCCAAGAAGTAAAGTAAAGCTAAACTCGTTCGGCGCCGAATATTGTATATTAGACGGAATATTATATGTTTGGCTTTTGAAAACCCTTGAAGCGATTTTCGGACGAGCTCCTCCTCCGATATGTGGTATGCGTTTTGACCTTTTTCCAAGAATATAGAGGGATCTACAGTTCGCCTGGTCGTTTTTTATGAGGAGGCTTTATTTCATGTCAAAAATACACCCGGAGGGCTCGACATTGCCTGCCGAGGGGGAACCGGAATCAGACAAATTAACTTAATTCTTTATTTAAATTATTTTTCGGATGTTAATCGGATCAGAACTCGAACCAATGGCACTACGCATGGTTAACTACTCGGCTCTCGTGGCCGCAGGCGGAATATTATAAATTTGAAAATTTCTGCCCGAGATCCCCAATACCGTCCAATTTAAATACAGCAGTGGGAGGCTGTGGAGCTTTCAGGAATTGCAGTTATCAGTTGAATTGTCGACAGGTAGTAAAAGAAAGCTGACCACAATATGTCCGGGTGGTAGAAAATTCAAATATCTTCTTTTAGTGGATCAGCCTTGCGGGCGGCAAATCGTTTTCCTACCGGCTGGCTGGACATAGGGTTTATCGGAGTCGGTAACCATAGCTATGAGCTCGGCTTTGGGATTTTTTTTTTTTTACTTCAGTAATAAGATAAGTAAAACTGTTTATAGCCACACAGTCAAAAGCAAGAACAAAGAATAGCACTCAAAATAAAGAACATACTTCCATAATCGGCAGTGATGGTGAACTGATAGTTTCAGCAGAAGTTCCGGACGAAGCGCTAGAGTAATTTCCAAATTTCTGAGGGTAAGCAATCAGCAGCGACAGTAGTTAAGTGGATAGTAAAGGCGTGCTAAAACGTCCAAGATCTCCAAAACCTCTTACTGCGCTCGCGCCTGGTCTCATACATACTCTTTATTAGTCCTCTGTCGCCATACCAGCATAGTTCGGTCGCAACTCTCTCGTTCTTTATGTTTACCTTTCATTTATTTCCGTTTACCGCTAAGCCAAGTCAAGTGAACAAACTCAAAATACTCCGCGTCACAAGTTGCTCTCAAGTATAAAAATCGAGCGCAAGTCAACACCTCAGGGAGGAACACATTGAAGATCATGTTGATAAGTAATTGTTTTCTTATGACTATGAAACTTTATTCACTTTTATTTCCCGTGTCTTTAATATTTAATTCGTATGTTTGGTAATTCATTCGCCCTTTTTTACATACATATTTTTTCATCCTCTAAAGTTTTCATCTCTCTACTCTTTCGGTTTTATCTGATCTGCAGTGCGTTTTGTGCGCCGGCTCATATGGGTACATCGAGATAATCTCTCTACCAATAACATAAATATGAGGCTGAACGTGCTTCAGGCTCTAAATGTTTTTTTGAAAAGTTCAAAATACGCATGTACATTATAAGTAGGTATGTAAAAATATATATTTATAGTAGAACCATTGTTTCTTATACCTGTTACTCTATGGAATTCTGGGCGTTGCTAAAAAATCATCAAAAAATATGTCGCACAAAAATTAAAATTGCTATCATAAAAATGTGCAGCTTTTACCGTTTTAATTTAACGGGGCCAAATAATTTGCATTTATTTTTGAGAAGTCATAACCTAAAATTATTGTTGCGTTAAATATTTTGAGAAATCAAACAAACAAAATATTAAATAAAATAAAATTAAAAAAATAAGAATTAAAATAAAATAAAATAAAATCAAATACTATAAAATAAAATAAATTAAAATATATTAATTTAAGTTAAATAAAATAAAATAAAAAAAATAAATAAATTAAATTATATTAAAGTAAATTAAATTAAGTTAAATAAAATAAAATAAATTAAAATAAAATAAAAAAAACATAAAATATAATAAAATCAAATAAATAACATAAAATAAAAAAAAAATAAATTAAATAAAATAAAATAATATAAATTAAAATAAATTAATTTAAGTTAAATAAAAAAAATAAAAAAATAATAAATAAAATTAAAATAAATTAAATTAAATTAAGTAAAATAAAATAAAATAAATTAAATTAAATTAACTTAAATAAAATAATATAAAATAAAATAAAATAAAATATATTAATTTAAGTTAAATTAAATAAAACAAAAAAATAAAATAATATTAAAGTAAATTAAATTAAGTTAAATAAAATAAAATAAATTAAAATAGAATAAAATAAAATCAAATTAATTTATTTAAAGTAAAATAAAATAAAATTAAATAAACTAAAATATATTAAATTAAGTTAAATAAAATAAAATAAAATTATTTTACATAAAATAAAATAAATTAAAATAAAATAAAATAAAATAAAATAAAACAAAGTAAAATAAATAAAATAAAATAATATAAAATAAATAATATAAAATAAAATAAAATAAAATAAAATAAAATAAAATAAAATAAAACAAAATAAAATAAAATAAAATAAAATAAAATAAAATAAAATAAAATAAAATAAAATAAAATAAAATAAAATAAAATAAAATAAAATAAAATAAAATAAAATAAAATAAAATAAAATAAAATAAAATAAAATAAAATAAAATAAAATAAAATAAAATAAAATAAAATAAAATAAAATAAAATAAAATAAAATAAAATAAAATAAAATAAAATAAAATAAAATAAAATAAAATAAAATAAAATAAAATAAAATAAAATAAAATAAAATAAAATAAAATAAAATAAAATAAAATAAAATAAAATAAAATAAAATAAAATAAAATAAAATAAAATAAAATAAAATAAAATAAAATAAAATAAAATAAAGTAAATAATATAAAATAAAATAAAATTAAATAAAGTAAAATATAATAAAATAAAATAAAATAAAATAAAATAAAATAAAATAAAATAAAATAAAATAAAATAAAATAAAATAAAATAAAATAAAATAAAATAAAATAAAATAAAATAAAATAAAATAAAATAAAATAATATAATATAAAATAAAATAAAATAAAATAAAAAAAGGAAAGGAAAATATAATAGAATAAAACTAAATAAATAAATAAAGTGAAATAAACTGAAATAAATTTAATTGCATTAAATAAAATTAAATAAAGTATTTTTAAGTAAATTAAAACAGAAAGGAAAGAAAATTAAAGAATAGAAATAAATAAAAAAATAAAAGTTAAAATACTCGACGACAGGTTCTCTGCATACGCAATGGGTGTGCGCAAATTTATATTTGTACGCTGAGATAGAATTTTTGTGAATGCTGTGAGTTTATTCACCTCTTTATATTTATTAGATGTTCTGAAATTGGACGAGTTCTTAATAGAATTTTTTTTGAAGATTATTTTATTTTTTATATAATTATAAATATTAATTTCTTTATACCCTAGATATGTATGTATAGGTATAGTATATTTGCATTTGTTTATAATTTGTATGTATTTTTTTGTCTCTGCCGAAATAATTTATTTTAAATTAATTACCTAATTATTGGTGTAGTAAAAAGTATTCCATCATTTCTGCATTAAATTGAAGGCTTTATTTACCATAGTCAAAATTATCCGATTTATATCAAATACGCACCGTTTTGCGCGATAACTTTTTGCAATTTGAAGATAATGCCATTATGTCTCTCTCATAGAAACCCTTGTCCCTATTGTCATAAATTGTGGCTAACGATTTTCACAGGTGAGACGAAACAGAACAGATGGTAATCACATGGCGCGAGGTCTGGACTATAAGGTAGATGCATAAGAACTTCCAAACCAAGTTCTCGGAGCACGTAAAGAACGCGAGATACTGGGCATCTGCTCTGGGTATCTTCAACCTTCGTGGAGCTTGAGATTATAATAGAGCAAAAACCATAGTACATTTTTTCTCTCCAATTAGCCAGAGCTCGCAGCATTATCTCGCAAAAGCTCGTTTATAACTATTTAAGGTTGTGCATAGTGAAAGCGAAGTAGACGTGCTATTTAAGCCTATATTCACTGCCATTGATGGCTCACTAGCTCTGCTCTGGACGTCTTCTCCATCCCGGTCTTGAGCTTCACTCTTCGGTTGGATTTTGAGCGCATCCAGCGAGAGTTCATAACGAAATCTTTCGTCAACCATTGAAGCCCTCTATCGTTAAATGACGAGAGACTTGTCCATCTTTTATCATACGAATATTTTTGAAGGTCCGCAAACTTCTTGTCTCAATATTCGGATAGACCTTCCTCAAATAGCTTTGAGGATCTTAGAACCACAGAAGCGTTATCGAATCATTCATAAACTTTGTTCTCCCGACCATTGACGCCTGGAATGAGTCTTTTCTCAGACTGTCTTGCTGTCCTAGTGGGCGGTTGTGACTAGTTTTTTCTTAAGTCAAGAATCAGTTTTCGGGCAAAACGAGTAAAGCGAATCAGCCTTGAGATGCGACAATCTCCTTTGATTTTTAAAATCAATGCTTTCATCTTCTCCCTTGCAACATGCTTAAGGCGGAGGACGATGGTAAAACAAACTACTTAATAATTATATTGATGACTTTCGAAACGACGAAGCGGACTGAATGGTCATGTGATGCAGCATGGCTTGCTGAGCAAATTGTTACTTATTATTCGATAATAATAGTAATTGCAATTATCATATGAGTAGAAAAAGGAAACAAAGAAATGAGTAAAAACCAAAGCACTGCGTGAAGAGAATATTTTTTTATTTCTTTTCCATAAATGTTCGTCATAAAAAATTTAAATCGGAATATTATCGTTGCGTAAACCATATCCAATCTTTAACGGCTTAATCGTCTTAATCCTCAATCAGCGTAACATCTGATTAAAAGTTATAATGCCATGATTGAACTGGAACTGAAGGAGCGACGGTTGTTGAGTGAACTCCAGCCGAGTGGTGAGCTGAGGGGACAGGATCAACTGATGGATATTGTTGGTGCACTTGCGAGTGATGAATAGACGGTGAATGAGCATGTGAGGGCATTACTGAGCCGATGTGAGTTGATGCTGATGAGTGAGCGGGCGAAGAAGTGTGAGATGCGGGAGCATGGGAATGAATGCCTGAGTGTGAGTGTGCACCAAATGAGTGTTGGCCGCCCAATGGAGAGGAAGAACCTCCCAAAGAGCTCACAGAGAAGTGACCACCAGTTGGAGAGTGCGCTTCCGAAGTGGGAAGAACAGATGAATGAACTCCTCCATGTGAATGAACTGAAGATGATTGTTGAACATTAGAAGATGGATGAGCTGACGATGCGGAAGGAATTCCAGCTTGTGAATGGACTACTGATGAAGGATAAACACCGGCAGGGGAAATAATATTTGAGGTAGATGGCGACGGACCAACGGATGAATGTACTCCAGATGTGTGTTGAACATGACTGGGAGCGGATGGAACACCTACTGGCTTATGTACTTCCGACGGTGCCTGCGAAGCTCCCGCCATAGCATGAATTCCTGATGAATGATGATCTACATGAGATGAATGAGCTCCAGACGGGTAGGGACCTGCAACCGCTGAGTGTACTGAACTCGGTGCATAAGCGGATGGGTGATGAACTTGCGATTGTTGGCCTGATAATGATGGACCCTGAGCACCAATTTGTTGATGCACTACTGCTTGATTTACTGATGTTGGCTGTTTTGGTGGTGCTGAGCTTATTTGCAAGAATGGATTAACAGTCGGCTGTATATATGGACGTTGGGTTGTGATATGGGAGTAAACATGCTGGTGAGCTGAATGATGTGATACCGGCGCTTGAGTTGCATATACCGGTGGTTGTGTTGCATATACCGGCGGTTGTGTTGCATACACCGATGAAGGTGCATATTCAGGCACTTCAATACTACGCGGTAGGGTCGGTTGAGCACTGCTATAAGTAGCTGTAGAATAAAAATAATGAGAGAGAAGAAGAAAGTTGAAATGTTTGTTGACGAAGAAATGATGAGTCTATGAGTAAAAAGAAGTTCAAGAAAGTTTACCTGAATCCTGTCGGAAACCATTTTGATCAGCTGTATAAAACACGGTTAGGAATTTGTCGTGCGATAGTGGATAAGAGTAATATCCCTTGCGTGCGAGTATCATGCTCTTGCCGGCAGGCAACCAATAGGCACGTTCATAGCGAGCCTCACCGTTGCTCAGTAAATATCTGTAGGGAAAACCATATGTTAAACACTTACTTTAGGTTAGAGTAACTCAACGGAAGCTAGAGAACGTTTTTGAACAGAGCTTAATACTAATAAGAGAAGAAGGAGAAGATTCATTTTCCAAAAGGAGAAATGGAGATAGAAATATAAAGTGGGAAAGATATAAAGAAAGAAAGAAAGAGTGAGCAAAAGAGGGAAAGAGAGAAGGAGGGAGAGAAAGAGAGAGAGAGAGATATATAGAGAAAGAGGGATAGAGAGAGAGAAAGATAGGGAGAAAGAGAGAAATAGAGGAAGAGGGAGAGCAAGAGAGGGAAAGAGGGCGAGAGAAAGAGGGAGGGGCAGAGAGAGATAGAGAGAGAGAGAGAGGAAGAGAGAGATAGAGAGTGCGAGAGAGAGAGAGAGGAAGAGAGAGATAGGGAGCGCGAGAGAGAGGGAGAGGAAGAGAGAGAGAGAAAGAAAGATAGAGAGGGAGCGAAAAACTCGGTGACCAAAAAGTGTACCATGAGAAGCAGTTAAGGCCTTGGATTTTTTTTTCGTAAGAAGTACCACTAAAGCAGCGTGGTTTGTAGACAGATCAAACTATTATTTGCAATAATCAAAATAGATCTTGGTAATCTTGTGTATACGAGTATATTACCAATTCTACCCATTGAGATATCATCAGCACAAGCTGAGTAAAGTGGAGTCAGCAGTGTGCAGAGCGAGCGAGCACAGAAGATGACGAAACCTTTGCGAGGGTACGATCTTCAGGCGATTGAGCTGATATACCTTTTACGATACTCCCAGCTCCAACCTTACGGAGGTGGTTCAAAAGATCTAGTGAATTGTTTGCAAATTAATAATTAGGATACGCTGGGAAAGACAATGGGACTACTCCATGACTTAAGTGTGATCGCTAAAGGTCAGACTCTCAATCTTTCTTTTCAGCTAACCAACTGACCAACCAAATTATTTGGAGATTAACTCGGAGTTGGATATATGAGATAAACTAGTAGACTGAGTCTGTATCAAGAAGGCATATCGAAGAAACTGGACGTAGTTCGATAAGAAATTTCGCAGCTTATGCAACACGATAATTATTAGTCGAAAGTATGAGAAATCAAAAATCTGTGGATCTTTTGGCTTAGGGCTGCTAAATGACTCTAGAAGCACCCGATATCTCTAGACCAATACCATAGATCCTCTACATCCCGGTGAGCAGAGTCCTTTAACTCGGCCGAGCCCCTTCTCCAATTTGCGATTTTGTGTTTTGATGTTTTCCCAAGAATTGGGAGACCTACAATTTGTTCGAAACCGCCTCCAAACGGCCGATGGGTTTTTATGAGAAGCTTTTATTTCATGTCAGAAATACACTCGGAGGGCTTTAAATACTCTGCTGAGAGGCGAGTGCAATTATAAAAATTAATTCTCTACAACTTTTGAGTATTGGTCGGAACAGGACTTGAACCCTGCTCATCCAGATGCTACTTTGAAATACTAAACACTCGGCTATTGCGGCCGCCAAAACCCTTATGCTTTTCGCATATAAGGATCAGCAGTTCTGAGCTTAAGCCCTCTGCTTACAACCACGAGAGCAAAATCAGTATGAGAATGCAAACTCTCGGTGCGGAAACAAAACAGTTATTTAATGTCCGTACTCAGAGTTTGTTAACTGTGTAAAATTTAGACCACTCCGAGCTAAAAACGAAGACCCATTAATTTATTGAAGTGGATTATAAATAGATATAGATTTTTGCAGAGTTTCTGATACGTTTATGGTTCTGTCTTCTTTCATTATGGCGATGTGTGGTGTATTGTAGATCGAAAGGTAAGGTTTGCTTTAAGAAATCCGACCCTACTATGCACTGCCATTACCACGCACCTTCTAAAATCCGCCACTAAGCGTAAGTGTTTGCACTCAAACCGCAATATAATTATCCAACTAACCTGTACTCAAAGTGTCCATCCAAAGAACGATGATCATATTGGTCAATGACTCTCGGTTTGGTTACGGCCGCAGGATGATAAACATGTTTCTCCATCCCATTTACGCTCGCAGCAGGTACCGAATCGCCTCCCACGTCAGCGCCCATTTGACCGCCAACCTCAACTACATTGTTGACGTTGGCCAAAGGCACTTTAGTGGCTTGTTGTTGGTATTGTTGTTGTTGTTGTTGTGGTACAGCATTACAACAATACAATAGCAAACAGGAAGTATACAGGACTAAACTCCAGATTACCACAAATTGCTGCGCCATTAAAGTTATTTTATTGATTCCCTCTTCACCAGTTTTGTTGTTGTTGCACAAAAGAAGTTCCGCCTTTTTTATACTTTTGGTTTGCGCTTTTTGTACGACCTTTACGTTGTGGTGTTGTGGTGTTGTATTTTGTTGCGCGAACTTCGAATATCGTTTTAACGGTTTTTATACACAAAATAATCAAGCGTTGTGTGCGTTGCAATGTCGTTCTCTCAATGATGCCGTAGGGATGCAGAACTTTGGTTTTTATACCCGAGAAAATAATTTGTTAATGTTTTCTTCTGCAAAATTTGTTGTTCGAATAAATACTACAAGAATAAATACAAAAACAAAAAGGATGGAGGATTGATGAAGGAAGTGTTCAAGTGTCCAATTGTCTTGTGCTCCTCTTTGTCATTTTTACACACACACACACAAACACACACACGTACACACATATACACCAAAGCTCGTATGCAACTGCATAGCATTGGCTGTGAGTTTATTGGCAGAGTTACTGTGCTGGTGTGTGGTTGTAGTTGTAGTTGTAGTTGTAGTTAGGCAGTAAAAGCCTGCAAGGTTGACAGAAATGTATGAGCAATAATCAGAAGAAATTCCATGAAATTTTTGGGTCGAGTGGTTTAAACTTATACTAAACGTACGGAAATTCTTAATCGCATGTACATACATATGTACTCGTATATATGTACATATGTACTCTTATAGGTACATATATGCGGCAGTTAAACATTTTTGGACAAAAAGGAGTTTAGTACCCAAAAAAGTTTTTTTTTTGTTTTGTTTTGTTCAATTTGAACTTGTAAATGCAAATGTAGTGGTATGCGTGGGACTTCATTTGCATATGCACATTAAACACTGACATACATACATACATACACATGCTTCACACAGCAGTTAGTTGGCAAAAGTAGGTTATACGAAAGAGCGTTCACTGCAAATATGCAGTTAGTATTATTGGCCATTGACCAGTGACGCGAAAATTTGTTATTCAAATTTCTCTGCGCTTACTGCATACATACATACATACCCTCCAGGGAAGTGGCTTCATATCAATTGAGCTATATATACTTTTCATGAATTCCCTTAGTGCTGATTCGCACTGGTTTTCAGAAGAGATGACAGAACAGAACAGACTTTCAAGTAGGACTAGAAAGGCACAAGGAGTTAAAGGGAACTACAAGGCAGCCAAAGTTCGTTGAGACTTATTTTTTCAGCTAAGGAACTCATATTTATAGCTTCAGCCCCAACAAACTACAACAACAGAAAATTTATACACGGACAAGTAGCGTTACGGTGCGTGGGAGCGGAACTTGATTTGTCGCAAAACCAATCCGATCTTGGCCGAGATGGCATGCGGAAAAGCAAGGTGTTCTTTTTAGATTTTCGAGCAGCAGCTGTGATCGGCCTAGACTCCGACTCCGTGACGGCTAAACTTGGTTTTATTAAGTGAAGAAAGATCCCCATCTACCTGATATTTCCAACGGAGCGTAGATCTTCCTCTTCCATTGCTTCCACCAACGGGCACTGCGTCGTAAACTCTTAAAGCCGAAAGTTTCTCGCCTATATTTACGCCTTAAACTAGCCAGCCTAGCTGCAGTCTCTTAATCCGCTGCACCATATCGATATCGCACAGCTCATCGTTTCAACATCTATGACATTCGCGACGTTGCCAATGCGTAAAGGACCGTAAATCTTCCACAAACCCATTATCTCGAAAACTTCAAGCATCGACTCGTCGTCTACGCAACATACAATATATCAGAACAGCAGCGATGAACGATTTGCAGAGTTTGGCTTCTGTTCGACGAGAGAGGAGTTTACTCTTCCTTGGCTATTTGGTCCAAAGTAGCACTTGTTAGCAAGAGTGATTCTGATTTGGGTTTTAAGGCTGACATTGTTGTTGCTGTTAATACTGTTTCCAAGTTAAAGAACATAATCTACGCCATAAAAGTTATGACTGTGAACAATGACGTGTGAGTCAAGACGCGGCCGTGTTCAAAGTTTGTTTGATGACCGGAGCTATTTCGTCTCGTTCTCGTTCAATACCAGACCCATTCGCTTCGCTGCTTTCTCTAATCTGACGATAACAGAACTAATATCACACTTGTCGAGTCTAATGTTATCCAATCATCGGTATACGCCTGGAATTGTATAGTCTAGTATCATTCACCAGAAATGATACCTTCGTATATGGTCGACAATACCTTCGTGAGTAGTCGACCAACATCTATTTCGAGTCGAGCTAATGTGAGAAGGCGAACCTCTATGGTCGTGCGTAGGGTTTGGGATCCAACACATAATACGTCTGATCCAATGAAAGAATTAGGTAAACTTAAGCGACCCCGCAAATCAGCTGGTTCATGATTGCGGCTGACATCACCGTCTTCCAAGAAGTCCGATAATACAAAGACAGAGGAAAGTAGATAGTTGAGAAATTAATAAATAGATAAAGAACAGCATATTTAGTGCTTAATTTGTGATGCGGGAGACACAGTTGGCAATCAAAGTGGGCATCAAAGCAAAGTTCTTCAATTTATTGCTAATTTGCGCACACGCCACGCCGATGCGAAGAGACGATGTGAGGGTCTTATTAGCGCTGCCCCCGAAACGTAAGAAGATATCTTCGGCACAAGAGTCTGAAAATTCATAAAACATGTTGAAACATTCCCAAACGGACTCTGTTAGAAAAAGACTCTACTATGGATGTCACCGAATAGGGAGACTCGAATTTTTATCGACCATATTATGAAAGAAGGACGACACATCTTCAGTGTCCTAGATCTACGTACTCTCCGGAGTCATTACGTCGACTCGGATCACTATCTTGTTGCAGTTAAAAATACGCCCACCTCTATGTAGCCAAGAACACAGATAAGGTTCGATGTTGAAAAGAGCAGACAGCCGGTGAATTTCTCTTCGACTAGCACACTTGTTCTCAGATAGAACATTTGTCAAGAAATCAGTCGGCGAGGACGGGATTTTAGAAAAAAGTTGGTTCCCATATAGAATGTAGAGCTGTAGAGAAGAGAAAACAGGCTACGCGGCCAACAGGGGTAACGTTCGAAAATTCTATGCAAGCTTTTTATGAAAAATTCAAGAAAGTCAGCTAATGGTTTCGGAGTCCATTTATTTACAGAATTTAACGGAATAACGGAATAGCGGAGAAGAAATATTGTAGATTTTGTGTTGTGAAATAAAATAATCTTTTTGGCAGAAAGTTCAAATCTTAGACCGAACTTTTCTGCGCGCAGCCAACCTGTCAATCCAATTGCGAACATATTTTGCTCTCAAAGTGTATACTTTGATACGCACAAGTACGCTCTTGATATAACCTCATATTTGTGCAACACTTCTGTTACTTTCTTCTCGATCAGGTGCCCAACGGAGCGGTTAAGTGGCGATGAACTCATCAAAATCCACAGATGATTTGTTTTACTCGGCTGTATAATGTACATAGAGTACATTAGGTTTGTTCAGCTATCGGTTGTATGTAACGGTACAAAATAATCGAAATAGTTATGGACATATATGTAGATATGTTTGTATATAACACTTCGCGGAATGACGAGACAGCCTTGGATGAGTACTAAGGTGCTGCCACATTTATTAGGATATAGATGGGCTGTATGTGTAGCAGAAAATCTTAAAGTCATTCACAAAATCATAGGTACCTTAAGTCCGCTTTGTGGGTCACTTTGGTAAACCAGTTACTCCAACTACTAAAGGTAGTATGTTATGCGGATGATCTGGTCATACTATCTTCCGACAAATATCCAGTGATTAACGCGGGTAATAGATAGGACACTTGAAATCCCAGCGGATTGAGCAGATAAACAATCTGAGACTCTCAGTAAACCCGGAAATATCAGAGAACTATCTCTTTACGAGAATGTAGGAAGTTCATTATATTACCGTCCAACTCTGCAAAGTATCCCGGTTTAGTTCTTCATAAAAAGACTCAGCTGGATGGTACATACGTGTATTGAAAACAGGGTCAGTGCGTCGTAATTGAAATACCTGCAGAAGAGCTCTTGCTCCAAAATGAGGGTTACGATCTCTCATGAGGCATTGGCTTTACACAAGTCATTACTAACAAATAGTACACTAGTGCTGTGGGCGACATTAAAGAAGAACTGCCGCACTAAACCTTTGGATCTGGTATAACATACCGGTCTATTTGGTCTAGCAGGCGCGATGAAGACTACCCCTGATATTAGGCCAAATATTTACCAACTTTGCGAATGTCAAGCGATGTGTGAGTAGTGCTAACAGCTAGCCGCCTAAATGTTCTGCACAGCTGGGTCCAATCCCTAAATTGGGAAGGGCATATCAGTATTTAGAAAGTTATATCAGAACTCGGCAGAAACGATAGAAGTGACTGAAAAATGGAAACCTTCTGACAGGTAGAGGCCGTCAACACCTTCACTAGCAGGAAAGAATGGGCGGAAGGCCCATGACGATAATGCGCCATCTGAGCTGTAGTTTAAGACCAAAGACTTGTTCAGTACCATCGATCAACCACCGTATTCATTGGATTTGGCTCCATGCGACTTCTTCTCCGTGGAGCCCGTTTCAACTCGATTGAGGCCGTAAAAGAAAATTCGCAGAGGGAACTGAAAGCTATCCCGGACAATGCCAACAAGGCCTGTTTCGATATTAGTGAAGATTAAATATTTTTCGTTTTATTTACAATTTCTTTCTGATCTGTAATGAGCCTACTCTATGACTCAGGTCCTCAACATCCCCTTTCAACCAACCAACCAACCAGCCAACCTGAAATGGTTCTTATATAACAGATCTTCTATCTTTGAAAGATCTGTAGACTTAATAATGTGAGGTTCGTCCCGAAGTTGGTGTTCCTTTCTTTTTTAATTTTTTCCAGCGAAAACCCTGAGTTTTTGCGCGCGCTAAAAAGTCTCTACAGCAGCGTAACGGTCGCAATAAAATATCTTATTATTTTTATTATTATTCTCTCCTTTTCTTTTTTGCTTTCCGTTTATTATTCATACATGTGCATTTTCATCGCTGCCTTCTCTTTGCACGCAGCAGCAGCGGCACCAATAATTCTTTGTCTTAAAAAATTCTGCGCCTAACGGCTCCAACGCATTTAAGCCATATTAAATGCTTTTTAGCGAGTTTGTAGCCATATTTGCTTGCTTTTTGATTTAAAAATTTTATATTACTTTTTTTAATCTTTTTATATATTTTTTTTTAATTTTTAAAATTTATAATTTTTTTTGTTTTAATTTCGTACCGAACGGAATCTCGTTCACACAATTTTGCATTCTTACAGATTTAAAAATATACTTACAGTTATACGATCGCATGGCTATGGGTAAATATGTAAGAGCTCCTGTGGATGTACTTATGTATGTACCATATATACATGAAAGTGTGTCGTTATGTGCCTACTTAAGTATTACATTTAACTGGCTCAAGTGAGCAGCCAGTCAGCTCCAGCTACAGCTCCAGCGTTAGCGCAGCTCAGTCGAAAGTCAAACAAATATTATATGTGACCATACACACATACATAAATATATACAAACAAATTAGTATGTATGTTATGCACGCATGTGCATTGCTTGTTGTTGTTGTCGTTGATCGCTTGCCGAAATCGCAGTAATAAATTATTGTAAAACAAAACGCAGTCATCTTCAAAAAAATTGTCCACTCAGGATTTTGTATGCACCCAACAACACTTAGCGCAAACAAATTTGTGATACATTAATATTATTATTATTATTTGTTTTTGTTTTTTATTTTTATTTTAATTTTTTTTATTTTAATTTTTTTTATTTTAATTTTTTATTTGAATTTTTGCCCAACTTACTGCTTTGCTACGTTACAAATTCGTTTCGTTTGTTGTTGTTGTTATCATTATTATTGTTGTTGTTGCCTTCCGTCACACTTTGCAATATTTGGTTTGGTTGAGAATTTATGTTTCCCACCGCATATATTTCTACATAAATTTATAAGATTTACATAAAGCTTTTTATAACTTTTTTTATTTATTGTTATTATTTTTTACTTTTTATTTTTTATTTTAGCAAACCTTTGATGGCGGCGACAGCATCTGTCTGCGTATTTTGAGCATTTTGTAATGTAATACCCGCGTGTAGCGGTGGGGCCGTGTTTGTGGGGTCATTCGCATGCATTCTAAGAGCAGCAGCAGCAGCAGCAGCAGCTTCTTGAAACATTTTATTATGCAAATAAATATACGATAGTTGGTTACTTGTTGTTGTCGTATTGCCGCAGATCCTTGACAATAAAATATTAAATAAATTGAGGTTAGGGTGGTCGGGACTTTGTTGTGAAAGTTGCAAAGAAATTGTATGTATTTAGGTATATATATATGATATACGTGTATATTCATTTTTTAAATTTGTTTTTCGTTTGTAATATTTTAAAAAATTGTAGAAGGTTGCCACCCCTTTTAAAATTTAAAATAAAAAAATTGTTTCATCCAAAAAGACTGCAATGCAAAAATAATATTAGGGATTTTCATACTGAAGTAGTTGAAATATATTGCTATTATGCCTTGCCACTTGTTTGAATAATTTAATTTAACTAAAAATTGTTTCGAAAAAAATGGTTATTGCACTCAAGTTTATTAAAAAGATTTAAAGTAGCAAGTTTTTTCAATGCTTTTTTCCAGTTGTAAATATTTCGGAGTAGTGTTGCCACATGCTTTAAAAATTTATTTCCAATTTAATAAAATTTCTGATCTGCTCAAATGATTATTCAACTGAAGAATTTTAAGAAAATTAATTAAAAAAAAAGAACTTTAGCAAACAAAAAATTCGAGTGGGGATGCCACCTTATAATTAATTCAATAAAATAGAAAATTATATTTTCCCATTTTTTTTAAATGTGTAATGTTTTGAAGATTTTCAAAAAGACTTTTTTAAATGCTTTTTTCGGTTGAATATATTTCTGAGCAGGGTTGCCACATGCCATACAAATTTAATTCAATTTTAGCTAATTTTTAAAAAAGTATTATTCAATTGATGGTGTGAGTTTCTTAGCTGCCTCGCATGTCGCCATCTGATCACCGAAATGTCATTGTATTGAGTATTTAATGACTGGTCACCAGACGGATGCCATTTTTTGCTATCTCTTCCACACAACGCCCTTCTTCTAAGGTAACACGAGGTGTGAATATTGTTTTGATTGGCCCTTGCCTATACTCGTATATACTATACGTACTATGATATATGCTGAAGTTTTTCATGTAGTTTCCTGCAGAGTTAGCTAGCTTGGAAGACTTCATTATTGCGTGCGTACTTGTGAAATCTACTATAGTGGCCATATAAAAACAAAATAAGCAAGTACGATGTTGAGTTTGTGGTAGGAGAGAGACTCCGTTGACGCTCGCGGGGGATGAAAGTCACGCCCCAATCCACTAATTATGGCTGATTTGCAGCCATGCTCCGACGATGTGACCAAATATGCTTCCTCTCAGGAAGTCTGGAACACACTTAAGAGCGCTGCCCTAATACCAAAATCATGCTTGTTGATTTTAGTGCCCCGTTTGCAGTGATCGAGTGGATAGCATTGCGTACTGAAATTCGGAAGGCTCGGGTTCAAATCCCGGCGCCACCAACATCCAAAAATTATGGAAAATTAATTTAAACAAAAAATTAAGTTAAATTTTCTAATTGTGTTAAATACGCGAATATAAAAAAAATCTTGGCCGTTGACCCACAACTTCAGAGCCTGAATTGCCGGCAAATATGGTAATGCTGAGTGCATGGTGAGATTGAAGAGGAATTATGAGCGGCTATAACGTGGCAAAACGTTCAATACTGAGTTCTACTACCAAAACCATTAACCAGCTAGCAACAAGCTCTTTAATAAAAGGTATTGTGTTACTTCTTGGCAACGCCAAAGCACATGTATCTTGGTTGGTTGGTTGGGAAGTTTTTATGCGTTTGATGCTACCATATATATGTACGTGTATATAGACCTGATCTTGCACAATCTGAACACTACTTGTTTCAATCATCTTGATTGATGAGACCCACTTCCACCTCAATGGCTGCGTCACCAAGCAAAACTGTCGCATCAGTGACTCGAAAAATATAAGATTTATTGTTGATAAGCCTCTCCATCCTCAACTCCATCAACTGTTTGGGGCGATTTATGGTCCGTTGGGGTCATTGAACCTTACTTTTTCGAAAATAAGGAGATTCGAGATGATTTTTTATGGCCGAAATTGAATGATATTGACTTGGATAACGTTAACTTTCAACAAGACGGCGTTACGTGCCACACAAGTAATAAATTCATCGATGTTTTAAAGGAAAAGTTCCCGGGCCGTCTTATTTCTCGAAGAGATGATCCCAAATGGCCACCGAGATCTTGTGATTCAACACCTTACGATTTCTTCCTTTGGGGCCATGTGAAAGATAAGGTATAGGCCAACAGGTCAACGTCGATTTAAGACAACATTGATGGAATTCCTGAAGCTACGCAGGCGCAGACTTTTTCGCGACCTAAGATAGTTAGAGACGACACATCATCTGGTTACTGATAAGACTAATTGTGGGATTTATTATTAGTATAAATAATACATTTTTTTTATTCATTGCTTTCGTTTCTGGAACAAGCAATAACACTATGTCAGCGGAAACTGGAAACTCGCGCTATTCAGAGGTGTGATTAAATTCCTTGTAAAAAAGGAAGTGTGCCGAAAGAAATTCTTAAAGAGATATCATCAGTTCTTCAGGACTCTGCGCCTTCATTTACGATGGTGAAAAAATGGGCTCGGGCTGTTTCAACAAGGAAGATAGACCTGTGAAAATGTCGTGACGGGAGAAAATGTTCAGAAGGTTGAAAAATTAGTACTTTCTGGTCGAGGAATTAAATTGTGGTAGATAAGAGAAGGATACAGATTAGCAAAGAACGAGCTGGAGAGATTTTGCATGACCATATGAATATGAAAAAAATTAGTGCGCCTTGAGTACTGCGAATGCTCACACCGTTCCACAAGCAGCGACGTTTGGGGAGTTGTAAAGATTTTTTGTGATTGTTGCAAGATGATTTGAATGAAATTTCAAACGGATTGTAACAGTTGACAAACCTTGGGTATGTTCCCGAGTCCAAACAGAGTGAGATGCAGTGAAACTTATCAGCCGCCGAAAGTATTGAAGGCATACAGCAGCCACTTTGCGAATTGGTGATGGAAAGTTTCAAAAAGAAGTATAGGGTTCTCTGCCATTTTCTTTTAATAATTAAAACAACATCTTTTATTGGAAAATCCTGTATATACAAAAAAACCGTGAATTTTGTTTAGTTATCCAACATTTAATTATGACTCTTTAGGGCAGTCCTAATGTTTAACAATATTTATGTGCATGTACATATGTATGTAAGTTCACCTTTTTGGAATCACTCTGACGCGCCGCTGTCAAATTTAATTTTTAAAAGCTTTGAGTAATTAAATTTGACACATTCAACAAAATTTTTGGTTTTGTTTGTGATGCAATTCGTAATTAATGTTTTATTTTAGGCCAACTCATGACAAATTCGACATTTTGAAGCTTCACTCGCCACACTCATCGTGTAAATGGTTGCATTGTTATTTAATTATGCTTTAATACGTTGGTTCGTAATATTTGTAATTGATTTTTGGTGGCTTTCACTGTGGGCGTTTATTCGGCACAAATGCAAATTCAACTGAAATTTATTACTTTTCGATCAGTCATAAGGTGCTGTATTAACGAGTTTTAAGTGCTCCAGAATACTTTTTGGCAATAAGAACGCTTTTACCATATACCTATATAGAAATTTGTACTAAGGTGAAGGCATGAAATTTGAAAGCGTGTAGGTGTGTGTAGATCGGACTTTTATTACACCGTTGTTGGCCATTAAAGTTAATTTGGTTATTTATGTAAGGCGATACAAAATAATTAAATAGCTTAATAAACGTTTTAATGTAAATATTTTGATTGGGAGATAAAGGAAAAAAACCAAAAGAGTTAGCTTTTAATTTCCGTAAAAGTCTTATTTAATTACGCTCTCAAAATCTACTTTAAATATTTGCATTCCAAAAATATAAAAATAATATATATATGTACATATGTATATACGCGTATATATTTATATACGAAATAATGTCTTATTAAAGAGACCTAAGTATTAAAGGTGGCGGCCGCGGTAGCCGAGTGGTTAGCACTGCGTACTGCCATTTGGAAAACTCGGGTTCAAATCCTGGTGTCGTACTTGCATCCAAAAAGTTATGGAAAATTAATTTAAATAAAAAACTAATTGCGGTCGCCCCAAGAGCTCACTTTTACATTGTAGGCTAGGTTAATAAGTAAAACTGACATATTTAGGGCTCAGAAATTCCAGATGTAACCTTGCATATATGTTTCCATATATTGAATAAAATAAGAGCCTATTATCGTGAATGGCTATGTTCCAATCGATTGAAGATTCGTCTCTAGAATTATACATGCATGTGCTTTCCGATCAACTCAAAAACTCGAATACAAATCGCTCGTGTCCTGATGAACTGAAGATATGCTACGCCTGGGGTTCTCGATGTGCGTATATTCCAAGGTCTTATCGCACGCCCGGTTCACGATTTTGTCTTAGACGAGATACACACCAACACTCTGAGCAGCTTGGAGCGCTCTTTTACTCGTGAACGGTACGTGGAATGACATTTCTGTGCGTGCCGCAAAGGATATACCTCAAAGAATTTCAATTTGAAGAAGTAAAGCGTGTCGGTACAATATTTTTTTTTTTTAACGACAAACCCAACGTTACCCACCTCCCGCCCAACCGACTGGGGGCGCGTCTGAGGGAAATCGAAAAATCCAACAGACCGGTGACTGCCTTGAACCCTAAACCGATTGTGGAAGGTCGCGGTTACATTTGCCTCGTCATCATGAAGGCAACACTTCTTCAACATGCTTAGTTAAATAAATGACAAGAGACAAGTGATCATCTCTGATGTTGGGTCAGATGTCAAAAAGACAACAAACTATAGTACGAAGTCGAGCAGCTGGATCCGTTCTGGATATTGTAGGGGACTAAACTCCAACATATTCAGACTTGACCCCGACATACCCAACGCATGTTCTGCACGCAATGAGTTCCCGCACAACACTAACCATCTCTTTGCATGCCCTCTAAAACCAACTTATCTGACCCCTTTTCAATCTGGCCCAAGCCCGTCGAAATAGCTCGTTTGCTGGATCTCCCGTAAAATGACTTCAATAACTTAGAGTGATCCTGCATGATTCTAAGCGGGGTCAGCGAACCGATACAACAACAACCATAAAAGCTGAAAACTGGTAATGTTTCTTGTCTTGGAATTGGTGTTCAACCAATGCATACATATAACAAAATGCTCAAAAATCGTCAAAAAATCACGACTATCGCTATAATTTTACCATACTAGACACACTCTTTGCCGTCTTTCAAGCTTGCTCATACCAAAGCCTGCTCTTTCGTGCTTGCTTATAGAGTAGCGACATTCTTCTTCAAATTTTCATTGCGAAGTTAAGAACGGCGGAAGTTTAGTAATCTGAAACTCCATACTTGGATGAATATTAAGAGGACATCAGTCTCCCAGGATAATAATAGGTGAAAAATGTGCGCAACTATGCCACAGGCGTATTGATGGCATAGGTTCAAGCTCCACCTTCCGCCACTGAGCCCCAACGCTGAAGAAATACATATTTCAAATTTAAGTCAAACGAAAGCTGGATACAGGATAGCAAATAGTCGTGGAAGCTGAATGTGGAAGAATGAAGAAGGCATCAGCAGCCCTCGCTCTCACTGGATCTTCGCACGGACAGTAAGCCCAAAACTTATCTGTGGAGTTATAAGTAGTATGATATAAAACTAAAAAAGCCAACGTGTCGAAAGAGCTTGGAAAGAGTCTTTAGATTTTCCGTGATCATAACTTCCGCAGGTCTACACGCCTTAAATCCTCAGAAAGTCAGACTACGTTGTCTCGGACGGAGCAAAGGTCTTTGGTTTAAAGACAAGGCTCTGCATATCTTTACCGATGGCTCTAAAAGAAGCATGGGAACTGAGCTAAGCCTTGGATAAGAAACTGTATAAGAAACTGAACTGGAAAACCAATGTAGTTAGCAGATATGACAAAGCTTCCTTCGCCCTCTATACATGTAAAAGAGCCATTTGTATTGGAATTTAAACAGTATGGAAAGTGTTTATCTCCAGAATTCACAGATCAGCGTTGATTAGCATAAGTGGTGCGCTCAAGACAATGCTAAATGAGGCCTTAAATGTGAGTCTAGATATTTAACTGTTAGAAATTTATAATCTATGCTTCTAAAAGGGAGGAATGAGGCAATAACTTCGATACTCCAATCGACAGTATTCAGATGGAAGAGCTGGAGGATTTGTTTTCTCAAGAGACGCACTTTCAATTTCTCTTTCAAATACTTCTGGCTGAAATTTCAGGTATTATGGATACAGCAAACTATCTTGGAACTGCAGTCACAAACAAGGATATCTTTATTTTCAGCAATAGTCAGACAGCAATTCAGACACTCAGTGTTATTTGGACTGTCGTCGATCTCTACAGGAGCTGGTCAAATAGGCGAGATTATCTCCCATTTGGGTTCTCGGTCAGATGGGCATAGCAGACGAATTTGCCAGACAAGACATGACCAAACAGATTCTTTCCAAGAAAGAACGCAGCGGTGTGACTTTTGTTACATGAAAACTGCTAATCAGAGACATTACTTTTGAGCAAGTTGAATTGAGTTGAAATTACACCTTAAAGGTCACGCGAAATATATTCTCTCAAAAGAGTGGACATCTCTAAGGTTGTACGGCTCTTAACAGGCCACTCCTGGATAGGAGCACAAGCGGAGTGGCTGGGAGTTTCCTTCAAGAGATGCTGTAGAAAGTGTGAGAACGTTCCCTCATCTCCCTGTCTTGAGGAGTGCTAGGTTCCGATATCTAGGAACTGTTTCCATCGATGATTTGCATAATAGAGCAGGAAAATGTATTCATGTCCACACATCGATAGCCATTTTGACTTAAACTGATTCAACAGTTAAATTTATTTTCCAAATAAAACAATTTCGAATGATTTTTTATTATTTTTTATTTAAAAATAGAATCGCACTTTAACAAACGCTAATTTTACATATTTTATATTTTATTTTAATTATTTTGATGTATGCTTACATACATACATACTTACATACATGCATTATTATTATGATAGGTTTAAGTTTCTTTATAACTACATACAAATGTGCATATCTATGTTTATTCGAACGACAATTATTTTATTATTCACTACATATATACATACAAGTTGTGTTTTTTTCTTTCGTCATTTAGAATTTTTAATTTAATATATTTATTTAGAGCATTTTGTATAAACCTTTACCTCTTGGCTGTTACTGTAGTGGCGGAGTTAAACTCTTTTAATTACTTAGCTAAGAGAAACTTATTATTAATTAAATGTTGGCTATTTATTACTTTATTTATTTTTTTAATATATATGTTGTTTCAGCGTTAAATTTTATAAATGCCCGGAAAATTAAGTAATGCAATTTTGAGTGGAAATAATCCAATTAAAAATTTTACGTTTTTTTTCCAAGTAAAAAATTTATTATGTGCCACTGAAATTCATTGAAATTATTTGGAAATTTTAAAAATAAATTTACATTTTCAATTTAAATTGAACATTCGCAAATATTACATTAAACCAATGATAAACTATTGAAATTCGAGTATGAAGTGCTCATTAGTATGTAAAACATATAATTATATTTATATATTATTTATTATATTTCAATTAAAAAAAAAATCTCATACGTAAATTCTGTGCTTAATTTTTATCTTTTAGTAGAGCTTTAAACAGCTTTAAGACTTTAAGTTTATAAATTCCTTTCGAGCTTTTACTTTACCATACAATAACTAGAAAATCCTTTCAAAACCACTTTTCAAAAATTCGCTATGAGTTAACTTTACACGAGTATCTTTATACATATGTATTTATAAATTAAACTATTTTTTTTTATTTATTTAAACTTATTTGTGTAAGCTTAAAGCTTTGACTATTTTGACTATTACTTTTCTTTCATAACATATGCTCAAGAGTCATAAAGACATGCGTACATACTAATATATTTTCGAATACTTGGCTAAAGTTAATAGGTCCATGCAGTTTCGTTGATTCTTTTATAAAATAGGACTGAAAAAAAAATTCGTATTTATATTTATAACAAACAAAATTCATTCAATATTTCTGAATAATCACTATTTTGACAATTCTT
The DNA here is from genome assembly GCA_037013455.1 of Ceratitis rosa. Classification (NCBI taxonomy): domain Eukaryota; kingdom Metazoa; phylum Arthropoda; class Insecta; order Diptera; family Tephritidae; genus Ceratitis; species Ceratitis rosa. The sequence continues at coordinate 10,684,516 of JAWMAG010000008.1, read as the reverse complement.
AATACTAAAATGGTGAAAGACAACAACAAACAAAAAATAAATCCTTTAGAATAGTAAATTAGTAGATTCTTGTGATTTGCCTAGTAAAAATCAATTTTATTTGTGTCTCTTATGCTTTATGCCAATATAAAAAAAGAATAAAAATAGTAAGTTTAGCTTTTACTAGTTTTTACATATATTTTACTTACTCGCAATGGGAAATTCTACATTTCCATTTTAATTTATATATATTTTTTTTACAAATATTAAGTTTAGTACTAAGAAATAGTTATATTTTTTAATACACACGCACCGGAGATATGAAAAGACCAAGCATATTCCTCACCCTTGGCTCTCGTTTCATTATCGATTTAGTAAATTTGTAAAATTAGATCATTTTTTTTTCTTAATTTATAAAAATATAAGCATGCGAAAGAATCATAAAAAATTTAAAAAAGAACGAGCTCATTGTCAAATTTGTGGCTTTCGTCTTGTCACTTGTATGTGTGGGTCACTTCTTCGTTGAACAAAGTGTTTCACGAAAATATCAATACGAATGTATCGAACGAAGTAAGCCGAACTCACCATTCGGATCTATGCTTTTTCACATTCAAGTTAAACGTATAAGATTAGCTTGCAATTCGCAACCGCAGAATAATATCTTAGTACAGCGAACATACCTACGCGTGATCTATCTTTATGTCCAAATCATACTAATTTTTGAGTGACAATCTGTCAGTGATCTCTCTCATTTCGTGGAAACAAAAGTATTCTATTCAATCATAAGAATGTACATTTTTTCAAATAGATCGATCCACTTCCCGTAAAAAAAGAAATTCAAGTAAATAAAATTGAAAATAAGATTTTCCCGAATAGAAGAGTAGTCCACCTGTTAATCTAAGTAGAAAGCTATTGACTTATAGAATATCAAGAATAAAATTTTTTCGAATAAACCATGGAAACAATCTGTCAAAATTTTAAGTCAATCGGTTAGTAGCTTTTGAAGCAGCAGAATATTAAAAAAGTGCGATAATCAAAGGAAAGAGTCAGCATTACCCTAAGTTTTGTCTAACTTTGACGTGGCTCTCTCGCTTTCAGCTAAGCTCTTTAAGTAGATCTTTTAAATATTAAATTCCTGGTAGTTTTTGTGCACAACCTACCTAACGTATTTTGGATAGTTGCGTGGTAATGGTCTCATTCGTTAAGAAGTAATAAATAAGGTATATTTAAAAGAAATTACTACAGCGCCCTCTAGCGTGACATTTTTTTATTATGTTTTTTTTTTTTTTTTTGAATTTTGAAACTTTCTAACAAACTACTCGCACACCACTACCACTCAGAGGTGGCAACAAAATGTAGAGAATTAAAAAAAAACCTGTGTCTGTTTCTGCTAAGGTCGACCATCGCCAGTAGAGCCCATAGCAGATGGCAAAGTGAAACCAAACGCGACGTAACCAAACAGATCTCGTCATTAATTGAAAGGAAGGGAACTAAGGCTCTACAGTCTTGTAATCAGTGTATCCATGAGCATAACAACCGGCGTAATAACCGGACACTATCTGATCAGGGCTCATGGTTGAAGAATAGGTTAGTTCTCTATGATTTCTGTAGCACTTACAGGAACATAGTCGAGGAATATTCGGTAGCCCATTACCTCAGGCGCTGCCCACACGTCAGTGCGGAATATTGTTTTCTCGGTGGCTTTTAAAATTTTCACTATGAACCTGAGTTGAAACATACGCATAAAAAGCTCACAAGAAGCGGAGAAAGTCATGACAACTGCCTTTACAACTGCCATAAAAACTTGATTTTTTATAGCAGCTGATGAACAAATCTGTAGCTGTTTAGTGTAACCGCTTCCTTCCGTGATCGGTTTCGAGTTCAGGGCAGTCTGGACTGCTACTGGTTTTCTGTCACCGGTCTGTTGGATTTTTCGATTTCCCTAGGGAGGAGGGTAACGCTGGGTTCGTCGTTTAAAAAAAAAGAGAGGAGACGGGGAAAACTAACGAAAGTTCTGCTGCTTTTACACGACGACATGCCCGTCCAAAAGATTCGCGTTACGTTAACCACCTAACAGTTTATACCTGGCTCCGTGTGATTATTACCTGTTAAGAAAAATGAAAAAAGATCTGATCCAAAGACTACAAATCCGTTAGGTAGATCTACTTCTGGACCCATTTGAGGCCATTTTTTTGGTAGTACTTTAGTTTCTATTCTATTTAGCATTCTTACAAAATTTCTTTGGCAAAGCTATGGGTGGAAAGAAGAAATTCTGCTATATGGAAAAAAATGGATGTTTTCCTGTTGTACACATATTCAATCTGAGTTATACTCGATGGCTCCAAGTGGTGGTGGGTGGTACCTTGCTCAAACCGCATTTTTCCCCATGGTTCTATGTCACCTTTAATAAGTGTCCGAGCTTGATTTGAAGCTCGGTTATCTTGGCAGGCAGTAAGAACTTCACTTCAAAGCAATTTGATTTTTTCAGTTATTCTCTAAAAAATTAATTAAAGGGGAGAGCTGGTTCAAAAAAAAATTAATAAATAAATAAAACTAAAATAAATAAAATAAAAAAAAAAATAAAATAAAAAAAAAAATAGATAAAATAAAAAAATTAAGATAAAATATTTTGAGTAAAGAATCCAAAATGCAGTTTGAAGCGCTTATTCGAACCTAATAAATTTTTTATAAAAAATAATAAATTTTTTATAAAAAAAATTTATAATTAATTGTTATTCACCTATTTTGTTGTAGGTTTGGAGCTCTGTAAGTATAATAATAATGCAAGGAATCTTGAATCATAGATGAAAAATTTGGAAAGTGACAAACGAACACTAAGCATAAGAAGGGGTTAAAATAAAAATAAAAAGTTTTCGAATTCATTTCGAAATTCGGTAGAATGAGCTAACTAGTATCAGTTTTATAAATAATTTCCCAACTCTCGCTATCGTCACATACCTATATATTTTTTTATTATTTAATAATAAATCCTTCTAGGATATGAAAACCGTTTTTTGAAATTATCTTAAAACATTTCTTAGAGCATTAAATGGTTTCCATTTCCTATTTGGAAATAATTTTGTGTATGAAATTTTCTATTTCCTTGGCACAAAAATTAACTTTGAGTAATACGAAAATTTATGTATCTTCACATATACCTACATGCATACATGTGGAAGTGTAATCGCTGTAAATATGTACCTATTTACGTACATACATACGTGCGCTTAAAAGCTTTTAACTAACCAAATGATTTCCTTATTTCTGCGAGTTGTACATACGAGTATACATACCTACATACATTCATACAAACATACATACTTACTTACTCGTACACATATGTATATTTCTCACTCGAATTGCCGCTCCATTGCATTGCCCGAATTACTGCTGCCAGCAGCACATTGCAACAGTCTGTCGAGTGTCGAGCTAATGCGTTTCTGCTGCTGTTGTTGTTGTTGCTGTTGTTGTTGTTGATATAAGCACTGTTGCTGTAGTTGCTGCTGCTGCTGTTGCCTCTGGTGTTGTGTGCTCCCATGTGGATGTGGCGTGATTTTCGTCGAGTTACTTAAATGTCAATGCGATGTCATTATGATGACATCCGGCGCTGAATTTCTAATGTCTATGTAAGCAGTCGATTGACTTAGCTTTGGCTTGGCTTTTCCCTGAGCTGGCGTCGCCGTTGATGTCGCGGTTGACCTGCCACCGCTGCTACCGCCATTGCCGCCGCCATCCGTCGCTTTCTCTGACAACTGTTGCTGCGTTGATTGTTGTTGTTGTTGCAATGTTGTTGATTGCTGGCGTGATTGCTGTTGGGTGTGTGCATGCGTATGTGCATGTTGATGATGATGATGGCACATCTCCGCCGTCGACACAGCCGGCGTGGGCGGTGTGGGTGGCAATGCATTCATGCGATGCATATGTGGCATGCCCGGTTTGGGTGCAGGATGTCGTTCTCTCATCTCGATGTAGCCTTGTGCGTCGCGTATATTCAAACCCGTTAGTTGAGCACGTTGATGAGACGCGCTTGTCGCTGGTGCTGGTGGTGGTGCTTGGGTGGGCTGTGCACCCTCATAGCCAAATGTGGAGAAACGCGAGCGTGAGTGTAGACTAGCCTTGTCCTTTAGCGAGCCCATCGAGCTCTGATGCATCAATGGTGCGGCGAAAAGTGATTCGCTGCAAGCAGAGGAAAGCGTGGAACATGTGAAACTCATTGATTGCTAAACAAACATTGGGCACAAGTGTGCAAATATGCAAATACATGCTGTTATGCATCGTATATGAATGAATAAGCGTGGATGTGTATGTGTGTGTGTGTGCGTGTTAAGTGCGCATAGTTATACAGTTATGTGTATGAAAAGTTGTTGTTATTGAGCTTGTATGTTTCACTACTATCATCTTACCGCGTCTGACAGCCCATATCACAGGCATTTGCCGCCATCGATGCCTCCACCGTCGTTCCGGAACTGTTGTCATCAACGCAAAAGCTCGTCTGCACCACCATATCGTTGCGATGCCGTAGTATGCTGTGCTCACGTTCCTTGAGATCACTTTTGCTGCTGGCGCGCGACATGGGCACTACTTCGCGATAATAGTGATTCGATGTGTCGTCAAGAATTTGCAAGGATGTCTGCGAATGCTTGGGTCTGTCGTGTGGTGAATGGAAGAGGGAAGAAGGGAAAATGTGTCAGTTAACAATGTACCAACTATGCACTATTGTATTGCATAGCTCCGCATACACGTACAACCATGATAACAAGTTATTGCAAATTACAAATTCTATGGCACATAACTGTATTGCCAGCACTTACCTCGACATTGTGCTCGATAAATTCTCTCTTGAGCGCGCCTTTGAACTGCGGCCCAACTCATTCAGTTTACTCTCCTTCGATTGGCGTATGTGTTCCTGTAAATTTAATTGAAATCAAGAAGGCAACCAAACAACAAATGTATATACATATGTATATCTGTTGGCTTTTGTGTAGGCAAATTTATTTATTTTACTCTTACAAATAACTGTGTTGGACATTTGCAATAATATCTTGTTGTTAGAGCGTAGGAAAAACGTTAGTTTAAAACTGGAGCAGTGGAAAGGCACTTACAAATATATGTATTTGATATGTGTGTATATCGTAGATATTGAAATACAAAATATATATATATTTATATTTTTTTACTAATATTGAAAATTATAACTTTGGTCGGTGTTGTCTGTAACTGTCGGATAAGTTTGTGTACTAAAAATAGCAATAATATAATATTTTAATCATACATATATTTACACTAGTTTGTGACAGGTAATAAAAAGTCCTTTGGGGGTATTTAAAAGTTTATCTAAAAAAAATAAAGGACTGAAATAGCCCCTCTTCGTCAAAAACTTTTTTCGTACACTTTTATTTTAAGCATTTTATATGTTTTTTACTTTTTTTTTTAATTAAATTTTATTTCATCTTTTTATTTTATTTATTTCATATTATTGTTTACTTCCTTAAATTTATTGTTTTATATTTAATTTAATTTTTTCAATTTACTTTATTAATTTGGTTTTAATTTATTTTATATTATTTTTTAATTTAATTTAACTTTTTAAATTTTACTTTCATTTTAAATTAATTAATTTGGCTTAATTTATTTTATTTTATTTAAATTAAATTTACTTTTTATTTTTTAATTTATATATTATTTTTATTTTATTTCATTTAATGTAACTTTTTGTTGTTTTATACTTGCTTCATTATATTATCTTATTTTATTTTATTTTACTTCTTTAATTTTAAAGACTACTTATTTTATTTATTATTATTTTTTTATTCTATTTTATTTTGTGTTATTTTATTAAAATTTAATTAATTTAATTTTTTTTATATTTTATTTCACTCCATTTAATTTTATTTATTTCAGTTTTATTTACACTTATATTTAACATTTTTATTATTTTAATTTACGTTACTTCATTTCATTGCGTTTTATTCTACTTAATTTTATTTGTTCAAAATGATAAATTATGCTTAATTTTGTTTTATTTTTTGGTTTCGCTTACCTTAGAAACTGCTTATTTTATTTATTATTAGATACTATTGTTTATTTTATATTATATTATTTTGTTTCAATTCAATTAAATTAATTTAGTTAAATTTTGTTATATTTTATTTTATTACAATTAATTATTATTATTTTTTTTAATTTAAATTCATTTATTTGTCTTAACTATATACTTTGTTTAGATTCTATAATACGATTTGATAATGTTTTTTATTAGTTTACTTTATATTTTTATATTATTTTATGTTTTCAATTTTAATTTCTCTATTTTATTTCATTTAATATAATTTTTCTTTTCTATTTTCAGTTTATTATATTTAGATTATTATTATTTATTCTAGTTATTTTTATGTATTTTAGTTTGTTTTATTTTATTTTATATTATTTTGTTTAATAAAAAATTTAAATGTTTTTATGTTTTATTTATTTTATTTCATTTTAATCTATTTTATTTTATTTGACTTTATTTCATTTTACTTTTTTACCTTATTTTGTTTTATCTTATTTAAGTTTATAATAATTATTAATGTTCTCTTTTTCATTTTGGTTTCCTATATTTAAATTTAATTTTGTATCAATAGTTAATTTTATTTTATTTTATTTTATTTTATTTACTTTAATTTTTTTTACTTAAAGTTTTATGGAACTATCTCAGACCATACAGTTTTTGGGAATAGTGAAAATAGTACAATTAACACAATTTAATTAACAATTAATTTAATTTAATTTTATTGTATTTTATTTAATTTAATTTTTTATACTGTTGGTTTTTTATTTAATTTAATTTAAATTATTAAAATATAATTTAATTTTGTTTAATGTAATTTGATTTAATATAATTTAATTTTATTTTATTTCATTTCAATTATATTTATTCTTTTTTATTTTATAGAATTTTTTTTATTTCATTTTGCTTGATGTCTTTTTATAATATTTTTAATGTAGTTTAATTTTATATAATTTGATATTTCGTTTATTTTTATTTTATTTTGAGTTGCTTTTATTTTGAATAATATTTGTTCATAAATAAAAAATAAAAATTTTTTCACAAAAATAATTTTTTTTTTATGAAAACTTCCATTTGCTTTCCAATTTTTAGATTTCTTTCACTAAACTTTAATATTTTTCTATATGTATACGTATAAGTAAACATTTTTGTTTTTCCGTACTTCGCCATCTGCAGACTCGTCGTTGATTATGTTCATCTCCAGTGATGCTTGTGTTAATCATATATTTTTCATTTCTAAACTATTTTAATATTAAAATGCAATTATTTTAAGTAATTAAAAAATTGAGAATTCAAACTGAATTCATCAACTTTTAACAAACTAACACAAACTTTTTGCTTTATTTACAGTCGGCTCTTGAAACAAAATAATTTTTCTATTTTCTCTCTTTCTATTTGTTTTCTTTTAAATAGCGGAGTTAGGCAACGAAACGAAACTAAAAAAAATTATATATATGTACATATATCTTAAATTTGAATTTAGTGAAGAAAACTTTCATATAAAGCAATCGGGGTTTTTGCTGATTTTTTCAATGAAAGGTTTTCGGAGAATCAAAGATATTTCAAAATGTGGTAGATAATCATATCTAATTTGATTGAATATAAGTATATAATATACCGATGTACTCTTATGTACACCCGTTGATACACGTTAATCCTGGCTTCCCGACGGCCTTTTGTTCCATTATATAAATACACAGTAATTAAAATATTTTGTTTTCTATGAATGTATTTTATATGGCTTTATACATGTACCTATAAATAAGTATTAGTTATTTTAAAGATTTAAATATTGAAAGTCATATTAAAATTATACACAATTCGATATTAATTAATAAGTACGCAAATACATGCATACATGTCGGTGTGTATGCAAAAAAAAGGGCAAAGGAATAATAAATTTAATTTAATTAAACAATAAAGTTAGTCAGTGCGTATAAGCAACATGTACGAATCCGAGTTGATTGTCCTGCCAATCCCTTAATACACTCTATACATAGATATATTAGCACTCAGCAATAAAAAAGCGTTTAGTTGTTAGTGTCGTATTCATTTTTTTTGTTAAAGAATACTATGATTGTTTTTAATCCTTTATTTCCATTTTATATTTCGCTCAATCAATAAATTTATTATATTTATGTTAAAAATTAAATATTTTTTCTTATGATAAATTGTTATAAATCCTGCTTAACTTTATTGTTTCTTAAGCATATTAATTTTGTGCATGATTTGTTCCGTTACGTATGTTATAGTTTTTGCTTTATTAGCAAAAAAATGAGACAGGGAATTAAAAAAAAATTAAAAAAATTTTAAATTAAAAATATATAAAATGAAAATAAATAAAACAAAATAAAATATATAACCTTATATAAAATAAGACAAAGTAAAATAAAATAAGATAATATAAAAAAATGAATAAAATAAAATAAAATGAAACAAAATAAAATAAATCAAAATAAAATAAAATAAAGTAAAAAACAATTTCAAACGTAATAAAATAAAATAAAATAAAAAAAAAAAATAAAAAAAAAAAAATAAATTAAAATAAAAAAAAAAAAATAAAATAAAATAAAATAAAATAAAATAAAATAAAATAAAATAAAATAAAATAAAATAAAATAAAATAAAATAAAATAAAATAAAATAAAATAAAATAAAACAAAATAAAATAAAATAAAATAAAATAAAATAAAATAAAATAAAATAAAATAAAATAAAATAAAATAAAATAAAATAAAATAAAATAAAATAAAATAAAATAAAATAAAATAAAATAAAATAAAATAAAATAAAATAAAATAAAATAAAATAAAATAAAATAAAATAATATCAAATAAAATAAAATAAATAAAATAAAATAAAATAAAATAAAATAAAATAAAATAAAATAAAATAAAATAAAATAAAATAAAATAAAATAAAATAAAATAAAATAAAATAAAATAAAATGAAATAAAATAAAATAAAATACAATAAAATTTATAAAACAAAATAAAAAAATTTATGTTAAATATAATAAAATAATATAAAACAAATTAAAAAAAAAACAACATGAATTAAAATAAAATAAAATAAAAAAAGTAAGTTAAATAAAATGAAATAAAATAAAATTACATAAAATAAAGTAAAACAAAAGTAAGTTAAATAAAATAAAATAAAATAAAATAACATATAATAAAATAATATATATTAAAATAAAATAAAGTAAAATATATAAAAAAGATAAAACAAAATTATTAAAATAAAATCTTATAAAACAAAATAAAGCCGAATAAAATAAAAGTAATTAAAAGTAAAATAAAATAAAATAACATAAAAAAAAATAAAATAAATTAATTGAAACTAAATATAATAAAATAATATATATTAAAATAAAATAAAGTAAAATATAAAAAAATATAAAACAAAATTTTTAAAATAAAATAAAATCATATAAAAAAATAAAACAAAATAAACTAAAGCTGAATAAAATAAAAATAAAATAAAATTACATAAAATAAAAAAAATAAAATTAAATTAAATTAATTATTTGATATTAAATATAATAAAATAATATATAAGTAAATAAACTAAAATTAAAACAAAAAGGCAGAATAAAATAAAAAATGAAATTAAATTAAATATATTCTAAGCGTAATGTTGTCACATATTTTGGGAAAAAGATGAAGTTAATTGATTTATTCCAAATATATTAACGAATTAGTTTTGGTGACAAAATATTTAAAGAGTTTTCTTTCATTTAAAAATTATAATTGTTTTCTTATTTCTTTAAAAATCTGTAGAATATCTAAATATTTTTTCACTTTATCCGGTTTATTTATTAATTTTTATGAATTTAATTTTCTAATAGCACGCTTTAATCTATGTTCACAATAAAATCCTAAAATTTATTTCTCGCTTAACATCACTTTATAGCTTAGTTTGTGGCAGTTGTCGGTGATGATTTAGAGGAAGTAATTGAATCTGTTGAAACCGGTGTCACATCATATCCATAGCCATTCGCCAGCACGACCTCTGGTGGGTAGCTGCTATTGGCGCCCGCCAGCGGATATTCCAAGCTATTTCGATTAGTTACAATAACGAATTCATCGTCATTGAAATTGACGATGTTCGGATGGCAAGTGTATGCGGAACAGGAACCATTTACGTTATCACAATTCAAGCCATGAATATATAAATTATCATTGCCATCCTGCTTGTAGTTGGTTGCGTGACAGCCAGCGTGATACCCACCAACGCCAACGCCGACGCTTAAGCCTCTCTGATTGCTATAGTGGCTATTTAAGACGCTACCACTGCCACTGCCACTGCCACTGCCGTTGCCGCTGCCATCGCTAAAGCTGTCATTACCATTACTCTGACTTTGGGTTTGGCTGCATGGGATTTGCCTTTGACCATTACAATTGCCATTGTCAACGCGCTGTTGTTGTTGTTGTTGTGCTTGTTGGCCACTGTGTGGGTGTGGCTGATATGCCAGCTGGTGATTTTGTTGCTGCTGCTGCTGTTGTTGTTGTTGTTGTTGTTGTTGTTGCAATTGTTGCCAATTGTGCTCAGACATGTAATCGTTTTGCAAGCCAACAAATATTGCCGTCTTGGGTGCATCCCAGATGAATGAATCGATGTGATAAATATCGCTGGCATGCGGCAAGGGTACCTCCTGCGGATAAAGCAGAGCAGAGCAGAGCAAGAAGTGCACGAGACGAGACGAGACAACAGAGTGTGTGTGTGTGTGTGAGTAGTAAGTAAGTGGTGGGTGGATAAGTGTAAAAGAGACAGAGAGAGAGAGGGAGAGTGTGCGTTACACATTTTTACATACAAACACAATGGTCAGAGTGGTGGGAGTAAGTACAGGAGCAGCCAGGGGAAGGTAATACATTTTAATATATGAGTGTCTACATGTACGTGTGTTTATTTGCGAAATGCATGTGAGATTGTGAATTTATACGAACTATTCTAGTTAGATTAGGAATTTATGCATTACAAGGTGTGCGTGTGCGCGTGTATGCATGTGTGTGTTCGTACATAGGTGAGTGTACGCTTTGGTGTGGATGGATGGGTGGGTGGTTGTACGCATAAATACTCATGTCGCATTTCGTAGCAGAAATTAAGAAGGGCAAATAAATAAAAAAAAAAATTAAAATAAAAGAACAAATAAAGTTTCCATAGAAACACAGGATCGCTTTCATCGCTTGTCAGTGTCTTCAGTTTCATGTGTAGTCGTGCGTTGACGCAATAAGTATGCGACACAGTAGTGGACAGTGGTATTTTGAGGAGAAAAAATGAAGTGTTTAATTCTTTCATTATTTTAGTTGTAGTGAGCGATTTCTGTCTTAGTCAACTTCGCAAGTTTGCTCACCCGAAAATTCTATGCTTGCTTTATACATCAAACCTACTTAAAATAAAAAAGAAATGCCGCCTTTTACCATACTGGAAGCCTTTATACCTTTCATGAACTCCGGGCGCTTATTTTAGAGATATCCTATATGAAGGGTAAATCCATTATACACGTATCTGCACTTTACTCACTAAACCTAAGGAATAGGCTCCAGGTACCCCAACACTCAATCTATGGAGGGCGCAGAAATAACTACAGGGATGCACCAAAAATTGGTGATGAAGTGGGTGCTAGGAATCAGGCTATCCCTCAAGCTTCTAGATTACTCCGAAAAGAAAAAATTGACTGATTAAGGCTTCGAAACGTAGGCTTATCAACAAACCCCAGAAGACAAACTTTTTCTATTCACTAGAAGATATAAAAACCAAAAGTTAATTACTCAGATGACAGGGTTCGTGGCGAATTCTACTTATAGGAGCTTGATATAAGGAAGCCCTTTTATGTACTTGATCAGTGTAGTGTTTTCTTAAGCGGAACTGCCGGCTGTGCAAAATATTGAAAATTGTTTATGTCATAGAATACTTTCGGTGAACTGCATCTTAATTTTTTCGCCTTACCAAGTAGCATTATAATCTCTGGAATCTGCAAGAATTAAAATAGAAATCGCAGGAAATCTTCGAATATAACTTGAGATCAACACAATGCTGATAAGTAGCTCTCCCCGAGCCTGGTATGGGAGCTGGGAAATAGTAACTTACCGGGTAAGGATTTGACAGACGAACTAGCGGGAAAGTACACTTCCCTTCCACTCTCAAGGCAGTTCAAGCTATCTACTTTCAGGATTACAATATAGTTAGCTTTTCTTCCTCGCAGATTTTAACTTATTTGTTGCCTTGTGACTAAGAGATTGTCGCCAACTCAATGTTAAAGAAGGTTTCGAGAGTTTTTATCGTTAAAAATATAGGACTAATCTTCTTTTAGGCCGGCACGCTGAGATACTGATCGTCTTCTTCGCGTTTTAAAAGATGAGATGGATTGAAATTGCTCCAAAATCCTAGATGTTTCTCTATATTGCTATAGGAACAATAGCTCTAGCTAATATTAGAAGACGCCGGTGGCAGCGAGAGCCTTGTCTTACAAAGCTAATGTTTTACATGATGCTCATTTTAGCACTGCTCTTGTATGGTGCAAAAGTTCGGGTTAGAGAAAAATACTTCCTCACGTTCGTATTGAGTATGACTATCGCTTTCGGATGAATCGCGAACTGTAGAGCCTCTACGGCGACATAAATGTTGTTGTTATTGTTGTAACCGCAAAAATATTCCTCAAAGTAATTTTTGGAGAATGTTGCGGGATCGCCGTATAAAAAATCCGAGTCGTTCCCGTATAAAGACCCGATTTTCGCGGGAGCTATTGGATTTTAGTCCCCTCTTACGACAGGCATACCTTCCCGCGGATAAATTCTTGAACCCCTAAACCGCGACATAGATATTATTTAGCGCATAATCAAACATAAACTGTAAAGGGAGCGCACAATGTAGAAGTATCTGGTGAACAGAGCGACCGGTGGACTTAGACCTGGTATCGCAGTATCGGTATTCATTTTGTATAATGCTTAAGTGATAGAGACGCCTCTGCAGCTCCGACGAAAATCATTCAAAAAGTATCCTATTCTCCTACCGTGAAATCCCATTAAACAGTCTCCAGTGAGTACACCAGTTTTTGTATCAATGGTAAACCGGTTTAGAAGTCCACCTCATACCAAAACTGTCTACAAGTTCTTTCGTTAAACGATCTGGTGTTGGCTGTTTTCGTGAAAGGCAGCTTTACATTAAATTTTGCCAAAAACAAGGGTACGACCCATACAATTTGTTATAGTTAGTGTGCTACCTTCTCTCACTAGCTCAACCGCCACACAGTTGCCTGAGATTTCCCTATCAAGATAATATCTAGACCCATCTCACAAATTGGAGAAGGAGCTCGGCTGAAAATCGCTTCAGCGGCAACAATATGTCAGTTGTTATACTAATGGTGGTCGTAGACCCTATATTGTCTCTTCAGCAAGAATGCGCTTGCTTTTAGTTTCGAATTTGGTTCGCTTCATCCCTGTTCATGCTATCAATCTGTTCCTTCCCGCTAAGAAATGTTCTTTACCAGAATTTTGTATTGCTCAAGAAGAGGCTGACATTCAAGTTCCATACTGCAAGCTGTCGGAGAAGTTTGACTAAAAAGGTGACCAACCACTCCCATATACTCGTAAAGCCCTTCTCTGCCTGAAGATATGCCTAAAGCACGAAGTTTTATGCTGATAGTTACCAAGTTTGCATTTTTTTTAGCAAAAATATGTATGAAACGATACCACTGTGACATAAGCTCTAATAGATAATGACGATGTGGAGGTAGGACGTATGTCGCACGCGCCTTTTGCATTTATCTACACATTCGCATGTAAATGGCATAACTTATGACAACATTCATTAGGTGTGTGATGGGGAAAATTGCCTTACAATGATGGAAAAATTAATGAAAATATGTATTTCAAGCAGCTACGCAAACAAGCATACTACACACTTACATACATACACAAACACTACAGACACTCATCTCAACTAAACATACAAACGGAAGTAAACGGAAGCCATTGGGAGATGGGTGTTGGTGAAATTAAATAGTAAAGTGAAATGTGTGAGGAGTGTAGATGAGGGTGGTGGGGGGAGAGGTACCAAGCTGAAGCCACTAATGATATTAGCTTACCAACACTCATGCTTGACTTGAGAAGCACTGGCAGCAGCAACGGCAAACTCACCAGCCAAGTGAATATATGTATGAAGGAGTATACCATATATCTAGGCACCTAACATGCATGTATGTATGTATTTATTAGTTACTTTGTGTAGGCTTCCTCAGCTGGCTAAAATGCAGCACCAGCATCATGCGAGCATACAAGGCTCGTAGCAGCCAATGACTGACATGTAAGCCTCCAAGGCTGCATGTGTGGAATAATAAAAGATGAAGAACATACCCACACGCACACACACACACACACACACAGACACATATTCACTCACTGGCTTTTATATATGGTTTGTCCTTTTCATGTCAACACCTGACATGACTGACGTGTGTTGTCAGGGGAACGGCTCAGCGCCAGCCCCCCTTTACGTGGGGTGAATAGTTGGCAACGCGCGTTGGCAAGCTAAAAGCTTTATTGCGTGCAAATGTGTTGTTGTCGGTGGAATTGAATTGCAGTTAAGCGAGAAATTTTACGCTTTATTTTGATTTATTTATTTTGTGTTTTTGTTTTTTTCTTCTTTTTCAAAGCAAGGGTGGCAGCGATAGTTCAAGTTGCAACTGTGCGTTCTACGAATTCGATTGGAAATTGTGTGTTTAAAGTTGTTTGCGAGCTTTCTTAGAAAATAAAATGAGTTGAATGTGTGTGATTTTTAAAGTCAGTGCAACAGTCCTGCTCTCTGAGAGCACTCCTCAAGAACTGGATATAAGGGAAAGGCGGAACTGTATTTCAAGCTTCCCATATACGGTAGTGAAAAAAGTGATTAAATTCCGATAAGGACGAAAGTAGAGTTGGTATGATGAGAATTGCGGAACTGCAGTGGAGAGTCTATCGTGCACCACTACACATGTGTGGCGTGATAGATACCCAGAGTTGAAGAGCATCTCGCATGTGCAGACAAAAAAAAAAGAGACCGTCTTACGTGAATATGACAAAGCGAAGTTATACTGCTAGAGTATCTCATTGACAGCTGCGCAGCCCCCAAGTGATGATGGGGGATCAACTAAGCGGCTTCTTTACATAACACAGTCGGATGAAAGCATGCCCAATGATTGGAACCTAAGTGCACTCTACCCAATACATAGTGAGGTAAGCCTCCTAAATATCCCATTTAAAGTCCATTCGGGCGTATTGAGTGAAAGACTAAAGTCTATCGTCAACACATTGGATATTATTAGTGTGGCTTTAGACCTGGTAAATCAATCATTGAGCAGATATTCATAATGCGCCGAGTCTGGGAAAATACCCGCGAAAAGAGAATCGACACACACCACTCTTCGTCGATTTTAAAGCAGCCTTCGACAGGAGCTGCCTTGACATTAAGCAGCATCAAAAGCTCCGTCAGGAAGGACCTCATCGAACCGTTCAACACCAAACGAGGTTTCAGACAAGCTGATTCCTTATCGTGTGACTTCTTTAACTTATTGCTGGTGAAAATAATACGACCTGCAGAGCTATAAGAGCGTACGCCAATATGATATAATTGGAATGGTTAAGAAAGCCAAACTAACTTGTGTAGTAGTGAACGAGGTTAAGACAAAATGTCTTTCGTCATAAAATGTGCTGACTATTCGCGTTTTAGCTCCGATATTACAAATGACAGTCATAACTTTGAAGTTGAAGACAATTTCAACTGACATATTTCGTAATAATTCATTAGTTACAAGTGTGGGGAAAAACTTTGGATCAATTTGGACTTAATCCAAACTATTTTCAGACCATTTTGACATTACACCGAATTCAGCTTCATAGCAAATGACGAACTCGTTATTCATATCGCTATGGCCTGTTTGTCTACGTGTACCTATGTGACATTTAAAGTACAATAAAGTGGTACTGCTTATGAGGGAAATCGGAATAAATCACACTCATATCACATATTACGGTAAATTGAAATATAAGAAAATCATGATCTAGAAATTTGAGTCACATAATTATGGATAAACAATAGTTTTGCTCCATATTCGCTTTGGCTAAACAATGAATATTTAGAGCGAGAGCTCTACACAAGAGGAGAGTAAATGATTAAAGCATACTTTTAGGCGCGTTGTTTGGCTGAAACCGAATAAAGTGTGTGTGTTGCATCTAACTAGCATCACAGAGAGCACGCGAAAACTGTAGGTAAAGAAAGTGATTTTCAAGATTTCTTTTTCATTTTCTGAATATTCAAAAGGCCAAACAAACCTACAAATCTTGAATGTATTTAAATTAAGATTTTGTAAAACCAAAACAAGCTTTTCGGGGGTTTTCAGATTTCTTTGAAATTCAATGATTTAAAAAAACATTCTAAAATATTTCATCAATTTCAGCTGTGTTCCTAAATGTTTACCCGAAACTGAAGGGTGTATTTTTAGAATTTCTTTGCGAAAAGCCAAGCTAATCAAGTTAAAAATTGGCAACACAAAACTTCCATATGCAAAATTAATTAATTGAAAAGCCTACATACGTATCTATGTATTTATGTAAATATGTATATGCCAAAGTGAAAATAACAGTAATATAATACATTTGCTTAAATGTATATGAATGCAGCTGTTTCTGAGTTCATTCTAACGCAGTGAAAAGCGAAGTTCGAAATTACAAAATTACATTTGTTTTTGTGCAAATAACTGTTTTGGCTTATTTTTTTTTTTAGTAGAAAAAGTGATTTCAAAAATGTTGATTGGTTTTTCTTTTTTTTTCAGAAAAAAGTGTTGATTTTTTTTTAACTAAAAGCAGTGGAAAAACAAACAAGCAAATAATGCTAAAATAAATAAAATTTTTAGGCAAAAAAAAGTACTTAATTTGAGAATTTACATAATAAATTTAAAAATATAAAACAATAATAATAAAATTATGACTTAATTTCAATATTAAAATATAAAATCCAAATTTGCAATTTATTCATGCAAAAATGCTTACATAGCTTTTTTTGTACAATTTTCATTACTAAATACTATTACTTAACTACTACAGAGTACGTACTACTTTCTTACTTGCTACACTATTTTTGCTACTAGTAGTGTTTTTTTTTGTTGTATGGCGTGTTTGGTGATTTTGCAATTCTCTTATGCGTATTTTTTCGTTTTTTTTCATGTTTTTTCTAAATTTTACTTTGCAAAATATTTATGAATTCACTTATTTTTATTTATTTATTATCTTTAGCTGGTTTTATTTATGATTGACAAGCACACAATGTTGACGGTACGTACAGACATACATACAATCGGATAATGCAAATGTTCACTACATACTCGTATGTTATTGATGTTATTTATATATATACATATACATACAAGCATATATGTAAATCGCACTTACCCGTATGATTTTCTGATCATGGATTATCTTGCGTATACAATTTACTAGGAATGTTATAATCATGCCACCCAAGATTAGACCGAAGACAATCATAATAATCACAATATGCTCAGAATCCTCAGAAGGTTTATTCTGCAAATAATTGCGGAAAAAGAAATTGATGAAAAAGTATTTTTAAAAATGAATTTAAATATTATAAAACAGAATTTAAAATGAGTTAAAACTTAAAGAATTTAAATTTTTTCTGAATTGAAGAACATTTGTGCTTGAAACTTTACTCACTAAAGTCACTAAGGGGTTACTACTTCACTTGGGGCGACACTCGACACTTGAAAAACTCTCTCTCAATGAATAAGAGATTATATGAGAAAAAAATGCTTATATAGACTGCAAAATGAAGAGTGGGGAGGATACCAAAAGCTGAAGGGGTAAACAAAACACATTAGCATGTAAAAACAGAGAGAGAGAGAGAGAGAGAGAGCAGGAGAGAGCGAGAGAAAGAGAGAGAGCAGGAGAGAGTGAGAGAGAGAGCGAGATAGAGAGAGAGAGAGAGAGAGAGAGAGGGACCGACACGGTTAATGCGGGAAAATTCTATGAAAAGCTGTGGTGACCACCGTCTCTTAGTAGGCATTTGATCATACTCATGTAGGACCCAAAGAGGTTACCTAGCGTCTGATGCCCAGGGTGCACCGAATTTATTGTCGGAACACTTCTGCAGCGTGATTAATTACAGTGATAAAGAAAACAGAGTAAACGGTCCAACCCTTGACTATCACAACAGTTCGAACGCCGATAGCCCGATTGAAGAATAACAAAGCATCAAGAGCCGATAGCTTAACGGCTGAACACGTTAATATGGTGGTGAAAAGCTGACAAAGTGTTTTTTCTTCCAAGATTTTGCGCCCAAACTGTTGGCGTATGCGGTCTACAACTTAATCCCGATTTGATAAAAAAGCGAAGCGAATGGGTCTGGTAGGGAACGAATATCTCCGATAGGCTCGCATGTCACTGTTGAATTTGTAGGCAGGACGAGCAATAACATCAATAATAATATGAGATCCAAAGCAGAATCGCTCTTAACGTAAGGTGCTACTTTGACTGAGTAGGCAATTGAAGAGTAAGGTCGGTCCTCTTTCGACGAACAAAGAGATTAAACTCTCATCAATCTCATCCGACTTTATGGCGCTGAGGCTTGGACGATGATGACATCCGATGAATCGGTGTTAAAGGTTTTCAAAAGAAAAGTTCTGAGTCAAACTAATGCTTTTTTGCGCATTGGAACTTTAAGCTGTAGGAATTATACGGCGATATAAATACACGTATAGTTCAGCGAATTAACAAGGTCAGATAAGGAAGATCTCCATAAAGTTGGAAAGAGCAGTCTGGTGTCTTGAAGTGAGTGCGAAAGCGAAGAGAAAAAACCACTGGTAAAGTAGATGAAGTAGAAGCGATGCTCCGGCGACGTCAGCAGGATTCGAGTAACGATCTATGGGGCGCTGTTCTGTTAGGCTTATAGCTTCTTCATCTGCAATTCTCTAGTCCCTGCCGTACAGATCGGAAGAGCAGTGCTTACGACCGGCCACTGTTATTTGTTGGAGTTATTAAGCCATCGACTTTCACATCGAGTTTGAGTCGGCATTCCTTCATCCAGCTGGTAAAAAGGATGGTCGAGGGTTTCGGAGGTTGTAGCTATAATTGTCGTGCAGAGAATAAGTGAGAAAAATCGCCGAGATAGCCATTCAAAATCGAGCAATCATCAGCATATCAGATCAGCGTGAAACGTCTTCTAGTGGTGGAGGCAGCTTCGTTATATAGAAGTTAAGCAAAAGTAGGTAGTGAATAACAGCCTGCTGAGTCTCTTGTTAACCTTACGGAGTTTGGTTGGTTGACCACGAAACTCTATCGATAGTTGTCATCCTCAATGTCCGGTAGCACTGTATGATTGAAGTGTCAAAAACTCCCTCTGCTAGCCTTACCGATGATCCTCTGAACATCTTCCCTGGAGTAAACTAGCGCTGGTGTTTAACAATTTGCGCAGACGGCGAGTCAACGAGAGGGGCAGTGTGAAAAATCGGCTAGAGTAGCTTGCACACATCTTCGGGTCCTACGAGGTGCGTTCGTCGCATACAATTTCCACACAGTCAACGCATCTCGTTGGGTTTGACAACAATTTGACTGTGGCCCGGAGATTGATTGCCCCAGAGAAGACGTTGCAGAGCCTGAAGTGTTCCTCCCACTTGCTCCCTTTTCAGGTTTATCAAATTTAGTGCGTAAATTTTGAAATGATTTTGAGTGAATCTCAAGTATTTCCCTTTCTACAGCCAGATGGAGCACCTAGAGCCGGCGGTTATATTAAATAGGAATGTCTTTATGTAATTTGAGCTGTTAAAAATTGTATGAGGAGAGTACTTTTCAACGCCATTCATTGTTTGTAACCTGAAATGAACTTTTTTCAAAATTTTTACTTCCTACATGTGTGATAAAAAATTGAAGTTTGTGACTTTCGACCGCCTACTAAAGAGAAATCCTTTCTCTTTTACTCAATATGCTAACACATTTCCTTGTTCCTTTTTAGTTATTCGGTTTTTTTCTTGCTTTTTTCTTTTTTTTTTTTGAAATATATAAATCACCAAAGAGTTTGCGCCCAATTGCACATGCATATATACATATATACAAAGCGTGTTTTATAACTTTGACAAGTTGATAGCTTCATTGTTCGAGTACAATTTCCAGTCACTTGACAGTTCATTCGATTCCATTACCAGCTAAACTTGACCAATTCCCGACTCGCCATTGCTGTCATCATTGGAATGGAAGCACGTAGGACTCTTTAATGTATGTGTGTATTTCAAAGCGTTTGCACTTAGTCATACAAACAAAAAGTATCATTTATTCTACTACTTTTTCATGCAACTACTTTGGTATGCACGAAAGTGTCTACATCGAAGCAACTGCCAATCACATTAGTGTAATAGTAGTAGTGTGGACTTACATTACAGCCATCTTCGTCCCAGCGAAATTTACAGTTATCACGTTGGTTACACTGAAGCAGCCCTGAAATGCATGTGGCATCCTCGCAATCGTACTCGCCTTCAGCACAACCGCCTGAAATTAAAACAAAAAAAAAACGCAAATGTAAGTGATTAACGATAGATAAGAAAATATGGTAAACAGAAAAAAAAAATAAAAAAATGGAAAAATAAAAAAATTGAAAAATAAATAAATAAATGAAAGCGCTCCAATTAATTAATTATTTTTTTTCGTTTTAAACATTTTTCTACTCGATAAAATACAAAATCACTCACTTGGTCCGCGATCGTGAAAAGCTGTGTATAAAATGGAAAATGTTGAATTGATAGCCGCTTGTTCGGCGAAAAAACGTATATTCAATACATTCGAATCGGATGTGATGGCCTCCCCAGCAGAGCCGCAAAAGTTTTTTATTCTGCAAATGTAAAGGAAGAAAGATAAAAAAATCAATGAAAAAGCTGGACAATGAGAAAGTTGCGAACAAAAAAGTTAAATAAAATAAACTTAAAGTAAGGAAAAGCTGCCGGGTGTTAGTATTGCGTACTGCCTTTCAGAAGACCATGGTTCGAGCTCTGGTTCGACTAAAATCCAAAATTATAGAAAATGAATTCTTCTAACTACGACCGCTCCTCAGCAAGGAATGTCAAGCGTCCCGAGTGTATTTCTGACATGAAATAAAAAGTTCCTCAAAAAAACCCATCGGTTGTCTTCACTCTTCAGCACACCCATTCACTTTGCATTCTTATCCAGTCTAGAGCGTGGGGAGTTCCTCTTATGCTATCGAAGACTGCCTTAAAATCGACAAAGAGGTTGTGTTGGTTTCTTCCAAGATTCGATCTTCTCAAGTTCCTTTCGCTACGAGATTGATTATAGATTTTGGAGCCGCTTGCTTCAAAGCCAACGGATGCTCGCAGCAGCACCTCTGCTAAGTCTCTGCGCGGGTTATGCAACACATCACCTAGAAGATGAGTCGTTTGCCTTTGAGAGACCTCGGTTCACCACGCGAGCCGAAATATTTACAGGCAGCTACAGTGATAACGGCTTTTGCGAGAATCACGGCCAACATTGAGGGCCCCCAATACTGTACACGGCTCCTATATGAGGGACAGCACTGCGTCTAAAAACATATGCTTATAAGTCAAAGACAGTTGTCAGGCTAAGTGTCGTTACAGTTGCCTGTGTGTGTGGCATAAATCGGTCGGTAATGTATCTGGTCTTAAGCCACCGGAAATAATCACTTCGGGTCTTGGAAAAGACTAACAAAAAACAAAAGCTAAGAGTAGGTGTCTAACGACCGACGAGCACTAGAAGGAGAGACAGATGAGTGTTGGCGAGTGGTAAACACAACGAGCTTGGTTTGGGCCAAAATGATAGTTTAGGTCACAATTGCGCTTCAGGAGATCAGGAGAAGCGGAAGACCAGATGAATAACTCTATGCAGTAATTGTGTGAAGAGGCATTTTGGCTCAGCTTAGCTCTGAGAAGTAGGGCTGGACGGCGGTCGGGCAGGTCTAAATAAATGCGGGAGTTAAGGGTTTTAGTGCGTTGGCGTATTGCTTCGCAAGTTCAGCACAGTTGCATAATACTATTTGGACGTGGTTCCAAATTAGATGTGCCTTTAGTATCTTTTGGAGAACCCCCCTCCGATAAAAAACTGATTACTCTACCACCAAATAATTTGTAAAAAAAAACCAGAAATCTATCTCGCTCTATTTAACAAAGAACTAAAGGAAGATGACATCAACGTAAAATAGTCGGACATCAAAAAAAAAAAAAAAACAAAAAAAAAAAAAAAATAAGTAAATACAAAAAAAAACAATAAGTAAATAAAAAATGAAATAAATTGGTCGAAATGTTGCAGTTGTTGCTTCTGATAGCGAAAAGTGAATGAATATGAAGAGTAGGTAAATAGCCACAGATCTACCTACATAGGTACATACTCATACCATTTCACCATCATTGTGCTGACAGTCAGTAAACGAGTTTGTCAATTTATAGTAAAAGTGACATTGATGATTTTGAAATGTCTGACTGTAGATATATGTACATACAAGTACCATCTGTATGTATGTATGTGTCTGCTGCTAAATGAAGTTTGACATGATTTTGTGGCCACAATCCACAATCAAATTGAGTGAATGCTTAGAGCTTGTAGTACACACACACACAGAGAGAGACATGCAACAGTACTTTTACTATTGTGTTTGCAGTCAGTTCTCTGCAGGGAGAAGGCAGTCTTATGGTATATGCAAAAACTATAGTTAAATATAGAGTTATCCGATTCGTGGTGCGAAGAAACAACCAGAGACCTTCATTCATCAATCACAAGAGGTAGAGTTCAGAACAGCTCCAGAACAGCCACAACACTTAGATAATAGTACCAGAGATTGAAAACAGATCCAATGAAAAAATGTATAACGGCTTGGATGAGATGCCCTCTTTCTAATGATGAACCCCGCAAACGAATTAAAAATCATGATTTGAGGGCATGCCCCTGGGAAGGTGTCGCTGCGGAGCTGGTTGATATTCTCGTAAGAATAAAGGCTGTCCAAGAAAAGCGAAGGACGGGACAAGCACCACAATCCGCATCAAAGCGAACTTTTTCAATATATCACCGATTTGCGTCTATGCCCGGACGGAAGAGAAAGGCTGCCTACTCCGCAACCTTGCGAGAACTGAAGAGGGAAGAAAGACGCATTTGAAGACTAAAAAAGAAAGAAGCCGAGATGCGTGAGTATGAAGAGATTGCGAAGTTTTCGATGCAGTACCCGCCAGTGGAAGCAGATGAAGGCGAAGACTTCCACTGTGTTGGAAATACCAAGTTTAGAAGGACCTGGCGGAAGAAGAACCATTAATGGCAATGCCGTGATAGTAGTCATCGATCCGGGAGCAACAAGGACCCTTGTGAGTAGTGAGATGGCGAGAAAACTGGGAAGAAGAACAAAGCAAGTAAAAGCACGAGTAGTGATGGGTGATGGATGAACGAAAGAAGTAATAGAAAGTAAAAGTAAAAGCTGTAGAAGCAGAAGAGAAACTGGAAGATGAAGTGCACAAGAATGAGTTGTTTGTCCTACCAGAGTTGTTCGACGAAGTGGTGATCGGGATGATCTACTCAGCGAAGGCAAGAGAAGAAATCAGATGCGGAGTTGAATCAATAAGTCTACGAGTCGACAGAGGGAAACGCTATTACATGTACAACCATGCTGGGAGAAGAAGTCCGAGTTCAGTCATCACACCTTCAAACCTTATAACAGAGCTGACAGTGGGCAATTTAAAGAGGCTTGAGAAGATATCAAAGGCGTCCAACAACGTCGCCCACAAAGGTGGTTAGGCGAAACGACAGGCCGACCAAGCAGACGTACAGGAAGATAAATCGGAACAACGTAAAGTTAGAGCTCTTGGGACACTCACAAGTCAAGTTATAGCACGGGAGGGAGTGTAAATAGTTTTCTGGGATACGTGGGAAACGAAGTCAAGAAAAGAAAAGCAAGACCACGAGCCGAATATCTATCCGATATTTAGATAAGCGATTTCGAAGCGCACTTACACCAACCATAGCAATGACGAATGTGGCGGTAATTTAGGCGCAACATTGACCCGAACGGGTTTTGTGACGGTGAGTCTCGTTGCTGCAAGTGAGGGCAGGGTGTAAGGACCCCAAAATCTTACATGTCGGAGCCCTTACAATATCACAAGAAAGTATAACACAAGAAGATTGCGATGCCACTTTTGTAATAGGAAATCAGTTTCACGAAAGAATTATTTTAAATTTTATTTTTTATTTTTACGTTTTGGAAACCGCAAAATGGTTGGCACTATATTTGTGGTCAATTACTTTATATACTTTTTTAAATATTGTATATTTCCTCCACATACTTACCTACGTGGCATTACGGTTTCTTCGGGGAATACATCTATGAAATTCGCGTCACAGTCATTGGGTTTGCTTAATCTAAAATCTATGAACTTCGCTTGTATCTAAGGAAAGGAAAGACATATACATACATACATATATATAGGTTAAATAAAGAAATTACGGTAAATTGAAATTTTCAATTATCATCTATTTACCCGCCATTTCTCTTCCACTTTTATTTGCCATATACAATCTAATGGCACTCTGTTCTTCAATACAGTCTCTCGTATATTGTCGGGCACATCCGTGGAGTTGGCGTAACCCTCAAAGTCACCCTTTTCGATTGTGCAATTTAGATCGGTGCTTGGCGCTGGTTAATTAAAGAGAGCAAACAAATAAAATTATTATAGTTTTAACGGTAAA
Organism: Ceratitis rosa; assembly: GCA_037013455.1. NCBI lineage: Eukaryota > Metazoa > Arthropoda > Insecta > Diptera > Tephritidae > Ceratitis > Ceratitis rosa. The sequence continues at coordinate 10,659,754 of JAWMAG010000008.1, read as the reverse complement.
GAATATGTGATGAGTGGCAAGTGAAGAGTTGGATATAGTAAGACCAGATCAACATGAGTTGAGTATACTCATTTGAGCATCTACGTGTATGTTAACCTTTTGGGGTTACAACTGACTTTAATAAAGCCATACCATATTAAGTCAAATCTGCTCAGTTTACGGTTATAGCAGACGACGTTACATCTTAGTGTTGGTTGGACAGTAGTCAACAAAAGTACTACACTCTAGTGAAGAAAGTATCATCAGATTACTCACTATCGCTACTAAGTAAGAAGTCTCTTCTGGTTGCCGATTCCATATCATTTTGCATGAGAAAGAGCAACGAAAGAATTGATGAAATCCTTTGAAATATTCTTCCGAGATCGCCTCAGGATTACTACAGAAAAACGTTTCCAAATCGCACGACGCAGCGTCCAAAATTCGGACGACATAATCGCCCACCAGAGTAGGTGATTAGAGCAACCTCAGACTAATGCGAATCCTCAGACATGACGGATTTCTATAAAACGCGGCAGAAAATTGAGCCTCTCGGTGTCTTAATGTTTTGCCAACAAATTAAGAGGTCTAAAATATATTGCAAACTAATTTTGGACGTCTGTTTAGTATTTAGGATAAAAAACTTTTTATTTCATGCCAGATATATATATGCTCTGGCGAGGGGTGATCGCAATTGGATCTATAATTTTATATATTGGACAACTCTAAATAGGGACAAATGTCGTAATTGAGTTCATCCAATCGGATACTCTGGATATCAGTTACTTTTAAAGGTGCGGATCAAAGTTAGAACAGTGGATAAGTAGTTGCTCTGCTAGAATATCTGGACCTCCGCTGAGCTGGGATTTCGCTTGTTTCACGTTGCAATTCTAGCTCTTCTGCTTCAATCGGTGAACTTTTTACTCTAATTGAGTTCTCATTTAGAGAAAGAGAGCGCTCTTTATATAATATGAACGCCATTTAAGCCAATGTCAGGCGCTCTCTGCGATCGAACTGCATAAGATTCTGCTTGAAAATCATATCGGTATGCTTCTTATTACACTGAAGTTTATGTTCCTTAGTAAGTGCTGCAAAGGCCACATCAAGAGATTGCCGAACGGGGAGAGGGTACTAGAGCTTCCGAGAAATAAGAAAGGTCAGAGTGAGAGCTAAGCAAGGTCGAATAGTCATTTGCACAGAGAGGCTTCAGAAAGTTACACTAGTGGGAAAAAAGAGATATAGTTTCTCTATATGGGCCGGTATACCAGATATCAGAGAGGTTTCTGAAGAGAAAGACATCTTCACCCCCTAGTATTATATACATTGAGTATAAAGAGACGCACTGTCAAGGTATTGTATGGGCATCAAGGAGTCTTTCAAAAATAGTCTCTCCCTCTTTCAGACAAGCTTCTGGGATCGCATAAAGGTCGTCCCTATCCAAGAGGTTCGACAGACACAGACTAGGTTTGGTTAGATTAGATTACACTGGCCGGCTTATGCGTCTTACATATAGACCGTCGATCTTTTATCAGATGGATATCCGATTTATATCGATCCATATTAGTCCTAGGAATATACTTATGATATGAGTATCTCCTTTATTTTTAACGAGAATAACTCACTTAATCCTCTTCTATCTCATATCAGCCCTTTATCGTACTCACATTATAACAATTGAGACTTTTCCATCTAAATTTGGATTTTGCTTAACAATCTCTGTAAGTGATTTCATTGTTACAGATTCCAGGGGTCTTATCCAATATTGAGAGCACCATAAACCCTAAAGAGCCCCATGAATTCCCTCAACTTCGCAAGTTGGAAGGCCAAGCTCCTTTGAATGGATACCCATTCGTATAAAAATAAATATAGTCTACACATGGCGGTACTGCCCTGTATCATTGGTTCCCATCTGGAACAACCACCTTGAAGTCTTTCGTGAGGTCAATGAAGTTACGTTCTTTCTGGTTTCGTGAAAAAATTGATATGACTGTGACTTATATATCAACAAATTCACTTTTACTCTAATTTTAACTCACCTTCCTTACTCCGATCGATGTACTCGTAAACAGCCGTAAATCCCTCATACTCAATACTCTCATCCGAATGGAAATGCAACCAAAGATAACGTTCCTTCGATGTGATTTCAGGTGGAAAATTTGTACCACAAAATTTACCAATTAAATCCGAGAACCCATACTGGCCATTACGTATCTATAAGTAGAGTTGTGCGTACGCACGTGCATATGAAAAAGTATATAAAAATCAAATATCAAAGGCTGAATGCCCGCCACACTCACGCACACACACACACAGACACATACTCAACAGTTTAACACTTTATTCACGCAAATGAGCCATATAATTGAGTGCTCTTACCTCGAGAACATCAAATTTGCAATCGTCCTTCGCTTCAATGTTGAATGAATTACGAAAATCTAAACGGATTATCTGTCCTGCCGGCGCTGCAGGAGGCAAATAACACAAAAAGAGAAGAAAAGTTGATAAAATAGACGGAAGTAAGAACATATATTCACTTACACACATACAAATGTATACGTATATGTATATGTATATTATAAATACTATATAATAAGATAAAGTGTTACAAAATGTAGCAACCAAAGGCAGTCGTTGGTAGTAAAAAATATAATATTATCAGCACAACACAAATGCTCACGTGTAGAAATTTGTGGCGGAGAGACTGAAAAAAGTTCGCTCAATGGATACTACGCTGCGCTTCGGAATCATAAGACAATACGGAAATACGCCCTATTGTACTTCTCTGCTTCTGAGCCACCGTTATTAGCTCCAAACCTTACTTTTCGTTATAGAATCGTTATCTTTTTCTTGTCGGAAGAAAATTGACACTTTCTCACCGAGATCTGAGAAAAATGATTAAATTAAACTCGAACCCTGCCAGGTCCTGCGCTAAGCTGCGGTCAGCTGTGGCGAATAAAGTATCAAAAACCACAATTTGGCAAACCCTGGCTTGCTGCAAGCATTTGAAGTTATCAAAAGTAATGAAAGACCCTCATATTTGCGTCCACAATACACCAATTGGAACACATTAAGTTATTTCTGTTGAAACTAAAATTCTCTCCGTCTCTTTGTACGCTAACTATTCCTTCAGTTTTTGAGATATATTGGGTGTATGCATTATTTCGTGCGGTTTTCTAAGAGAGGGCTCTACTAGTATTATTTCGCGTCGTGTCCATCTGTGGCTATATTAATTTCAAAGGTACTCTCATTTCGCGTCGTTTTCAGTAGATGCCATTTGTTTTCGAAATTTGTACCAGATAAAGTGTTTTTGGGGGGAGTTCATTTTCATTACTTTAACATGAAGAAAAGTGCTACCGAAAGCCATCGTATTTTACTGGACGCTTATGGTGACCATGCTTTAGTTGAACGAACATGACAAAAGTGGTTTGCACGGTTTAAAAGTGGCAATTTCGACTGAGACGACGGAGAACGATCCGGACAGGCAAAAAAATTTCAAGACGAAGAATTGGAGAGATTGCTGGACGCAGATGCATGCCCGACGCAAGAAGAACTTGCAAAAGTATTAGGAGTTGATCAAGCAACCATTTCCAGACGATTAAAATCGTTAGGATTCATCTAGAAGCTTGGAAATTTGGTGCCTTATGAATTAAAGCCAAGAGACGTCGAACGTCGATTCTGCATGTCGGAATTGTTGCCACCAAAAGAAGTCATTTTTGCATCGGATTGTCACTGGCGATGAAAAATGGATTCATTATGATAACTCAAAGGGCAAGGAATCGTATGTGAAGCCCGGCTAACTATCGACATCCACGGCAAAGCCGAATATCCATGGTGTCAAGGTTATGAGCTACTGAAATCGGGTCAGACGATCAATGGGGACCTCTACCTAAAACAATTGATTCGTTTGAAAAAGGCCATCGTGGAAAAACGACCAGAATATGCGACCAGACACGAATCAATAATTTTTCATCATGACAACGCTCGACCACATGTTGCAAAGCCAGTTAAAAACTATTTGGAAAACTGTGGGTGGGAATTTCTACCTCACCCGCCTTATAGCCCAGACATAGCACCTTCCGATTACCACTTGTTCAGATCAATGCAGAATGCCCTCACCGGAGTACGTTTCACTTCAGAACAGGGTATCAGAAATTGGCTCGATCCTTTCTTGACCTCCAAGCCAGAGAATTTCTTTTGGGATGGGATTCACAAACTGCCAGAAAGATGGGCAAACATCGTGGCTGCCGATAGGCAATACTTGGAACATTAAATGTATAACAACTTTTTCAAAGTAAAGTCTGAATTTTCGAAAAAAAAACGAATTTATGCATACACCCAATAAAAAACTCAAATTCTGGCTTACAGTAGGGCGTGGAAACATTAAAGGCCACAACCGAAGTCAAGGTGACTTTAAACTTATAAATCCTCCATCCATGTGCCAAATCATGGAAAACACTTGTTAAAAAATTAAGAACTCTGTAAAAATAAACACTGGCCATCAACACCAAAAACTTCGTGAGGATCGGGAAGGAACTCTTCAAACTGTTCGCAACCAAACGAGATGCCAATGTTAGGTCTGCTATGTCCGATTAGACCAAAAGGCGAAGCGAATGAGGTTGGTTGTAAACGACAATAGACAACCAGCATATTTGATTCTTGCTTCCCTCGTTATTGCTGAGGGTCATAGCTCTGAAATCGGTGACCTGATGGGTAGTAACAATTGTTACTGAATTTTACTGAACCGCGTTCGGTGAAGCAAAAAGTCAGAGAGCACAATTCTGACACTTCGTTACTAGCTAACTCTTACTCACATTTCTCAGCGGACAGAGCTAATGTCAGTCTTGAAATCCAGTGTAGAATTACTCTTTCTTGCGGGTAACTCTATGGACTGTGTTTGCATTTCTGTGGTTCTCTCTCGATGAACAAAGACAAAGTTCTAAAAGTCGCTCACAACACTCACATCTTCTTTATGGTGCAGAGACTTGGACTATGAGAGAAGAAGATTTATAGGGATTTATAGGTAGTTCTGCGAACCACAGATGATGGAACTTTAAGTCATACGAGATATATATTACGACATGGATATTGTTCGATGAGTAAAGTGACAGCGGCTAAGGTGGTTTTGTTGGCGGTATGCTGAGCCTACTCTAATTAAGGGATCATATATCCACTTGTAATTTCCAAAAAAACCTATTTTTTTTTAATTATTCGAATAAACATATATTTGGGAATATTTTCCGAAAAGCTGAAGTTGGTCCGACAAACAGAATCTGAAGTTGATCCGACAAACAGTCTCGGAGAGTTTAACTTATTGTAAATGGTTTGCAGAACTTTACATGCGTTTTTCTCGAAACACTGTTTTAAGAGTCGTGAGGAAAAATTCTCTGAAACGGTTGAACCTTCTACGACCTTCGAAGACATACTTGTTGAGTAATGATCGAAGTAATACATTTTTTGACAATTATTTCGATTTTTTAAGCCGCTTTGAAATGCAGATTTTCGCCCAAAAATTTATTGTTATTTTTTGAAGCCGCCATTTTGTCAATAATCAAAATTTTCACTATTCCTTCGATCATTACCTGTACATTCATTATAAAACAAAATTTTTTTGGTTCTCGGGTTTCAGATAATTTGAAGCAGATATATCTTCTCCACCGCCAGACACCTTTTTTGAATCCCTTAAGGGGTAAAGCCACTCTTGGATTTTGGAAAACGCAAATTTTTTTTGCTTACAGGGTACCTTTGGGTCCTAGAAATGATATGCATTTGGTTTTAAAGTGGAAAAAAATATTTCTTATAGCTGAACTGATTTTATTTTGCTGTAGCGCCTCAGAGCGTTTTTCTCAAGATCACATTTTTCAAATTGGGAGAACAGATTACTTGGACCCTATTGCACCGATTTATCTGAAATTTTGATGGTAGCTTCACAAATATATATTTTTTTGGAAGTACGTAGCAGTTTTTCGATTAAATGAAAACTTTTTTTATATAATTTAGTGTGTATTTTTAGTCAAAACCCAGTCTTTTAAAAAAAGATGTGCCGCTTTCACAAAAATTATTTAAAATTAAATCCGTACGTACTTCCAAAGACTATAGTTTGTAGATCATAAAACCTTTTTCTTTTCTGTTCTAGGTCTCATTCTTTAGAAGAAATCAGTCCTCCCGTGGACGCCTTTCAAAAAAACATGGATTAAATAAGGGACTTTATCACCGCCATGTGGTAAAAAAATAATAATTAAAGAAAATTTTTTAGATTTTTTTTAAATAGAAATTCTTTTCCCATATTCCTACAATGAATTTAAAAAAATGAGTCTATTTTTCAACCTAGAGGGCTTTACTCCTTAAGAGACATTTTTTTATTGAAAATATTAAATAAAAACTTTTAAGGTAAATTTATTCTTCTCTGCGTCACTACATATTTAATATCCCATAATAAAAGGTAAAGAGAAATAATTGAAATTTTTTTTCATATTCCATAAGCGAACCTTGGTCAGTCCCCCTCATCGTATGTTGCTACTACAACTGTATGGCATCATGAATAAAAAATTATATTTGCACATATTTAAACGTGACATTTGTTCATTATATACGCATATCTATACATTTGTATATATGTATATAAGCGCGTTTTAACATTCACGTTTGTGCCCATTCTTTCCACCAACATCATTCCACCTCATCTATGTTGTCGTCGTGTTGCGTGTCTTTTGTCAATTACCATTATATATATTATACATACATACACGTATACATAATGTATGCTTTGTGTGCGCACCGCCTGCAGGGCGTAAGCGTGTTATGTAAGCGCGTAATTTTTAACATTCCACATGCAACATGCAACATTCAACATTTTCAACGTTTACCTTTGACTTTCGACTCACCTGTAATAACGCGTGTACAGTTAATGTTCTTTGGATAATTATTCGGAAAATCGGGACTGTAGAATTCATTTTTCTCCGTGTCGCCCTCAACAAATTGTCGACATTTGTCTACCGGCTCCTCGTCCTTCGCCTCGCGCACCCAACGACTGAGCGACTGAGGCGTATGGTGGGACTGAGAGTGCGAGTGGGAGGGCGACTGTGGGTGGGCTTGCTGCGCGTGGTAGGAGAGTGTCGCATAATTATGTGTGTTGACGGCAATAGAGGAGGGTTTGTTGCTGTTGCTGTTGTCGTTGTTTTTGTTGTTGTTAACATTCTTCTCCGCCTTTGATGCGGAAAATTTGTGTTGTTGATATTGACGATCCACTTCCATTTCCCTCTTTAGTGCCATCTCCACAGCCATTTGCGCATCCGTTTCCGTCGACATTGCCGTTGTCGTCGTCGTCATCGTCGTTGACGTTGTTGTAGTCGACTGCTTGAGGTTGTTGGCGTTTTTGCTGTTACTGTTGTTGCTTTTGTTGTTATTATATGAAATGTGCTTTGAGTCAAATTGATTGCTTTGTGGTGTTGCTGGTGCTGTTGCGCCTTCACTTGTTGCTGTTGTTGTTGTGCGTCTTTTTGTTGACTCTGTTTTTATTGAGTTTTCTATTGCTGGTATTGACGTTGTTGTTGTTGCAATTATTGGCGTTGTAATGCCAGCAATTTCATTATTCCTATTGCTATTTTTGTTGTTTTTGCCATTATTGCTGATTGCTATTTGCGTTTGTGACGACGTTCTTCTGCTTGCCTGCGTCACCGTCACCGCTTGAGCTGCTTTGCTTTGGTTTTCGAGCGTTTCTGTAATCATTGTAGTGGTCGTGTCGTCGTGTCTTTGTGTTTCGCTCGCTTTTCTGCTATTTACGTCAACAACACGTCCTTGTTGTTGGTATTGCAATGCATACCGCATATTTTGTAATATTTGCTTTTGTTGTTGTTGTTGTTGCTGCTGCTGTTCTCCTTTCAGCTGTCTATTATTGTGCCAATAATGTTGTTGTTGTTTCTGTTGCTGCTGCTGCTGCTGGCTTTGCTCATGTTTTTTGCTTTGTTGCTGTAGCTGTAGTTGTAACGGCAGCAGCTCTTGCGTATATATCATTGTACCGTTATTTATGTCACTGACATTTATATTGGCTCCGTTGTCAGGCGGCATCTTTATTGCCTCATCACTGGCAGCATGGCTGTGTTGCGTGTTGATTGGTGATTGTGCTGTTGTTGTTGCTGTTGTTGTTGTTGTTGTTCTAAATTTTCTCTTTGCTGCTGTTGTAGTGTACTCCACAATTGTGGGCTCTTCTCCTTGTAATATTATTGTCATCGATTGAGGTGTTGAAACCATATGCTCATCCTCTTCGTCCTGCAGCAACACATCCTCGCTGGTCGCTTCGTTACTTCTAACCTCTAAATCTGGCGCCGTTGGCTGACTCCAGTGCGTCTTGTTGTTTGAATCATTAATGTTTGTTTTGTTGTTGCTGTTGCTGCTGGCAATCAAATTTGAATTGTAGCTGTTGACATTGTTGCTGCCATTTTTGTTGTTGTTGTTGCTGTTGCTGCTGTCGTAATAGTAGTTGTCCTTATCACCATTGTTGGCATTGTACCTGTTGGCATCAATAAAACCCATCGCTTCCAGCTTTTTGATTGTTCGTCTCGCACTCGTTTTTATTGTTAGAGGATTTGTATTTGTTGTTGTTGTTGTTGTTGTTGTAGGTGCTGTAGTTGCTGTTTTTCTCGACGCCGTTACATTTGCCTCTTTATAGTTGTCAGCAAAATGTTGTGCTTGTTGTACATTGGGCGATACTAAAAACGCAGAGTGTGGGGAAGAGAGAGAGAGAGAGAGAGAGAGAAAAGAAAATTAAATACAGTTAGTTATTGAGTTATTGAGTAAGAGAAGCAGTTTTTATATCAAAATATCTTATGACTCAAGTCTGTGATATTTAAGCGCCACCATAGAAGATCCAGAACTCCAAAGATATTTTACTGCGAGATTTTGGGGTTTAGTATGAACTCGAAAGAGGTTCCATTAACCAATGCCAGGAGCCTTTATCTTTTTCTAATGTGAATAGCATAATAAGCCAGCTTAGCTTAGGTTGAAGTGACTGCTGGGCATCAGCTCAATTAAGTCATGAAACGGATGCTATCAGCCCTTATCCGCTCATTAAACCAATGTGCGGAGTTAGCAAAGGAGGTTACTGGTCTTAGAAGCTTTAGTCTACTCTTCCAAAAAGTGGGGTATTCGCCTTATGGCTTCTCTAACACCTCTGCAGAATGTTCAGCCTATCGGCTTGCCTGCCTGAAAAAAGATGTTAGGTAAGAAGACACATCGTTGTAGATACTTCCCTTTCTATTTAGCGAGAAAAGTTCTCTCGACCTTCTTTCATTTCTGAGTGCCTACATTACCCTAGTCAAATGGCAACAATTCTGATCCATCTTGATTTGGCATAAAGCATGAGCTTAAAACTGGAGAGCGGCGTTCCTCTTAGTGCTGCCTAGCTACTCGAGATGATGTAGATATAATTTACCTAGAGTACCATTAGACCTGGACTATTATCAGTCTCATGTATGGCAGCCGATTTAGCTTGAAAGAAAATGCTAGTTCCTATCTCCTTCCTAAAGTCCTTAAAGGTTGTGCTGTAGTCCGCCATTTTTGGAAGATGGAAACTTTTTATACTATTGGTATGACCTATATATGAGTTTTATCCTCTGCACTCTGTGGAAAGTAGAGGTGTTCGATTTCCTCTCGTTTTATGGCCACAAAACCACTACTCCGTAGGTAGATCACTTCTAGTCTAAGATTGCTTAGTGAAGATAATAAGCTCCGGGTAGTGTGGGTTACTGCTTAATCCACTTTTCTCTCCGCCTTTGTCCGCCCTGCATGACATTGGAAATTTATTCACTAAAACTTCGATGCGGTCGCTTCTTTCTGTAAGTTTTTCGTAATCTAGTGTTTGGATGAGCAGTCGGCTATCTCTCGGCGTTTAATCTCTGGAAGCCTTCGAGGAAAACTCAAAATTGAATTTATTTTTATCGCAAGTCTAGTAATGAAAATGCCGCCGAAAAAACTTGAACTTTCAAGTCCAGAAGGACCTTTTTGCTATTGGTGCTGCTGGTCTGAATAACTGGTTGAGCTCGGCTAACTATTTTAGACCGGCTCAGACCGGTCTTAAAACTCTAAAAGAAGTAATTTAGAAGCAGCTCGAGAGAACTTGCCTTGCTCTTATATATAAACATTCTATTGCGCTATAGAAGGATAAAAGTGGAATCAAGACAGACTTTACAGACTACCTTGTAGAGGGACTCTTCAGAGACTTGTATATGAAATGAAGTGGGTGTTTGCGTAGAACTCAAGGTTGTTATGAGGAATGCAATAGTTGATGGCATAAATACATAGCTAAAAGTGCTATTCATCTATTAAAGAAGCCATAAACTCGGTACATTTCTCAGAAATTTCATATGGGCGGTACCCAAGATGGGTTGGCTTACAGGTAGATATTGGCAATAAGTTGAGCTGAAGTTGTCGAATATCTGCGGTAGGGCTTCTTATGCGAAGTAGACTTCATCATTAATTCAAAGATATTATAAGGCTTCCCGGTTTGAGGGCGGGCTAATTTACGTGGTCTGGTCCTACGTTAACTCAAAACGCTTGTGTTTCTGCTCTTTGGAAATAACCAACTAGTAGGTGTGGCAATCTGTCTTGTATGAGATGATCGGACTTAGCGAGGCCGTGAATTAAGGTACTCTAGAACCCAAGGTGCACTCTCTGTTATGGAGATTATAATTCAAAAATCTATTTCATCCATAAATAGTTGTCTACCTCTTTGAAAAACGAATCATATTTTTAAGAAACGTTTAAAGCTTGATAAAAATTACAAAAGACATTTGTCATTTTAGGGTCAATAAACTTAGATAACCTAACCTAATCTAACCTAACCTCACTTAACTCAACCTCACTTAACCTACCAAAACGTAACTAAACAGTGATTCTCTCCAATATATTTTTCTACGTAAAAAACTTATATGTATGTATTATTTGTTCGCCTTAAAGGCAATGAAAAGCTGCTGCCATGTAAAAATCTACAATAAAAATGTATAAAAAGCGTAGTAAACAAAAAATATATGTAAATTCACAGGTGGTGTGCAGGCAAACAAGCGTACAAGTGTGTTCAGTGCCAATTTCCGGCTATTTTTACAAAACATATTGCACGCAAAGCCTTAGCTCTGTAGTTGCCCAGCTTGTAGCCCGAAGCTCTTTCCTCTCTTGCTCTATTCAATACCAACAATAAAATACATATTCGGTGACACGTTCCCTTTTATTTGAGGTACACCAATATTTCTATGTTGTATTTGTATGGGCAACGGACACAGCTTCGGATTTATTTTTCAACATAAAACATGTGCGTGTATGTATGTATGTGTGTGTGTGTGTGTGTGTGTGTGTGTGTGTGTGTGTGTGTGTGTGTGTGTGTGTGTGTATGTGTGTGTGTGTGATGATTCAATTTACACCGGCTCTTGTGAGTAAGGAAATAAGGAAATAAGGAAATATAAATATTGTTGGCTTCGACTATAATTTGAGTATAGAGTGTGCAAAAGGGGAAAGAGAAAATTGCTAAAGAAAATACATTTATTATTTTACCACTTTTCCTCTGCATTGTCCCTTATTCCTTGAAAATAATTGTATAGAAATATCTAACAAATTCTATTTGAATGGCAATATGAAGCAAATTTAAATCAATAGAAATGCGACATGACCTGATTTGATTTTTATGTAAGTTATTTATACAAATATAAGCAATTATGGAAAATTTTATCTTTGAGTTTGGGGAAAATTTTTAATCTGCATTTCTTATGAAAATAAAGCTAATACTTTTAAAAAGGATAATAATTTCTATAAAACTCAAATATCGGTATTAAACTAATTGGTCACAAAAATTAAAAAAACATATATATACATATATATATAAATAAAATAGACAAGAATGAATAGTGGCGAAGTAAAATAATAAAAATATTAGAATAAAAATTAAAATATATTAATAAAAAATACAGAACAAGAAAATAAATTATGGTATGCTAGAATGAAACGAAAAAATAAACAAATAAAAAATAATGGAATAAAGGAAATTTACCCAAAATAATATAAAAAAATTAATAATTGAAAAAAAAAATAAATCTAAATAAATAAAATAAAATAAAATAAATAAAAATAAAAATTAATAATATAAAACAAAATAAAATAAAAAGAAAATACATAACAAAAATTATAAATTAAGATAAAAATATTAAATCGAACAAAAAATATTAGATATATAAAATAAAATAAAATAAAAAAACAACATAGTATAAAGTAAAATTGAATAATAATATAAAAATATAATAATATGAAAGAAATTAAATTAAATTCTTCTTCTTCTTTAATGGTATTGGCACTGCTTACAATCGCCCTAATCAATTTTAGCACGCCATTCATCTCTTCTTTTCGCTGTTCACCTCATCCTTCCAACACAGTGGGGGTCTTCCTCTTCCTCTGCTCTCCACCTGAACTTTCCAACGTAGCGACGGTCTTCCTCTTCCTCTGTTCCCCACCAGCGGATATTGCATTGAATACTTTCAAAGCTGGAGTGCTCATTTATTTGCACCAAGTCTGCGGTATTCGCCGTTGACAATGCGCAAAGGACCATAAATCGTTCCCAAAACTTTTCTGTCGAAGCCTTCCAGCGCCGATTCATCAGATGTGGCGTTTGTCCACGCTTCTGTCTCATATAGTAGGACGGGTAGGATGAGCGACTTGTAGAGTTTCCACTTTACTCGTCGAGAGAGAACTTTACTTTTCAATTGTCTACTCAGTCCAAAGTAGCAACTGTTCGCAAGAGTGATTCTGCGTTGGATTTCAAGGCGGACATTAATATTGGCTCATGGTGCGGATGTTGATGCCAGTGATGTCAATATCATCGGAGTACGCCAGCAGTTGTACAATCTTGCAAAAGATTGTACCTTCTTTATTCAGTTCTGCAGCTAAGTATTATTATCTCCATCAATAAATTAAAGAAGTCACATGATAAGGAATCACCCTGTCTGGAACCTTGTTTGGTATAGAACGATCTTGACGGAACTTTTAGCGTTGCTCAAGGTCAATTTGCATAGCTGTATAAGTTTTACGGGGATGCCAAATTCAGACACAGAGGGTCTCTTCCAAGATTTGTCGCATGGTGACTGACTGATTACTTATGGATTTGCCAGGTCTAAATCCACCCTGATAAGACCTAATCGGTTTGCTGATGGTGGGCTTTAGTCTTTCACACAATATGCTTGATAAGACCTTGTATGCGATGTTAAGGAGGCTTATCCCATGGTAATTGGCGCAGACTGTGGGAGTGCCCTTTTTGTAGATTAGATATTCGAACCTCGAAAAAGTCGGCAACGTCCTTTCCATCATCATCAATTGAGATGTCGGGCTCACCACCTACGGGTGTTTCATTTTCACTGCCACTCAGCAGGCTGGAGAAGTGTTTCCTCTATAAATTCAATATATTCTGGGCATCCATCATTAGATCCCTCCTCTGGGTCCTACAAGAGCTTGTTCCAGTCTTGAAAGTCGGCAGCTTTTCAAGCTCTTCATACTCACGCATTTTGGCATCCTTCTTCTTTTTCCTTACAAATGCGTGTTACGTCCTCCTTCAGCTCTCGGTACTCTCCCACCCCGCGCGTGTTGTGGTCGATCGCAATGTTGCGTGGTGGGCAGTCTGTTTTCTCTCCACTGCAGTTCGACATTTCTCATCGTACCAGCTCTTTTTCTGGCACTGCCGAAAACCGATTGTATCCATAGCGGTGGTACGTAGAATGATTGAGATGCCATTCCACAGTTTCCTTATATTAAAATGCTAATGAGTGCTCTCAGAAAGCAGGTGTACAAGGCGAGCAGAAAACCGCTCGGCAAGCTGTTGTGTTTGCAGCTTTTCGACATCGAACTTTCTTATGTTTGTTGACGGGCGTTCTTTGATACACAGCGGTACGTGCGTATATCAATTAGCTGCGACAAGATAGTAGACGGAATTGATGTTAGGACCTAAGATTGTGCGCTTATCTAAAACACTTGATACATGTCTTCCGTCTATCACAACATGATCGACCTGGTTGAGAGTTTTCCGATCTGGAGACAGCCAATTAGGTTCATGAATTTTTTTTTGCTGGAATCTAGTGCTACACACAACCATATATCGGGCCCTGGCAAACTCGAACAGCCTCAACCCATTAGGGATCTTTAGTTGTGGAGGCTGAATTTTCCGACAGGTGTCGCCAAGCACGATTTTCACATCGTTGCGGGTTCAGCGCTCATAACTATGCTCAAGGCGCTCATAAAAAGCATCTTTGGGCAAATCGTCCTTCTCTTCTGTCAGGGCGTGTGCGCAAATCAATGATTTGGTAAAAAATTACCCTTTGATGCGCATTGTGGCTAGACGTTCATCCACCGGAGTGAATGACAGTACTTGACGACGGAGTCTCTCTCCCGTCACAAATCCGACACCAAATTTCTGCTTCTTTATATGGCCGCTGTAGTATATTTCACAAGGATCCTTCCTTCCGTCCTTGTTCCGTCCATCGCACTCCTTGGACGGCGGTGATGTCATCCTTTAATTTTATTTAGACATCGACCAGCTGGGCAGCGGCACCTTCCCAATTAGGGCAGCGGACATTCCAGGTGCATGACTTCAAATCGTAATTCTTAGAACATTTGCGGGGGTCGTCATCAAAAGGGGGTCTCTCGTCCGAAGCTGATTTAAATTTTTCATTGGGCCTTACTTTTCAATAGGTGGGTCCCAAATCCTACACACAACCGGCTCCAAACGGATGTTTGTTGGCTACCTTGGCCTAAGACCGGTAGTTGTAAGCTCCTTAAACCATGTCCAGCCACTCCGGTGAATGGCAGTCAAAAACTTTCCTCACTTGCGTGAGCTTCTACACATAATCCCATCCCATTAAATAAAGTAAAATAGAATAAAATAAAATCAAAAATATAAAGTGAAATTAATATTTTTGGAAGGGTGTCTAATATCCCGAAAGAAGACGAATACCACTTGGAAGCACCTGGAACGGTCAAAAAGAATAATAGAAAACAGACACTTTACTTTTTACCTTTTTTTGTTTTGGCATTCAAGTACATATCTCCAAGGTAACATTAACAACAGAAATTCAACAATAAATTTCTGTCGAAATCATATTAAGCGGACTTTGATTTATTTGCTTATCTCGCGCTCATCATCACGCCCATACACTATCTTAAATACACCTCAACAAACTAACAGTCCAACTTTATTTATCACTCAAGGAATTGTTCTTCATTACTTTTAATTATTATGACTAACAAAGCAGCAGTTAAGCGGGATATTTAGCAAATCCATTAAAGACGACAACAAATAATAATTACAAAGCAAAATATATACATATATATATATATATAGAAGCGTATATACCATACTATGTGTGTGCTCGACTATAAGTGTAGATAAAGAGACAAAAGATACTTACCAAGAACAATGCCCATAGCGACGACCAAGAAAAGTGTGAACCAGCGACAGCAATAACTGGAACCCTTGTGCTTCATCATTTACTCTCAATTGGGGTTGGCATCACCCACCCACAAACGCCACCGCCCAAACAAGCGCCTTTGGGTATTTTGTGTACGATGCGACCCCGAATTCCGAGCGCTCCTCTTGAAGGCAATGCGAACCAGCCAAACAGCTGTGTGCAGATGTGTACTGTCACAAAATGTCACAGGCGACTAAGCGTTGCGTTGGTCGATTGTAGCGGACGCCTAAGTTAGAGTTCGTCCGTCTGATGTGCAGCAGCTATGACAATGAGTCCTTTGACAGTGATTTGTTGCTGTTGTTCCACCAATGATGGCAACATAGCAAGTGACATAAAGGCGCATAAGCTTTCTTACTGGTACCACCGTCACTTTCTTGCTTGCTGCTTGCAGCACACGCCCGCTGGCTGACGACTTTGGCGCTTCAACTTCACCAGCTGTTGAGTTCAAATGCAAATTCTATGTAGTTTTTTTCTTCTTCTTCTTCTTTTATGTGGTTGACAATGTGTGGATGGGGATGGGGATGATGATGATGTTGTTGTTCTTATAATTGATGTGTACTGTGAATGAGGGGTCCACAAAGCTGCTGCAAAATCTCCGCTCCAAATCACAGTCTATTGTACTAGTTTACCAGTTGATAAGTTGAATTTGCTGGTATCTGTCGAGCTTCTACCTACAACTCCCAGCTGTTTGTTCCTTGCTCCTTGCTCCTCGCCGCTGGCTGTTAGTTGCTGACGGCTAACTAAATTAGCTCCCTGCTGCTGGCGTAATGATTGAGTTTTTCATGCAATTTATTACACATTTGCCTCCGTGCGATGCCCACTCCCACACAACTAGTTGTTGTTGTTGTAGTTGTTGTTGTCGCTCTCACAGCGGCATTGAATGTTCCATTTACATTTGACTGGCTCCCGTACGGACTTGTAGTCCGTTTGCTTTATTTTGTATGCTTCTGCCTCGTTGTCGTTTCGTTTTTCTTCTTGTTCGCTCCTTCAACGTATTCTTCTTCTTCTTGTTTTGTTCTAACCACAGTGGGAGGCCGGTAAATGTCTGTTTCTTGTGTTCGTTGGTATAAATTTAATTTAGCACCGATGAGACCACACTTGATGTCTCCACTTTGGTGGTGAGAGGACAAAGAGAGAGCCGCCGGGTGGCAACTCCAATAAATTCTTTCAATGTAGGCTTTGATTAATTTTATTTTGTTTTACTCTTTTTTGTTGTCTTTGTACCAAGCTTGGCAATGTTTTTGCTCTTAAGCACACTTATTTTTCTGTTTTTTTGTTCTCTGCTTCTCTCAACACTACTATGTCGCTAGGAATGAATGACATTTGCCCATTTCGTTTATTGCTATTTATATATTTATATTACTTCCATCATCCATTCATTCGTTCGTTCATTCATTCATTCATTCACTTATTTCGACACTTAATCATTTATTCATTTATTGTTGGCTTTATTTAACAAGTACCTTCTTCACTCTCCTCTCACTCTCTCTCTCTCTTGTCATATTCATTTTTTATGGACGCTTCAATTGTGTGGTCTTGACTAATTTACGCATGTCATTTGAATTAAGATTGGCATAAATAAATTGCTTAAGAAATTCATGGTAGGAATGGTTAATTTTTGTAAAGCGTGTATATATATATAAGTATATGAAGAAATGGTAATAATAAAATCGAATGATTGCAGAGTAAATATAATCAATAAATTCAAATTGAAAAAAAAATCTTTTTTTTCATTTCTCTAGTTATTTAAAGTATTAAGGATTCCTGAAGAATGTGCAGAAGTCCACATACATAAGTGACCGAAGGTGCCTTTTACGAGCGCCTGGAGCGTACTCATGAGTGCTACCCCGCCACGATGAGAATATCGTGCTTAGCGAATTTAATGCCAAGGTGGGTATAGGAGGTATCTTTGGTACAACTGTACGAAAATTCAGCCTCCACAACGAAAGATCCCCTAATCTGGTTGTCTGTAGTACTAGAAAAACACAAAACCAGATCGATCATGTTGTGATAGACGGAAGACATGTCTCCAGTGTTCTTGACGTGCGTATACTAAGAGGACCAAACATCAATTCGGACTACCCAATTGTTGCCGGGAAGATACGCACCCGCCTCTGTGCATCAAAGAACGCCCGTCATCAAACACAAAGAAAACTCGACGTCGAAAAGCTGCTATCACAACAGCCTGCGGAGCGGGTTTTACTCAACTTGCACACGGATGTTTAGAGCTCTCTGAGAGCTCTCATCAGCAACTCAGTATAAAGGAATTGTGGGACGGAGATTCATGTTCCCTACGTACAGCTACAAACGAAGTTATTGGACTTCGGAAAGATTCTGCAGACAAAAAAAAACAAATAGATTGAAATGCATGAAAATGAAGAGCTTGAGAAGCTGACCAACAAGGGTAATGCTCGAAAATTCTAAGAGAAGATACGTTGGCTCACAGAAGGTTTCAAGACCGGAGTAAAGCTCTGGTAGCACCCAGACAGGTGATCTAGTGACTAGTTCAGAGCATACTTCTCCAGCCTACTGAATGGCAGTGAAAATAAAACACCCGGAGATGACGAACCCGAAATCCCAGTCGATGACGATGGAAAACACGTTCCACTACCCGACTATGAACAACAAAGCGGAATTATTCAAACATGGCGGCGAAGAGCTGACAAGGTGCATGCATTAGCTACTTTGCAGAATATGGTCGGACGAAAGTATGCCCGACGATTGGAATTGAAGTGTGATCTACCCAATCTACAAAAAAGACGATCCTACAGACTGTGGCAATTACCGTGCAATAAGCCTTCTTAACATCGCATAAGGTATTATCAAACGTATTTTGTGAAAGACTAAAGCCTACTGTCAACAAACTGGTTAGACCTTATCTTGGAAAAGACCTGTAAAAATAGGATCGACTGCATCTACGCCGCAATATCTGAATTTGGTATCCCCGCAAAACTTACGTGTATACTGCTAAGTAAACTGACCTTAAGCAACACCAAGGGCTCAGTCAGGATCAGGAAGAACTTCCCCGAGCTGTTCGATATCAAATGAGGTTATAGACAAGTGATGCGGCGTTAGGAGTTTTCGAGAGTTGGGAACGGTGGATACCGCTGTCGGTGGATTGATGAACTCCATGAGGTACACGTATATGGTGACATCGACAAACAAGTAACAGCGGCTGCGCTGGCTAGGTCATGTGGTCCGAATAGATGATAGCACTGCAGCTTTGAAAGTTTTCGATGCAGTACCCGGCGGTGGAAGCAGAGGAAGGGGAAGACTTCCACTCCGTCGGAGAGAGCAGGCAAAGAAGAATACAGTTGAATTTGGTATCTCCAATTGGCGCCAAACAGCGAGAGAAAGGAATTAATGGCGCAATGTTATAAATTCGACTATAATCGTGTAAGTAGTGTCTACACCAGTAAAGAAGAAGAAGATTCGAGAATACTAATTTTTTCAAAAATTCTCAAAAAAAAAAAAAAAATCGAAACAATCAAATATTCATAACAATAGGCTTTTAGGTTTTTTCAATTGTTATTCCAATACCACACCAGGAGATAGCTAGTTGTCAATATTTATGAAAAATGTGATACTTACACACATACATGCATGTATATACATATAGGTATATAAACTCAACTTCATTCATTGATAGTTTTCTTGAATTTCAAACACTCCATCACTCTCATCAACCGAAAGTATAAACAACTTTCCTGCAGAAATTTTGAAAGTGCAAAGGTGAACATTACTTTCGGTTAAATAAAACTTAACCGGAGGACTTATATTACATTATATTTGAGTTCAAAAGACCAAATGAGTTGACTGCTCGGCACACAAACCACATAAGCGACAGTTAAGCGGTGAAGAAAACTTGATTGATGTCATACAAAGTGACGTGGCTTCTCACGACGGCAGCTACGGTGCAAGAATCATTCGAAGAAGAAGAAAAGGAAGAAGAAGAAGTAGTTTGAGAAGAAGAAGAAGAAAAATAAGATAAGTGAAATGAAAGTTTGGCGTGAATTTTTAATAAAAAGTTAACATAATAGCACACGTCTTCAGCCAAAATCACTTGAGAGGCAGTGATTATGCATGCGCTGTATGTACCCTGTAGGCTAAAGCTAAAATAAAATTGTAGTTTTTACTAGCATTACGGAGAACGAAATCAAACTACTACACTATTTATTTGCAAATTTCAGCAATCGCGGTTGTAGGATTTTTTTTTTCGCTTCAGTGAAGTTTTTATTCAACATGCTCAATTAAACTAGTATTTTACTAGTATGGTGCTGATATATAATTGAGTAATTGACCTTGATTTCACTGTAATGACCTCCTTTGCTTAAAATATTAATCCTTAACATTAAGTCAAATGTTCGAAAATGAATTAATTAGCGTTGAATTGGAAATTATAATATTATAATTCCCTCACACAACTACCATGCTTACCGGCAGGGTATGTGCAAACATTAAATGTACATATGTATACGTTTATTGCTTAATTAATTCCCGCCGAGTTTTATTTTCTTTTTGTTTCCTACAGCAAGAAGGCGAATTCAATTAGAACTTTTATATATATCGTATATTATGGATAAATTTAATTTTTGGCATATTAAGCAGGATTATATATTTGTCCTGAAAAAAAATAAAAAAACAAATGAGAAAGAGAAAGAGAGACCTTAGTGTTAATTAACTCATTTAGTATTAAGTTCGAACTACCTTCCTGTGAGTTAAATAGGCAAGTGTATTATTATTTAATTAATTCTCTTCTTTCTTTATTAGAAAATTTATTTTACATGGAAAATATTTTATGTTGGACATATGCAAGCGCCAGTCTTAAGGTCAAAGGTCACTTGAAAACCTAATTAATTTGATATTGTTTAATTTTAATTAATGTAAAATAATTTTTTTCTAGTCCCTCTCACTCTTTTAAAAGTAATTTCACAATAAACCTGGTTTGAGTTCAGCAGTGCGTATACGTAACCAAAGTAGCCTTATGGCATATATGCTGAAATCGAACTTTCAATAACTTTGAAATACCTAAGGCGATTATTTAAAAATGTAAAAGAGATTTCAGAATCAAACTGTTTTTTTTTTAAATGGAAGCAAATTAATTTAATGGTGTAATTGCCTAAATTAAGTAAGTTAAAATTATGAGATTTTTTTAAACTTTTTTTAATCCTCCCACCCTTTAGAGTGTCAGAATTTGATTAAAAATATATATATATTTCGAGATTATACAATTATAATGTTAAAGCGTTAAAAATGAAATTTCTAAAATTCAGTATGTAGCTGTATGCATTTGCTTTCCAATGGTATTAAATTTTCTTAGGTTTATTAAATATTAGTCAAAATATGACATATTTTTTAAGGCTACAATTGTTCCATTTCTCAGCCCACAACTACAAGTAAGCAATTTTAAAGCATTTTTCCAGTACGACTTCTGTCGTTTTTAACATGAAAATAATTTATTTCGTGAAAAAAATCGGTAGTTTTTGGCAGCAACTTTTACTAAGTTCAGAATTTCACCAACAAATAACTAGAAGAAGATGACAAATAAAAATAAATATTTCTAGTTCTCAATCAAGTTGATTTCCACATGTTGGTCGATCAAATGGATCTTCTCTGTTATCAAAAGCCATTCAAGCTTTCATTATAACTTTTCGACCACCCTAATTCGTAGTAATAGTATATCCAATTATGAGCTGTGTTTAATTTTAATTTGTATTAATTTTCGACACTAAACAAAGAGCTGTCGATTATACAACAACACGCAACAGCACACAACAACAGTTATACAACCAAAGTGGCAACAATAACAAGCAAATAAAGAACAGCGAAGAATATTTCCCACATTAATCACTAATTGGCAATTATGCGGTTATGAGAATGTGCATAAAAGCGCACTTATACTGGCACGAAATCAGTATGTATGTCTGTGTGTGTGCACTTATGCATATTGATGATTCTACTTGTTGATGATGAGTACTCGTAGTTGCTGAATGTTAACGTAAATGGGGATTTGTGGTGACGTGGGTAAATAATTCTGCAAATTATTTTGGATTAATTATTAGTGGATGCGAGATGAGCTGCCAATGTGGCTTAGAAAGATAGAAGTGTCGTTGAATTTAGATATAATTGGGGCTTTGTAATAGCTAAAGCGATTTTCGGCTGAGCTCCTACTCCAATTTTATTTTTTTTCCAAAAATATGAAGGGACTTAAAGT
This sequence comes from Ceratitis rosa, assembly GCA_037013455.1. NCBI lineage: Eukaryota > Metazoa > Arthropoda > Insecta > Diptera > Tephritidae > Ceratitis > Ceratitis rosa. The sequence continues at coordinate 10,638,076 of JAWMAG010000008.1, read as the reverse complement.
TTATACTAAGCCGCCAACGAACGGCTGTTGGATTTTTATGAGGAGCTTTTTATTTAATGTCAAAAATACACTCAGAGGAGTGGGCATTCGCTGCCGAGTGGTGTTGAACGAACCAGGACTCGAACTCTGATCTTCATAATTTCAGTACGCAATGTTAACCACTTGGCAATGGCCTTGAATTTAATATCGTAAAATTCCTTATACGAGTATACCTATGTATATATAATATGTATATAAGTCTCGTGTTAAGCTTAAATATTATAATACATAATTAAAGCACTACAGGGTTACATACATACATATGCACAAATAGACATAAGTATCATGTAACTGTAGCTTTTGTAATTGAAAAGCTTTAAATGACCAATATTTAATTACTGAGTGAACCATATGGTCCAATGCACTAATCCATTAGGTACTCCATTGTAATCAGCTATTGGATCAACTCGCGTGTCACTACAACCCTGCTGTTAGCCGAAGAGTGCTCGTGCTTTAACGATCGCTATTACTAAACGAAGATGCATGTGCGCAGGATGAAATTTAGCTTGTTAACGAAAAATGAACTGAAATTGAATTAGTCTCGTTTCGTTGGATCCTCAAATAGCAAAAATGCACAAATTTTAATATTTTAAATATTTTTTGGTAATAAAATATATTTTTAAATCTATATGATTTATATTATATTGGTTTATATGATTTATATTATATTAGTATGTGCATGTTTTGACCAAAGCGAATTGTTTTCGAGACTAAAAAATTATGTCAAAATGTTGTTTTTCGTATATACTCCATAATATAACCCACTGTAAGTAATTTTCAGATTAATTTCAACACTAAATCATGTACATATTCCATACTCCATTGATCATTGGGATGTTACTCAGAGATGGAGTGTGTGGTCGGTCCTTGGAACTTCGCATTTGTTAAGTGAACGACACTTGCTGTATGGATTATGGTTCATTTTGGATTACTCCTTTGTAGGCGTGGAGTACTCGTATATATGTTTCATGCGTGTGGAGTTAAATTTGTACAGCCAAACATATATACGTAATAACTGATGTTAGTACATTAACCTTTCACAAAAATATTAATTAAATCGCAATTAAATTGTTGCGCATTAAGAGTAATTATTATTTCATTTAAATTCAATTGAATCATTAAAATGGCGTTGCATACTATAATAAATGGCGTAAATGCCGCAAAATTGTTTAACAAAATAATTTATTTATTTATGTATACTTTTTTAATATAATCAACATTTATTTATATGCACAAAAATGTGTTCGTTAATTAGAAAATGAGTTGCATTAAATTATGTTGAAAAACATATTAGATTTATATGTATGCATATAGTATATACCATACATATGTATAGACAGTTGAAATTTTCACGCTTAGCGCGTGCAGTTGCTTTTACTTGAAAAAAAAAGAAAATAAGAAAAATGTTGCATAATTTTAAGCGCACATTTTTCGGCAAACAAGTAATCTGTTAGAAGTCAACGGCATAAATAAATTTTTGCCAAACTTTCGCCAAGCTCAACATTTTTGATTATTTTTAATAAACAATACAGTGAAATATGTACGTGTAGGCATTAGGAATGTCATAAGTCTAAAGGATTATCCATTAAAAGTTGTTATTTTGATAAGCCTGATATTTCGGAAGATGCCACTTTTGAAGCTGTAGTTTTATATGGTTTGTGACCTGGCGGAGACATCCGAAATTGAATGGATTGCGGTATCGAGAGTTGAATAGATTAACAAACAGACTATCCGAGAACTGTTTCTATTCCGCTTAACTCGCAAAGTTTCCGACAGACCGAAATTTTTACACAACCATACACTCTGCCATTCAGCGATCAATACCAGCAGGTACCTGCAAAATGATCCATCGGACGATAATGTTTTTAATATCAACTGATCGAACTTCAGCTCACATTACATACCAGATAACTTCCTTGATTTAGTGACGTCAAAAGAAGAATTTATCTACGGAGTATGCCCAAATATTCAAATTAATTGTAGAGATCATGGGTGGCTGAGTGAGAGATTTTTGTCACAAACTAAGCTGTCTACGATCTCAACTACACTACTCAGCTCAACATTGAACGGCCCAGAAAGATCTGTTGAGAGCTATACATTGCTATGGCGTCATTGGCTCTACTCAAGTGCTTTTCAGACGGAGACTCACTCCTTTGGAGAGTGGTCTCATATAGACTAGCATTTACATAGATAGATTAGATTCTTTCTGAGAGAATAGTAACACACCAGTGCACGTGCCTTCCCCTTTCGCCATCATGTAAGAGTCTGGGCGTGCCGCTCTCCACTAGTACGTATAACCTAAAAAAAAAATAATAATAAAAAAAAATAAAAAAAAACCTAAAATGGGAGAATCGACATGGAAATAATTGTATAAAATGATAGGTCTTCTTATGGGATGTATTTAGTTGTAGAGAGGAGGAAGAATTTGAAATCTTAACGCACTTTTTTTGGGAAAGCATTGCTTTAAGCAGGAGCTCAAGTTTCCAGGTGCGGTAACCTTTACTGAACTGAAATACGTCGATTGCTCTGTTTTGTTAATCCCACACATTTCTTTGATTTGCGGGTAGGGGCTAGTAGAATCCTCAGATTAATCACAATGGGCAACTACTTCAACCTAACCTAAGTTTCTGCTGAACTTCTTCTGAGACTTATCGCATTCGTTTACCATCCCGGAAAGTCTAACGTTCAAAAATCTTCTAAGGATAAGTCATCTCGACTTCACTTAGCCTAACCTAACCTAATCAAATCGACTTGTCGAAGTTTCTGGTACTCAAATACCAGAAATCTCTTGCCCCACAGATCAAATAGAGAGAAATTTAATCTTAGCGGGCTCTTATTTTACGGGTTTAGAATAAAGCACAATAAGTTCAAACTCTGAGTCTGGATCAATCCTATATACAGCGTGGCAGGGTATAAACATTTCTGATTTGAGGGAATTATTGCCAGAGATTTTGATCACAAGAGGGCAGTCAGGAGAACCTTGAACTTCTTCTGAATGCTCTCGCTTGGTTTCCTACCTGTTCCGTCAAGGTACTATTTCCGTAATGAATCCTACCTTCGAGTACTGCAAAAGATTGTTTTATAATCCCGGGATATGAGGAGGATGATCAGAGCAATTTCATATATTTCCTAAGGACTTTAGCGCTATTATTAAATTTCTTTTTCTACTCTCTCTCTAAATTAATCACTGTGGTTAAGCACTAGGTGATTGAAGATTTGAAGTTTCTAGAGTAAGTTAGGTTACATTGACCGGCTGAAGCGCCTAAGTAGTATTCATATAGGATGCCAATACCTTTCACGAAGTTCACTAAGGCTATCATCCAATTTTGAAGCCTCCTCTATTCCTTCGAACTGCGAAGCGCCGACGTATCTAAGGCGAGTTCTAGCCAAGGTTGGACAGAAATAGAAGAGTTGTTTTAAAGTCTAACACATGGCATCCTCCATGCACTGCTTGCATGGGATACCAATAGGTTGTCGTCCGTCGTTTGATAGGATTTGAGGTTATTACCTTTATTGCCGTCTGACTGTTTGTCGTATATGTTGATATTTTGTACACAGTTTCCTGCATTGCTAGATAACTTATTAGCTTTCTTTATAACGAGGATCTCCCTATGGAAAATACTGCAGAGCTCGCGAAGCTTGAAAAGTTGCCTGAGGTCTAGCTAGAGCAAGAGGCTACAGCGTCTTCTACATCAACCAATTTTGATCCATCCTACTCTAGGGTAAGAAGCATTACAATTTCTTCACGGAAACAACGAATTAAGATGGAGAGACTTTCGGTGAGTGGTTGCTAGGTTTGAGAGCTTCAGTACACTCTGTTAACTTGAAAATTGTTGGACTAGTTGGAAAGGCTAGTGAAGCTGAGCGAATGGGCCTTCTCAGTTAACTACTGAGAGCAAGCTTGACATCGCTGGATATTTATTTCACGGGCCTTGATTACATGACTGAGTTTCGATCTGAAATTTCCGGTTTTAGTTTATTCCAAACAAATTGACCCAGTCTATTGTGCATACGAGTACCTCGTTCGCCAAATTTCTTCCATTATATAATATATACTATATACGTGTATATATGTACGTACGAAAATTGGGAGGGATTATTGATAAAGTGGAAGAAAACTTTGCAAGCAAGTAAATTAAGCCTTCCGCTGCAATAAAATAAAGTTTGGCCAAAAATGTTGTTTTTGTTTAAGCCATAAAGGATGCTCGTCATCGTTTTAACTGAGTCTGAGAGTTAATTTTGATATGTTTTAATATCAGCAACACCGCTTTAAAGTTTTAAATTGTAAGACAAGTTTGTTGTAGCTGTTGTTTTGCTGTTTTCATTTCGTAGCAAATTTGACAACCGACGAAACCGCAAAAATTTGGAATGTAATTAAGTGAGCAGTCAAAAGCCAACTGCACAATATAATCAAGTGGTTTTGCAAAAAAAAGTCTGAAAAGCTTGATGGGGGGCATGGAAATAAGTATGTGCTGTCGAGGAGTGTACCATAAATCAACAGTTGAAAATATACATATAATAAATACAGTGCGGCTGCTTGTAACTTTAAAATTAAAGTTGGGTTAGGTGGAAGTGGCTGATCCTAAGGGGATCCAATATAGACACATACGACTCGTCCGTGTCCGCTGTGATGCCACAAAGAGTAAAGCCTGTAGAGAGCTTTTAATTCAGTGAATCACTTAGACTCAGTCTCGCACACACAGGCCAGTTCGTCGGACAGTGCATAGTCCATTTCTTCCTCCAAACAACTACTACAGCGAAAATCCGAAAATGAGGGATAATTCTGGGCAGAAGACAATCGACAATCTTCGACACAGCTGTGAAAAAGCTAAGTGCCACTCTCCTGAAGCGCCTCTGTCCTCGCCAGTCCTCGCGTGGTGGGGAAGGGACCACTTGGCACCAGTTCAGAGATGCAGTAATTTAAGCAACTGTGGATGAATTCAAGCCAATTAGAAACAACGGATTACCTCACACTGTCCCCAATGAATGAACCAGACACCTTAAGTCTTACATCGACTATTGCCAGTGACATCCCTGGCAAACATCTCTCGACCTTCGGTAAGAAAACCATCTTGATTCCTCTCTCGGCTCTGCCGACACAGTTCGCGTAGTAAGAGCAAGCCATCTGCACATAACCCCTCGATCTTTTTGCGGCTACGTTGGTACGTTGAAATTAGCTTCCGAGTATTTAAAGGGTTTTAAAGAGTCAACTGCCCAGGTACAGCGGCGATTAGTCAGAAGGATATTAGGGGATCACTGCGGACCACAACTATTGATGCCATGAATGTTAAATACTGCCGAAGGCAAACAGATGTCTGAGAGGAGTTTGATAAACATAGGCCATACCAACATTTTAGGAAGGTTTCATTGACCATATAGTATAAACCACTGCATAACTTTCGCTGATTTTAGGAAAGACTACGAGGTGGTAATTTCTGATAGAAACCAATTGACCGTGAATGTCCTAGCATGTGCACACTAGATCGGCTTGTACACGGATGGCTCCGTAGCAAACCGGGTAGATAGTGGAGCCCACTCAAAGCAGCTTGGAATGTACAAATATTTCCGACGGATGTGTTTCCAGCGAAACTGGTGGTCATACAGGAGGCTGTCAACTTCTCTCGGTGAAGCGTACCCGCAGCTCTAAGAGCCCTAGAAACTAACCGCGACGGTCACGTAGTTCTCTTTGAACTTAGTACGGGTATCATACTTAGTAACGAGATGGTGGACGAGCTTACAAGGAAGGGCACTTCCCTTCCACTTTCGCCATCAAAGAAAAGTCTGCGCACGCTGCTCTCCACGTGAAAGCTAATCATAGGAGAGTCTTTTATAGTAGATGCGAACTCAATATGGAATATACTCAGTTGCTACAATGTAATTAGAAAAAAGTTTCCGTTTTGGAAGGAGAAAAGGTGGAGAGAGCTTATCTCGTTAAAATTAAAGCAGTTCATAATGTTGGACCTTCTAGCCAGAGACACTGGGTATACCATCAAATGACTTCTGCAGAAGTTGTAGAAAGAAGGGATAACTACAGACTTTAAGGAACTTTGGAGAAGAAGGTTTAAACATTTAGGAGCGGCAAGTTGTGAAGACTTGAGCAAAATAGCGGGAGAATAGTTACGTCGATTGCTCTGTGCCCACACGCTGGTTTGACTTGGCGCGAGGTAGGGTGCCAAATGGGATACCCGCTGATATCATAATGGGCCCGATTGTTAACCTAACTGTGCTAAAGCCCGGCAACCACTTCAACTAAACTTAACCTAAGGTTAAGTTACTCGGAAAGTGTAGAATTTTGTGTATATTTGAAGAGTAATTGCCGATGGCTCATTGAAACCGTCAATCCAGTCTATTTTGCAACCTAGTGTATTCCACATGAAAAACTAAATTCCAATGAAAAACCAATTTCACCCTCGGATGAGAGACTCCTCTTCTGATGACGATCCCCGCAAATGTTTTAAGGATTACGCTTGGGTGGGCAATGAAGGTATTTCTGGTAGGACTGTCGGAAAGGAAACATCCCCAAATGGGGTGGATTAGATTCCAGCATAAGCAAATTCACCAAGCTACTTGGCGGTCTCCAGATCGAAAAACTTTCAACCAGATCGATCCTGTTGTGATAGACGAAAGACATGCATCTAGTGTTTTAGATATGCGTACGTTCCAAGGTCCTAACATCGACTCGGATCACTATCTTGCCGCAGCGAAGATATGAACGCGTCGACGCATTTGCAAGGAAAAAAAGGAAGAGGCCGAAGAGTGTGAGTACGAGGAGCTTGAGAAGCTGGCCGACGAAGGTAATGCTCGAAAATTCTACGAAAAGATACGGCGACTTACGGAAGGTTTTAAGACTGGAGCAAACTCTTGTAGGATCCATGGAGGTGAGTTAATGACAGATGCTCAGAGTATACTGAATGTATGGAGGGAACACTTCTCCAGCCTGCTGAATGGCAGTGAAAATGAACCACCCGGAGTAGGTGAACCCGAAACTGAAATTGATGACGATGGAAAAGTTGGTCCATTACCCGACTATGAAGAAGTCCGAAAAGCAATCACCCGCCTAAAGAACAACAAAGCGGCGGGGACCGATGGATTAGGTGAAGAACTGGTCAGGTGCATGCATCAGCTTCTTTGCAAAATATGGTCGGATGAAAGCATGTCTGACGACTGGAATCTAAGTGTGCTATGCTCAATCCATAAAAAAGGCCATCCCACAGTCTGCGCCAACTAACGTGTAATAAGGCTTCTTAGCATCACATATAAGGTCCTATCAAGCGTATTGGGTGAAAGACTAAACTCCAGCGTCAACAAACTGATTGGACATTATCAGTGTGGCTTGAGGCCTCGCAAGTCAACCATTGACCAGATTTTCACCATGCGCCAAATCTTGGAAAAGATCCATGAAAAGAGAATCGCCACACCTCAGCTTTTCTTCGATTTTAAAGCAGCCTTCGACAGCACGAAAATGAGCTGCTTCTTCTGAGTTTGTACTTATACGGCTATGTAAACTGACGTGAAGTAACACTAGAAGCTCCGGCATGATCGGGAGGGACCTCTCTGAGCAATTCGATACCAAACGAGGTTTCAGACAAGACTCTTTATCATGTGACTTCTTTAATTTATTGTTGGAGAAAATAATACTAGCTGCAGAACTGAATAGAGACTGGATAAGGAAACGAAGGATATTTGTCTGGTATTGAAAGAGGGCAAGACAAAATATCTCCTGTCATCACACAAACTGTCATTGCATTCGCGACTCGGCTCCTACGTCACTGTTGACCTTTGAAGTCATAGATTGCCTCATCTATCTTGGAACCAGTATTAACACCAACAACAATGGTAGCCTTGAAATCCAATGTAGAACCAATCTTGCCAACAGGTGCTACTTTGGACTGAGTAGGCAATTGAAAAGTAAAGTCATCTCTCGGCGAGCAAAGCCGAAACTCTACAAGTTGCTCATCATACCCGTCCTACTATATGGTGCAGAAGCCTGGACGATGTCAACATTCGATGAGCCAGCTCTAGGAGTCTTCGAGAGAAAAGTTTTGCGAATGATTTAGGGTCCTTTCCGCATTGGCAACGGCGAATACCGCAGAAGATGGAACGATGAGCTGTACGAGCTATACGATGATATTGACATAGTTCAGCGAATGAAGAGACAGCGGCTACGCTGGCTAGGTCATGTCGTCCGAATGAAAGTATTCGATGCAGTACCCGCAAGTGGAAGCCAGAGGAAGAGGAAGACCTCCACTCCGTTGGAAGGATCAGGTGGAGAGTGACCTGGTTTCACTTGGTATTTCCAAGAGAGGTAAGCGCTGCCAACGCCAATAAAGAAGAAGGAGAATAGAATTATATCTAACCAATGCTGTGTTTCATATCGTGTGTATGTATGTGTAAATAAAAATGTTTATCACATGCTTATGTACATATGTATGTATGATTCCGCATAAATGCTATTCCTTTGGGATATTTCTTAATTATAATAAAGATAAACAGGCTCTGATGAAATGACCGCATAATTAAATGAATGCTGCTGTTTCAGCATTAAAACGTATATGTATGTATGTATGTATGTATGTTTGTGTAATATGTACATATATGAATACATCAACAGCTTATATTCTAGTCAGTCATGAGTTTGTGTATGTGTTGTCTCACATGCATACATATATACATAGACAATACATGCACAATTTGCCCTCGCGCACTTGTAATGTGTGGCATGTCGCATGTGGCATGTGGCATGTGGCAAGTGGCAAGTGGCAAGTGGCATTAGGGCAAATCTAAAGCTATATAGGGAGCAAAGCAAAGGCCACATATACATACGTGTATATACATACAAACAAATATACACGCATACATACATACATACGTGTATGTCCTCTGTGTTCCTTGTTGATCACAGAGTGGCGGCGTTGAAACGTGAATACGCTTTGTTAATGAGTGACAACGACTACATAATAAAATAACAACAACAACAAAAACAACTTTAGCAAAGCTAGGAGCAGAAGGTCAAAATCAACGTTGTGGAAAGTTTAAGAAGGCACAGAGCAGAGCAAGCGTATGATAAAAAATTTCTATGGAGAAAGTGAAAAGTATTTATAGATATAGACACATACGAGTATGCACATGTGTATGTTTATATGGTACTATGTATGTATGTATGAATAAATGTCTAAAAATATAAAGGAAATGTATATGGTCTAATTGAAGTAAACGTGCCTACTCTACCCGTATGAAAATCAACAATCAGTTTAGATTTGTGAAATTTAAATTAATTGCAAGTTTTAAAGGAAGTGTCATGAGAGAAATTGACGAAAATCACTTTAAATATTGTTTTAAAATAAATTGTTGAAATTGATAGCAATCAGTTTAAAATGTTGAGAATAAATATAATTTAGAATGAAATAAAATGGAGGAAAAAAATTTTTGAATAAAACGGTAGATAAAGATGTCTGTCTGTATGAAACTTAGACGACAGAGAACGACGCGGACAGCCAAAAAAATTTTAAGACAAAGAATTGGAGACATTGCTCGACGCAGATGCGGAGTTGATCAAGCAACCGTTTTCAGACGACTAAAATCATTAGGATTCATCCAGAAACCCAAAACACAACAGATCGTACATATGTGAAGCCCGGCCAACCATCGACATCCACGGCAAGGTCGAATATCCATGGTTCCAAGGTTATGCTATGTATTTGGTGGGACCACAAGGGTGTGCTCTATTATGAGCTATTGAAGTCGGGTCAGACGATCAATGGGGACCTATACCGAAAACAATTTGAAGAATGCTATCGCGGAAAAATGACCAGAATATGCGATCAGACACGAATCAATAATTTTTCATCATGACAACGCTCGGCCACATGTTGCCAGGCCAGTTAAAAACTATTTGGAAAACTGTGGGTGGGAAATTCTACCTCACCCGCCTTAATGCCCAGACATAGCACCTTCCGAGAGTGAACGAGAAAAAAAGAAATCAGACTTGAGACAGCGAAGGCGTGGCCTCGCTTAGCCAAAAATGTTCAGTTTCCGAAAATTGTGTCTTCTGACGAAAAAATCTTCACAGTTGAGCAATCTGCAAACTCTCAAAACGATAGGATTTACTTGACTGACCGTTCATTAAAAAATTTGAGTCATCGATTGGTCATCAGTAGGCAGCATCCGCCAAACATAATGGTTTGGGCCGCTGTAACCGCAGTTGGGCGGTCTCCAATCGTTTTCATCGAGCCTGGCGTCGAGGTAAATGCGCAATATTATCGGAAAAGTATTTGGAGCTTGTTTTGAAGTCAAGAGCAGGCAAAAATTTCGGTGGCAGACCATGGACGATTCAACAGACTTCGGCACCGCCTCATAAAGCTCTGGTTCACTCGAGCATGGCAGAAAAACAACGTTCCGAACTTTATAACGTTCACGCAATGACTCTCGAATCCACCAGACGCTAATCCGATGGATTATTCTCTTTGGATCATTTCGAAGTGCAAGGTTCGAACTAAAAGATACACCAGTTTCGAGGCGCTGGAGAAAGTAGTTGTCCACGAGTGGACCAAAATACCTGCAGGTCACATTCCGGCAGCTTTCGATTCGTTTTTGGACCATCTCGAGGCCATATTCAAGGCAAAAGGTGGACATAGCAAGCAAAAGAAAATTATTTCCGAATTTTGTATTATTTTCATACATTTTGAACTTTGTTTTGATTAACAGTAATTTTTAAATTAGTTACATTTCAAGTGCCGGACCCTGTAAACCAATAATAACAACGCATTGAAATTATTAAAATTCACTATAAAAATCGTGAAAACCTGGCAGAGACTTTTCGTAAAACTAAAATCATTTTCGGTCGGACCGCAAATACAGGAATTGGTGGGAAAAAATGGAGCTGTTGGGACAAGTTGTGATGTGTAACTCAAATATAACTGAGAATATTGCTGCTGTAGCCCAAAGCGTTGAAGAAATTTCAGGTTTGGCCATTCCCCGTAGTTCTTTGGAATTGGGCACTCCATAAATGTTGTTTCACCATATTTTTCATAAATACTTGGGTCTTAAAGCTTATAAAGTTCAGTTAACACGAGAACTCAAGCCGACCGATCATCAACAACTTCGTGTCTTTTCCGCTCGGGTCCTTGAACTACATGAAGATGATCCGAAATTTCATCAAAAAATCTTCTTGACTAATGGGGCTCATTTCCACCTTCGATGTCTATGCCAAAAAGTAGTTGAGGCTAGGAAAATTCAAGATTTATTGTTGAAAAGCTTAGTGTAATTGTTTGATGCGGTTTGGTTTATGTTCCGGCGGGATCATTGGACCATACCTTTTCCAAAATGAAGCTAGAGTTATGGTGAATAGATTACGTTATGGAGGAATGACTTTCAACAAGACTGCGTTACGTGTCACACAAGCAAGTTATCTCTCGAGGAGGTGTTCACAATTGGTCACCGAGATCTTGTGATTATAGCATGTGCTACAACAGAACACACTCCGCCAAATTTTTCTATCAAGTTTTGGCCTATCCATGTAGATATTTAATGCTCTATTCATCCATAAATAAAAATTTAGCCAGAAGCCGATGACCATCCACAAACGACTTCATAGCCTGTATTGACGGCAAACAAAGAGATGCTGAGCGTTGGGTTGAATTGGGAGAGAGTTGCTTTACACTGATGAATATGAAGCTACTCGAAAACAGGTAAGAGGTCATAGGCAACAATGGCCGATATGTAATTGATTAGATTTTTTACAAATCTACATACATATATAAATTTAATAATTCTGATTTTTTATGAAAAGCATGAATTAAAAGTTAGCTCTAAAGTTTTGTGAATTTTTCTAGTTACAACAGGTAAAAATATTGCCTTCGTTGGGTAGAAAATCAAACTTCTTTTTCCCATAATCTTAATTTTAAAAAATTTGATACGAAATCAGTTATCTGAACAATCAGTTGTAAGGGAGCTATGTGATATAATAATTCAATCTCGCTGGTTTTGAAAAAAAATTAGCTGTAGAACTACATTACAAAAATAAGCTTAAACATTTCATTGAAATATCGCACCTCAATTCATTATTCTAATCATATTGGCATATATGGTAGGTATTTTGATGACTCTATCTCATCTTCTTCTTCTGGTTTTCAGATACTGGTACTCATACAAAATTACTCTAATTTTTGACGATTCACTATGATATGAAATGTTTACTCAAGTCAAATGAAGATTAAAAAGTCCGTTCTCCTTGACTGAATGATTAACATACACCATGTGCTATTTGCCATTTATGGTGTCTGAATTTAATTGGTTATCACTTTTTGCCTATTTTTCATCTTGGATATTCAAATTGACTAAAGTTATGATTTTTAGTGACACTTTTTCCATCAATTTTATTTTTAGAAACAAATAAGGTCGGTTTGGGGTCGAAAAAAATTAAGCATACAAATATTTATATATGTATGTGTATATATCTATATACTTATATCTACCCCGCAGAGAAAAATCCTAGTAGTTAGCAGTTCACTAGAATCTAACTGGTTTACAAATAATTCATCTTTCATCATCAGCGATATCCTACGAACTGTCAATTGACAGTGCAATGCATCAGTTTCGTACTAGTTAAATACCAGTTAAAATACTGGTCAAAAACCGGCTCGATTTATTAAAGTTTACCTACAAAATTCTGCTGCTATTTGTATATTTTATATGTATGTATTTATTTATTTAAATATAATTTTTTTTTAACGTTTCATTTAAAATGATTTCGAAAAACTCCTTTCCCGGGCAGTTGACTAGGGTATGTTATTAGAATTTTCCCATACTACTCTACCGTTTCCCTGCTGGGTATATATAAATATGCATAAAAGTGACAGTAAAATGTAGTCTCTGTGAGTGTTGACATTTTTTTATTTTAGGCAAACATCCAGCATCAAATACTTTGACTTTGAAGTTCTTTGGTATATGGACAGCTGTCAGAAACATTTTCTATTAAACAAAACAACACTTGTGAAGTGTGTGTGTAAATCTGTAAGTTTATTAAAATTAAAATTTTTTTATTTCATATTTTGCTAGAAATCATACAAATCTGTACACAAATAAATATTTAACTATTGAAGCATGCAAATTGTTATGCAAAATATTGAAGAAATATTTTTTTGAAGAAAAGAAAAACTTGCAAATGACATTTAAAGCGAGCTTCAGCCGATAGGCATACCTTAAGGCGTACGCTTATCATAACTTGCTATTTGAGCTCTCATAACATTATATATATTTATATAACAATTGGTTTAGACACTGCCTTCCTCATAATTACGCTGCAGTGTCGGCAGTGTCGGCAATTCTAGCGACCACGGAACCGAAGACGATATTGCCGCTGTGGGGCAGAGTATCGATGCAGACCCGAACGTCCCCACCCGAACCATCTGAGCTGTACCTTTCACTTAACGAAAGATCTTTCGGAAGGATCTTGGGCTCGGCGCACGTTCGGTGAATGCGCCCAATATAAAATGTGTACGGATTCAGTTTTAGGTTGCTTTTGAGAATATAGGCCAAATTTTCTGCTTTTCCATCTCAACAATTTAGACGATGAATTTGTACGAATTCCCCAAGCCATTCGAGATATGGAAAAAGTTTAAGATGGCAGATTACTGTTGAACCTTTCAGAAAGGTCATTCGGAGGCTACCAACAAGAGAAAAATGTACCGAAAAGAGTCTTACTGGGAAAAATAAATATGTTTAATACTCAGTCAGGAATGGAACTGATTGCCAAAAAGGAAAGAGAGAGAGAAAGAGAGAGGGAGAAAAAGAGAAAGAGAGTGAAGGAGATAGGGAAAGAGAAATAGATAGAGTGAGAGGGAGAGGGAGATAGAGAAAGAGAAAGAGAGAGAAAGGAAAAATAGAGAGAATGTGAGAAAAATAGAGATAATGAGATAGGAAGAGAGAGAATGAGGGATAAAAAGAGAAAGGAAGGGAGAAAAAAGAGAGAGATAGAGAAAGATAAAGAGAGATAGAGAAAGATGAGAAGAGAAAGAGAGTGATATAGAGATAGAGAGACAAAGAGAACTAGAGAGAGGGAGAGAAAAAGTGAAGCGGTGTAAAATTTTAAAAGAGGATGAAAAGAGGGAAAGAAATATGTTTAATACTTAGTCAGGAATTTAACTAAGTGTCAAAAAGGAAAGAGAGAGAGAGAGAGAGAGAAAGAGAGAGGGAGATAAAGAGAAAGAGAGAGAGAGATAGGAAAGGAGATAGGAAAAAAATAGAGAGAAAGAGAGAGAAAGAAAGATCAAGAAAAAGAGAGAGCGAGAGAAGCAGAGAGAAAGAGAAAAACAGAGAGAAAGAGAAAAAGAGAGAAAATGAAGGAGAAAGAGAGATAATGAGAGTGAACGAGAGAAAAAGAGAGAGAAAGAGAGGGAGAGAGAGAAAAAGAGAGAGAAAGAGAGGGAGAGAGAGAGAAAAAGTGAAGCTGTATAGAGTTTAGGTCGTATGTCTGTTAATCATCTCAAAACTCCAAGACTTTGTATCGTATATGTGAGATCCGTTCAAACTAATCTATTTCTTAAATAAAAGTTCAAAAGTTCAACACATAAATTTCCATTCACTTTAATGCCAATGGACTAATTACCCATTCTATTTTTATAGAAATTAATACGAGTGAATGAAAGTGCAAGTTAAAAGGAAATTAACGGAGTAAATCTGAGAATATTACTTAATAAAATGCAGCTGAGTTGATTAAAGGCAACTTCACTCATTATCTATGTTACTGTTACCGCTAATTAAATACAGTTATTTTTCTTGAATTTCGAAATAAAAACACTAACAACCACAACAGCTAATTAAAATTTCTCTCTTTAACAGGAAAATGCACGAGCGACTTGCCAAACCTCATTTTTTTTCTATTGAATAAATGAATATATTTATGTAGGTAGATATGTAAAAGAGCAACACAAGTTTTACCTATATTCCCAATTGAGTGCTGCTGCCAACGGAACAAAGAGTCAAAAAGCCTGCATATTTATTTTTTCCCTGTTTACAAACAGGATATATTCAATAGTTTCCCTTTTGGGGGAGCGAACCATGAATATGAAAATGTACCCCTTTTTAAAAACGCAGACAAACTTACATGCCCATACATACATTGAAACTTTATGGCTTTTTACTTTTTATTCCGTTTTACGCCACAATATATGCGCTTGGCAGATATTTAGATATGTAAAATTAGAGGGGCAACCTTACCAAGTGACTTAGGAAACCACTACCTGGTTGTAGTTGTAGTTGCAGTTGTACTTTTATTTTGTTAACAAAAGAGTGAATATACTCGTATAGTGGGCGCATAAATAATGTATGTACATATGTATGTATGTATGTAGAAGCTTTGTGGAAAATTCATAATGCGTTTAAGAAACGTGCCAATATACCGTTAGTTATGCAAATCCGTTTATTTTTTTAAATTTAAATTTTTAATTTTTAGAGCTGGCCACTTTCCGCGTGGTGTGAGTGGCGTGTGTTGTTCTTTAGTCCCAAGGCGCGCTTTCCAATGTTGGTGTAAAAACAACGTTGAAATAATTTTTTTATAAGGACTTTACTTCATTATCCTGTTAACTAATATACCCGAAACGAGTAAAATTTAATTGGTGCTCTTAGTTGGAGCGTGTGAGAGGAAAAAGTGCGAAAATGTGGTAAAAAACTGTCAAAATCGAGGGAATTTACATAATTTTGTGTGTACTAATGTATGTACGTAAGTGTTTGTGGGTAAAAGGGTTTAGTTTGGGAGGCATAAAGATAAAGGCAAAAGAAAGGAAAGAAAAAATGATAAACTGTTACTCTCCACACAGGGTGCTTCAATGGTAATAGATAGTCGTGTTATTTTTAAACCTGGCGTTATTTATATATATACCTATATACATAATTAGCGCTTTGTAAACACTGCAACGATTCTCGTCAAAGCTACTCCTCCAATTTGTGGTTTCCGCCTTCCGGTGCTTCCAACAAATGGAGTTTATTCTAAGTTGCCTCCCAATGGTCGCTTGACTTTTATGTATAGCTTTCATTTTCATATTCTGGAGGGCTTGACATTCACTGAGCTTCTTTTTCGTCGCTTAAAAAAGAAATTATTTTTTTTGTTTTAATTGGATTGGGTTTTGTAAAAATAGTTTTACTTCCAGTAAACGCTCTACGAAAGTTATGTTACAATGAACAGTAGACCTAAGAGTCCTTGATTATTTTACAATAACAAAAATCTTAATTTGATAAATTTGCTGCTACTTTCAATGTGCTTATTAAGAACTTTTGAGTCGTAAACAAACATGAAAAATGTGTAATGATATCTAAGAGAAGAAAAATGTGTAAAGATATCTAAGAGAAGAACTATTTGAAGCGTAAAAATAAAAGTCTTAGTAGTGAATCAATATTGTTCCTTATGCCACTCGATACTCCGGTGAAATCTGTACTCACTGATGCCATCAAATCAGAACGCCGAAGTCTTTTTTTGAATTCTTTATTTTAGGCTACATAACAAATGAATTTACTATAGATAATTGTTGGAAAAATATTGCGAAGAGCTACATTTTTTCTTCCACCATCTTATCAATATTTAGTGTTTTAATATTGTTGCGTATACGCCTCGGGTGTCCTATGAAACCAGGCCCGTAGATTAGATTTTTTACCGTGAGGAGTGTGATTTTTTCGAGGAATATGAGTAAAAACCCTAATAAGGTCTAAGAGACAAAACAATAAAATTAAAAAAATTGAATTGCATTCTATTACCGATATGTGTTGAGTGCCGAAATTTAGCATTACTTAATGTTGCCTATAAAATAACTAAATCAGAAGACTGGTTTCATTAAGTAAAAAATTTTTAGTTTGTAAAAGAAATTTCGTTCAAAGCTTTAGATTATAAAAACATCGATGACAAGGTATATGGACATCTGATGGTACGTTTCAATCGTTTAATATAGCTTGTCAGTTTCATTAATCAAGGCTTCTCTTTTATGTGAATGTCGAACCACAACTCTTTCGTAGCTATCAATTTTCCAGGAGTACATTTTTACTCTTCGAACGAAATTAAAGTTTCCTTTCGATTAATTATAATTTACGCTACTTATAAATAAATAATATCCAGAAGATTCTAAACAATCAAATTTCACTAGAGCGCTATTCTTCAAAGTACGTAATAATACAAAATTGATTCGATCTTCAATTTCAAACAAAGTCATAGATGGAAAGTAGTCCATAATGCGCGTGGTGAGTTTTTGCAGTCTTACTTTTTAATTGACCCTGTTAAACCTGTGGTGAGTACTCATAAATGGTTTTTTTGACATCGAACCCAGCTTTACCCACCTCCAGCTCAACTGACTGAGTGGCGCGCCTGAAGGTAAGTGAAAAATCCAACAGACTAATGACCGAAAATCAGTGCCAGGCCGGATTGGCACTGTATCTGAGAACGCTCGGGGAAGGTCACGGTTACACTTTGTCTCTTACAACTAAACCTCTACAGATTTCCTCACTAGCTGCAATAAATTATAGGGGGGAATGTAGGTTTCGATATAGAAAAAAGAGTCAGAGGAATCAATGCTGGCGGAAGGAGTATTAAATTCCTTGTACAAACATCTAAAAAGGTCGTGCATTTCAGTTTGCTTTGCTGAACATAAAGAAGGGGGCCTAAAGTGTGTCTAGATGGTCTTAAAGGGTTGGTGGTTGAGCTTGCCAAGTATGACTTTTTCAATAAAAATAAAACTCCAAGCATCTTTCTATGATTGTCAAGTGTAGGCGGATTAATAAGCCGGCAAATACTTTTGTCAGGAGCGAGATTTTCATTCGCATTCCAGCACACATTTCTTAACACGAATAGTAGGTATTGCTTTTTTACAGATTCCAATTTATCAAACTACAATTGATAGTGTGGATGTCACACAACTGAGTCAGATTCCAAAATGGGCTTAACAAATGATTTAAAGAGTAATTTGGTAATGTGTGAGAGCACTTTTATGAAAGCTAAGGTGCCTATGGACTCATTAGCACAAGAATTTATACGATTTATGAAATACCGCTTAGGGTC